>OZ004715.1:12955298-13352798 GCA_963924515.1 Vespertilio murinus
GCCAGAATCGAACCCGGGACCTTTCAGTCCGCAGGCCGATGCTCTATCCACTGAGCCAAACTGGTTTCGGCAACCTCAGTATTCTTGTCCATAAAATGCGCATGAGTCATAGAATTTACTGTGTAATATTATTATGATTGAATAAACTAAACTTTGGAAAATGTTTATTAGTTAGCTATTGTTGAATGACAGACACCCCAATAGTCACTTCAAATAAAAACCAGTTATTATTTCTCCTGAGTGTGCGAGATGATTGGCATTGCTACTGCCTGGGCCAGATGTGGTTAATACCACTTGGTTCACTCACATATCTACAATCAGCTCGGGGATGGCTGGTCTAGGAGAGTTTCCCTCACAGGCCTGGAGATTTACCAGATGATGGCTGGCTATAAAGTTCATTTAGGTAACTGGGCCACATCTCTCATCTTCAGGAATCTAGTTCAATCTTTATCTCATGGCAGATACAGAATTCCAAGAGATAAAGCAATATATTCAAGGCTGGTTGAAGCCTAGACTTGGAAGAAGCACATCATTACTTATACTGTTTTCTATTGGCCAAAAGAAATCACTTGATCAAACCAAATGTCACTGGAACAGGAAGTACACTCTGTTTCCATGAGAGGAATTGCAAACTCACAAGGCAAAGATGATGAAAACCTGGAGGTGTGAACAATTTGACTCTTTATGCAACCTACCACAACGTGTAGCATAATGGTTGGTACATGGTTAAGCATTAGATAAAAGATGACGCCTATGTTCTTATTGTAGAGTAGGTTGGAGGGGTGGGAGAGATGAAAGTAGTTGCATGGGGGTGGGGAGTGGGTTGAGAAATGAGGGTGCAGGTAAGGAACGATAATGCTGCTCTGGTCTTTTAGGGAGAGCCCTGAGCTCAGAGGGTATGCTGAACACCAGCTTTCCCTATATCTCCAGCTGAGCAATCACCAAATAGGATGTTTGTATCATTTCTTTCAACTACAGAACACTTTTAAAATATTAAAAAATTCTTATTCTGTAGCTGGGCAGAGAATGGATAATCCTATATTCCCCAAGGAGCCTTTGTCACAATGACAAAGTGATTCATCCACCTAAGGTCACAGGCAAATTGAAATCTGAGCCAGGACATCAAGGGAGTTGCTACCTCACGGGCTAAGTGTTTTGACAAAGGGATGATCCAGGTTAATAGAAAAAGCCACTTATAAAAGAGATATTTTTTATCCATAGACTTTGCTAGAAACCTTAACATGAAGATTGATAGTAAGTTGGAAAAATTGCACAGGGAAAGAGAAAGGATTTACTGAAAGTAAGGAGTATAAATTGGTCTTAAAACACTTCATGAGCTGCCATTGGGAACAACTGAAAGGGCCACAGGGCAGGGGAGTGGAGTGGAGCTAATGGAAGAGTTATTTCAGGAAGAAGAAAGCAGGGACCAAAATGGGGGCTAGGAAATTTCATTACAAACATGTCACTCATTATAAGCAAAGAGAAACATTGCAATCCTCTGCCAGCCAAGCCCAAAGCATGCTTATCACTAACTTCTGTTCCCACACACATAAGGTACATGTCCAGGGTATTTTGTTTGTTTATTTGTTTTTAATGCCAGATAGATCCCTTCTCCTCTCTCCATCATATCTTCTTGAAGACTTATTTTGTGGACTTTTATTTTCTTGCCCACAATCTATAATAATAAAGGCATAATATGCTAATTAGACCGGACAGCCAAATGACCTTCCGGACAAAGCCACGGTAGTGGAGGCCGAGACAGAGGTGATCGGGTAGGCCGGCAAGCAGTTAGGAATCAGTGGTCCCAGACTGTGAAAGGGATGTCCAACTGCTGGGATCAAGCCTAAACCAGCAGTCGGACATCCCCTGAGGGGTCCTGGATTTCAAGAGGGTGCAGGCCAGGCTGAGGGACACCTCAGCATGCAAGAATTTTGTACACTGGGCCTCTAGTTATAATATATTTAAGGAGGCCTAGAAGAGTCCAAGTTTTGAATGTTGTACTACTACCTCTCCTTCAACATACTTTCCTCCATCTGAAAGGAGCCTCAAAAAAGCAGATAATCCTGGCAAGACCTCTACTCCTCCTAATTCTCTACCCCTCATGGCTTCAAGATGGTTATTGAACTGGAGACCACCAGAAAATAATATAAATCTGCTATTTACTCCAGTTTCCTTGGACCAGCATGAGGTTTCCAGGATGCCCAGGCCACCTGTCATGCTCAGGCCAAAATGCTAATGGACCCTGTGGACTGGGAAGTATCTCAGCTCTCAGCCCCCAGCATTCTCTACCATGGCCCATATCTTCCTTTATTCACAGCCCTTATCAACTGTCCTACATATTTTACTAAGTTTTATGTACTAATTGATGTTTTTATTTTTTCTCTCCCTGCTAGAACATAAGCTCAATGAAGGTTGGCATGTCCTTTTTGGGTTTTACTATATTAGTGGCTAGGATAGTGTATGGCTCATCAGGGGCACATGATAAATATTTATTGAACTACTGGTAGTAATTGTCAGCTCACCCCTATGCCTATTTAGATTTGGGGTAAAAAACACCCATCAGGAACACTATTATTTGAATTTTGAATTATTATAGAACCATGAGTGCTGGTAGAAAGATAATGGGTATTGGAGTCTGATAGAAGTATGAAGCTATTGAAATGTGGGGCTTATTTGTTACTGAAGCGTAACCTAGTTTATTCTAGCTGACTATACACTAGGTGGCTTAGGAGTTTACTATGAGGATAATGATACTATACTGTACAAATAATGAAGCTTCTTGCATAAAACTGGAATCAAATTAATGTATATAAAGTACTTCTCATGATCCTTTGATTCATAGTATGTTTTCAATACAGCATAGATAAAATATTTGCAGCACAATTGTCACCACGTTTTCAGCCTTCTGAAGTCACTCTTTTTTTAAAAATATATATATTTTATTGATTTTTTTACAGAGAGGAAGAGAGAGTGACAGAGAGTTAGAAACATCGATGAGAGAGAAGCATCCACCAGCTGCCTCTTGCACACCCCCTGCTGGGGATGTGCCTGCAACCAAGGTACATGCCCTTGATCGGAATTGAACCTGGAACCTTTCAGTCCACAGGCCGACGCTCTATCCACTGAGCCAAACCGGTTTCGGCTGATGTCACTTTCATTCACTATCCAAGTAAAATAGTTCCAGTCTTTATACTATAGTGAATGCAGAATGCAATGCCTTCCCTAATATTCTTTCAGGAAAATAGAAATGAGAAAAATTGGATAATAGCTACATTCTTCTGATTGTTATTTGTCACTGTTGCATCCAAAATACCACTTTCACTTCATTGTGTCCCTCTGCTCAGCTTCTCTTGGGTTTACCAGATGTTTTATCTTGATGAGGTTCATTTTATTCTAAAACATAGATAATGTCTTCTCTCCTTCATGGGCACAGTGGCTAAAATCAATGCCCTCAAATAGCTGAAGGACCTATTACTCAGAGAGGTAAGATGTGTCTTGCTTTATCTGCTGCAAATCCTGCAATGGACTAAGCACATTAGCATTCAATAACTACTTGTTGCTTACTAGTACTTACTTGTGTGCTGCAGTCTTGCTTCATGTAAGTATTTTTTTTTAATCAAAAGCCAGGTATTAAATATTTTTAGCTTTGTGGCCAATACAGTCCCTGTCACAAACGTGAAACTGCTGTAGTGGTGCGAAAGTGGCCATAGGCATTATGTAAACAAATGAACATAGCTGTGTTCATTTTATTTATTCAATAAAACTTTATTAAATATATAGGCAACTATTGGATTTGGTTTTCAGTTGCAGTGTGCTGACACCTGATTTTGGTTATTCCAGTTGCCTTCAACTTTCCAGAGGACATGTTCCTTTAAGACATACCCAGAGATGTTTTTCTTCAACCTGCCTTTATTTTTGTTTATTCAGCAATTGTATGGGCCATCTGCTATGTTGTAGGCTCTGGGTAACATTTTGATCTTATGAGAAAGTAACCAATAGTCCTGCCCTCTGGGGTTTCAGTCCAGGGGGAGAATAGAAATGGAAACAGATAACAATAGAACTTGTGCAGGAAGCTTTATAATAAAATGTTTCTCAAAACACAGGAACATGGGTATTGTCCTGGAAAGTGTATTTCACTCTTCAAATCTCCTTTAAAAATTTGAGACACATCAGGCTGCTGATTTCTCCAGTAGGGATTCAAGGAAGCCATCATTCTATTTTAGACAGAAACTGAAACAGTAATTAACTCCTTTTAATTACTGATTGTTTCTTCCTTTAGAAAGGCAGCAAGTAAATGGCATCAAGAAATATTTCCAAACAATTCCTTTCAATGCCTAAAGCTTAGTTTTAAGTGACAAAACCTGGGAATGGAAGTATCTGTCAGAAATTATGATGGTGGTGCTGAAACCGGTTTGGCTCAGTGGTAGAGCATCGGTCTGTGGACTGAAAGGTCCCAGGTTCAATTCCAGTCAAGGTCATGTGCATTGGTTGCGGGCACATCCCCAGTAGGGGGTGTGCAAGAGGCAGCTGGTCGATGTTTCTCTCTTGCCGATGTTTCTAGCTCTCTGTCTCTCTCCCTTCCTCTCTGTAAAATATCAATAAAATATATTTTTTTAAAAAGAAAAAGAAAATGATGGTGTCTATGAGATTTAAGTGGACCAGTGTCAGCCCGAAGTGTTCCATGCATTCATCACACTATTACCTTACTAGAGATTTTAACCTAAACAACTTGCAAACATGAGATACCTGTTAAAGTGCTCCCTCTTTTCTTTTGTATTTATAGACACAATAGACATCCTATAAGGGTGGAGGCACTACATACTGTTCTTCATTCGGAGGGATGCTTTGATGACTTCTACAAAAAGGGGACTGAGACCTGGAACCCTGCCAGCCCCCGGCCCTGCTTCTCTACAGCCATACCAGATGTTTGAGTCAACCTTAGCCAAAGGGCTGGGTGTTCTTTTACATCTTAAATTACAAGCAGAAGCATAGTTCTTTGTCTTCTCTGAAGGGAAGGGAATTTAGAAGGAAGGTATTTAGAGGATAAAGAAATAGAGGCCAGGGACCTGACTTGGATGGAAACTTCTCAGCCAAATTCCTGGTAGGAAGCTTTTTTTCTCTTCCTGCGGGAAGACATTATGGCCTCATGGACTTAGGCCTCTGCCCTCTTTTCCAGACCACAGAGAGGTCCTCAGCTGATCAAAGTCGACAGGGCCCCAAGGACACTGCATTGTCTTTGAGTGGAGGACAGCCACATCTCCCTGGGGGCAGTTTCTCTGGACTTTCTCTACTGTCATTACAACATCTTAGAAAAAAAAGGGGTAGGGGGACACCTGGACATCAAAAGACAGAAGGCCAACCTTCAGATTTGTGTGAAGGGAGGAAAAAGACAGGTTAGTCAGCATTATACAGCATTATACCCACCAGACATGTAGTCAGTGGGCAGTGTGCTTTTCACGGGCCAATAAACATAAAAAAGACAGGATGGCGCCCACTCTAGGAATTAGAAACAAAGCAATTTTCCAGGATGGCTTTGAATGGGTCCACTCTCCTTCCAATCCATTGCTCTGTCTGTTCAATAAATTTTTCAGAGAATCAGGTGTTCTAAGTTTTTTTTTTTTTTTATTTCAAATGGACCTTAGCCAGACAAATTCTTTTAGCCTTAATGAATGTTCTATAGCTAAAATGCTGCAGAGATTAGCAAAATGCCTGCAATGTATTCCTCCTGGAAGTGGTACTTCATCATCTAATTGCCTATAGCAGTGATTCTGCTTGTGAATGAAGAATTCCTGTAACTTTATTGCCTTCACCTCCAAGAAGAGATGAATGGCAGGGAGGCAAGAAGAAAGGCTACTTGGTGACTCAGACCACAGACCTCAGTATGAAGTCATTAGAGAAGTTTGAATTAGTCGTGGCCATAGATTCTCTTTATCCAAATCAGCAAAGTGACTTTAACTACCTTAATCCTGCCCACAGGCTTTGCTCAAACACCACACAAAAAGCCCTCTATCCGTGCGTCCCATGTGCTGCCTCCTCACTCCACCTGCCATTTTTCATTTGTCTTGTGCTGTTGGCCTTGGTTTTAGAACAATTCTTGCTCTCTGTCCATATATTTAGACTTGACCCTTTGGGATCTCCCTTACCTTGGCTTTCCATCATCAGGGTTGTAGAAATCAGTACCACCCTACAGATGAGAGTTCGCTTTTTCTGCTTATTTGGCCAGACTGTGATGCTGGGAGGAAAAAGAGTCCCTCAAGGACAGAGGTTCCCATTGGCTCTGGAAAATAGGTGGGGGTCTATTTCCTGAAGATGGATTGGCTACGCTGGTTTGGTGGTGATTACAATAGGACAGAACTGGGAGTGGGGTGTTAAGGCCCAAGCAAAGAGGGCAGACTGCTGTCTGAGGGAATGGCTGAGCCATTTCAAGCCAGAAATGAGAGAAATGAAAGAGAGCAGAGCCATGGGGAGATCAAACAGAGATGCTTAGGGGTACACACACCCTGGAAGTATCCACGCCTTTGTTGGCAGAGAAAGTACAGGGCAGTGGAGTGAAGGATTCCTTTTGGTTAAGAGTTGGAAAGTGTAGTTTGTAGTTTATGAAGACAAAGAGCCAGGACAAACCTAGACTGCCCAGAATTAGAGCCTGTTTCTATTCTCAGATACAAAATTAGCTGATTTGTCATTTCTTTTCTCCCAGCCCTGTGATGGCCAATTATCACCCATTTTGCATGTCTAGAATTTGAGCATAAAGTTAGGGAGGGCCAAGAAAAGGAGCTAATAATATTCTAATTATCCGAGACAAATTGGCACCCCCTAATAACACCCTCTTTACTCATGGCTTAGGCTCTGTCCCAAAATGACTTTGGAAAGTTTACTTTACCTCTCTTAGCCTATGTTTTATCACCAGGAACATGAAGATTGTAATGTCTATCTCACAAGTTTATTTAAGGTTGGGTAATAGAAGGAACATAAAGCACCGAGCCACAGTGATGGATGTGAAATAAACTGTGCTGAGCACTGCCAGCTTTGGGGACTTTCTGCAAGCTCTGCCTCTTGTCCTCAGATTCTGATCTGACAGCTCTGCTTTAATGCCTTGGGTTCTTTTGCTTTTAACCTCCTTTCTGTCTCAGACTATGTCCCAATTCAAGAAATAATGTCTTGTAATGTGGGGATAGAGACTGCAGAGATGCATCTGTAAGCCAAGGAACACCAAGAGTTGTTGGCCACCACCTGACGCTGCAAAGGATTCTCCTTTAGGGCCTGCAGAGGGAATATGCTAAAACCTGGGATTTGGACCTCTAGTCTCCAGAATTGTGAGAGAATACATTTTTGTTGTTTTAAGCCATCTAGTTTGTAGCAATTTGTTATCTAAGATCCTAGGAAAATAATGGACCATGTTAGGGGAATGTAAAAGAGTTGGGGAATAGAAACTCAAAGCATAGGTAACACAGATGGTAAACAAATCCCAATGATCTACACTAATAAAAGAGTAAGATGCAAATTGACCCTATCTTCACAATGCCCACCAGCCAATCAGGAGTGAGTATGCAAATTAACCCATCAAAGGTGGCAGGTTATTTTGCATACTCAGGCACCAAGTGGCCCCGAGCAGGGCAGGATGCAGGCCTTCTACACCTCCCCAGCTGCTCCAGGCCTCTGGGCAGCATGGGAAGGTGGAAAGGCAGCTCTGGGCCAGAGCAAAGGCAGTGCCAGCAGCCAGGGGAAGGAAGACCCATTCTTACATGAATCTTCATGCATGGGGCCTCTCTAGTCATTTATAATTCAAAATGTTAGCTTAAAAGTGGTTAGCAACAACTAGAAAGAGAGCCCTGAGTTGAGCCTGATTCTGGATTGAGGCAGGTGAAGAGAGAAGGGGACATCTTCAGTGTCCTGAGCATGCAGGAGGGAATGAATCCAAAACTTATAGCATGTGAGAAATGAAAAAGGGAGCTGGCTGTGGAAAGGGTCAGGATGCAGTGACTTATAGGTGTGTCCTCATACCTTGAGATCCTTACAAGAGGGCTATTAGAACTATGGCTTTATTATCCTACAATTGACTAAAACATTTCACTTGCAATGCCAGGCTGACCGCACAGAAATAGTGAAGATGATTTATATAATTAGTAAATCTGATTTACTAGTCTCATAACATTTCCCCTAGTTATTCCTTTCTTGAATGAGAAGCACCTCTTTGAAATGAAAATGGAGCTTTCCTCAGCTGGTAAAGAATATGTCATGACTGGATAGTAAAGGGCAGGTATCAGAGGAGTGAGCACAGGATTGAGGGGGATGGGGGAGGGGTAGTGGGTTACTAGCTCTGATTCCACTGATTTTGTCAGCATTTTAAAAACATGGAGAACTTTGTGTAAATGTTTATTATAATTCCTGGTTGTTTTGGGGTCTTTAATAGGCCTGAATGAATCTGTAAGTACTGAAAAATTGTCAGCAAGTGGACTGTTTTTCAGAGAGCAAAAACTCAAGGGCTAGACTATAACTTTTAACTTTAGTTTGGTCAAAGCAAAATATTGCAATCTCATCTTAGCATCACCAGTTCAAATGAGTTTGCCTCTCCCTTTAATTAATCAGGGGATCCCTCTTTAATTACGTGATAAAATCTATTGCAAAGATGACCCTTTTGTCCAGTCAGCAAAGTACTAGAGAACTATTGTTTTGCCCTTTTTTTCTTAATCAGGTTTGACTTGCGTCTTTAGTAGCCTAAGACAGTAATTCAAAATTTAAATTATAGACAGAATACTAAGATTCTTGAAACTTCTTACACCAATGAACACACAATTAACTCTGTAAATAAGCAACATATGTAACACAAATGACATTCATTCATGTTCCACCTTCACAGTTTCACAGTTGTCATATCCAAGCAATGTCTGTATAATTTTTTGATTATTTTTGGAATCTATTTTTATTACTTCAAATCATTTCACTAGGAAGGAAACTATATATTACCAGTATAAGTGAAAAGATAATATCCTGCATACAGCAACTATAAAAATAAATGTATAATTATTAAAACAAAAGTGTTAATCTGTGAAAATCTAAAATCATTTGATATGTCCTCAATGGCAGGAGTGTCATAATTTAATAAATGGTGACCAATAGTACGTTTTCCTAAACTAAAAGACTAACATATTCATTGCTTTACCAAAGTCTGACTATGCTTCTTTGCTTGTTACAAACATTAATTCATTTATAATTTTAGTACTCTTATTACCTTCATTTTGCAGGCAAGAGAAATTAGACACAGCACCCCAAGTCTCAAAGCTGGAGAGTGGTGGAACTGGGGTGCAGCATCGGGCAGGCTGGCTCCAGAATCCATGCACTTCACCATTAGAATTTGTGTTCTAAATATGTATTGAATCTCTCTTCTTTCCACCATTTCTCTTTGTTTGAGTGCTTCTCAAAACAGGCATTTGAGGGAGTTTCAAAGGTCAAATATCCTGTCTTTTTTTTATATTCAAACATTCTGAATTGGACACTTTTAGAAAATTAAGGAATCTTACAAGTATGGTGAATGCTCAGGTTCAAGGTCTGACAGCTGTTGAACTACCAAAAAGAGAATATTTTTTGAGGTTAAAGACTAATTACAGTCATTTCTTTTGGAGATCAAAAGCAGAGCTTCCTTCCAGGAATAGGGAGAGCTACTTTGTGCTCTATGTTTTCGCTGTACTGAGAGAATTCCCATGGAATTACTTAGGCCAAGGAACAGGCCTTGTTCTTTCCTCAGCTGTTAAAAATAGGTCAGGATATGAGGACTGAAGTAAATGTACATGTTTATCTTGGTGTCCCAATCTATCCTATTCTATTTTATAGCCTTCCTATCTGTGCGTGTCTCTGTCAGGGAACCACATGGAAAACAAATGTCTAGCACGCAGGCTTTCCTCAGAAATAAAAATGTAAAGGCAACATGTCTTCCTCAGTAAACCTGCTGCCAGGGGAATTGTGATAGGAAGACAACTTTTAAACAGGTTTTTCCAGAAACCTAGATAAACGGTGAGAATAATTGGTGTTGTTTCTTGAGGAAAGCCATTAAATGCCCTGTTGTTGAAATGAACAAGGGTTAAAAGCCTTTGCAGAGCGCGCACTCATTTCCCTTGTACATAAGGGTACAAGGCCACGTTTACTGCTGCAGATGGCTCTGTTCCCACGGGAGGGTTGCAAATAGATGGCAGTGGATTATGGAGACCTACTTGACTTCCTGGAGACAACTGAGATGATTAAAATCCCCGGCAACTAGCAAAAGAAACATTGATCAAATGTATGACATGGATGAGACTGCTAGTATGTGGCTTGCAAATTAGGTTGCTTTTTCTTTGATATAGTCTTTGGTAAGCAAGGATATTTGATATTGGCTGGAATTGTATTCAGAGCAAAATGTATTTGAAAGCCTTAATATTTTATGTTATTTTGTATTTTATTTTATTTTGCTGGTGGTGACTTGGAAGACTATTATTAGATTTTGAAATTCTTCAGATCTTGACCAAGAATTACTGAGCTGAATGTGTTTTAAAGATGACTGAGTTTTGCTGTGGATGTTGCCCAATGGGTTGTATTGGGTGCTTTTCCTGTGAGTTTTCATTAACCACCTCTTATTCCTCAAAATAATACCACAAAGTCTCCAGTTTTAATGCTTATGGGTAATTATCACTTAAAATTGTATTTGGAATTGATTTTTCAAAAATTAAAAAAATTTTTTTGAAATAATTTCAGAGGAACAACTGTTTCAACAGTAGTACAAATAATTATTGTTTGCTTTCTACTCAGATTCCCCCAAATGTTAATCTTTGTCACACTTATTATATATTCTCTCTCTCTCTTAATTACAGACATTCTACGTTGATATATCACACCACTTTAATATTAGCTTTTTTCACTGCTTCTAAAAAAATTGTTGTCACTTAATTTTCATGGTCTGAAATGTCAGACCAAGAATAATGTGATTTATCAATTTTCAGAGACCCAAATATAGTTTGTTCATACAGCAAATGCAAATAAAGAACTGTGTTAGACCAAAGAAATTCAGGAGCAGATCTAATGAGTAACGGAGGTAGGAAAAGATGAACCTACTCCCTGGGTCTTTGTCCCAGGGGAGATTTATAGACATCTTCTTCCAAAGGAGAACCCGGAGCATATGTGTGATATGCAGATATGTATGTTCTCTTAACCCAGATAGTGAGAGGCAGTAGGAGGCAGACTATAAATTTGATAAATGTAGGTGAAATCAATACTGATGTAATAGAATAAATAGAGTTTTGATTAATGTAATTATTTTTTGAAATCCATTTGCAAAATAGCTGCCTGTGAAGCTAGGGATGAAATATAAAGTACCAACCCACACCCACCCACCACCTTTGCTATTTGTGAGCTCTGATATATTTACACAAGCAGTGTGTGTGTGTGTGTGTGTGTGTGTGTGTATGTGTGTGTGAATGTGTGCACAGGTATGTGTTTGTCCATTTGTGTGTCTATGAAATAAACATGGGAAAATACGAGGGTATGATGAAATAAGGGCAGCTATAATGTTTGCTGAAGTGTGGAAAGTTAGTGGGCATTTCTGTGTGCGTAATCTATATCACTTCCTAGATTGAGTACATTTGGCCTGTTTGTGTTTTTGTTTTTATGACCAATTGATATCCAGGTCACTTCACGAGAAGGGACAGTTTGTTTTATCTTTTAATATTGTGAAAGATCATCAAAGAGCTCTCATTTATTGAACTGTCATTATTATTTGTTCACAATGAAGTCTGAAAAATATTTTCGTTAATTTGATATGTTAAATTGTGTGAGGCACATCTTGGATCAAGATAAGCATCCTTCCTTTTAAAACACCTCATTTAAACCTACCATTAAAAAAACCCTGAATGATCTAGCATTTAGATGCTCAGCAAATGCCATTTATTGAGTACCTATCATGTACCAAAGAGTGTGCTGGGCACAATACATGTCTTGATTTATTTAATCCTTACAACAAATTATTAACGAGGACACTGTCATTTCATTATTGTAGCTAATGTGATCCAGCCTCAGAGAGAAGACAATAATCACTGAACCAGTGGGTGATAAATTCAGGGTATACTTGTTGTTTTCTCTCATGGCAAAGCTCTTGTCTTCAATCATTTTGTTAAATTGCCTCTCAAGCTAGTTAGAAGAGGATAACAATGTAAAGAAAGTATTCAGATACAACAGAGATCTTTCAACTTTATCAGTTTATTTCATATGGAGCAGAGCCATAGCTGTGGTTGAATGGTCTGTGAATTGCACAAAGGCACCTGCCCAACAGAATGAGAGCTGATCTCCCACCCTTGCTGCACCCCTGTCTGGATCTCACTGTGTCCACTCACAGGGAGCTCCTTTTTCTAATACCCAGAAGCAATGGAGTGCACATTGACACTCACACAGCCCACCCAATTCTTTTTCCTTTGAAGTTTTAAACTGACAAACTATGTTTTCCAAGTTTCAGGATAGCTTGTTTTCAGAAACTCTTAAAAGTGAGCCCCGGCGATAACATTATTTATTCTCTGTTAATCCAAAGTGCCGCTGCCATTTGCTGTTTGCTCAATTCATGCTTTTATTCTCCAAACTCACCTGAAAGGGGATGAAGACATGCAGTCTGCCATCCCATGGATGAACCTCCATGGCCATGTATACCACTGCAAATAGTGTTTCTTTTAAATATTTTTTATTGATTTCAGAGAGGAAGGGAGAGGGAGAAAGTGAGAGAAAATCAATGAGGAAAGAGAATCATTGGTTGGCTGCCTTTGGCAGGCCCCCCCTGGAATTTTGCTCAGAACCCAAGCATGTATGACCCCCTGGTTCATAGGTTGATCCTCAACTACTGAGCCATGCTGGCTGGGTGCAAATAATTTTTCTAGTCTAAGACAACATTCATTTTACACTCTGCATTTCAGAAAAGCACCCAGAATCTATTTGCTGGCCACTGTGTTATTTGAAATATATTGCCTGACTCTTACATTAATCTGCAAATTATGACTACTAACAATCAATTTTAATGGACTTAATGTTAAAAATAATTTAGAACTTATTTTAAAAGATTTTATATTTCTGTATGCTTAAATAAGCTCCCACAAATATAAACACCAATATTAAAGTTGTTCCTCTACAGTAACAAAAATAAGTGACTTATCATCTCCCATCACAGATCCTTTAAATACATACATGATGAAGGGTTAAAATTTACACTTGGAGTGAGAAGAAAGAGAAGATAGTAAGAGGAGTTCCAGGAGCACATAATTTTGAGGCTCAGAGCTAGAAAATACAAAATTAAAATTTGCTCTGTTGTCCCCTTTATTCCTTTTCCCCCTCCCCATTTTATTCCAACATTCATTCATTTGGTAAATATTTATTGAGCATCTATTATGTTCTAAGCAGTGAGAGCCACATGAAGTGTATAGACCACTAAGAGGAAACAATGTTATACAACACTTTTTGAAAACATAAGAAATGGTTGGGATGCCTGCTAAGAAAGGAAGGAGCGGGGCATGTGGTTGACCAGAAATTGTAGACTGAAGTCAGTCTTCAACTCAACAGAGACTTCTTCTCGTCATCTACTCACAGGACTTTGGGCTATCACCAGTTACGTTACAGAAACAGTGTGAAAAGGCCGTTTTGTGAATGTGGAATATCTATCATGCACGAGCATTATAAAGTTAAGCTGTGTTTGTAGTCATCAGAATTCACGCACACCCTGCATTTCTGCAAACTATTTAAAATAAAGACAGAGAAAGGCACCGGCTAAAATGCTAAGCATGAGTTGGACTGAGCACATGCGCGGAGGTATCATTGCCAAGGGCAAGAAGCCCGGTGCTCAGAGCTGTGTGGTGAGACCTCCCGGACAGCAGGGCCTGATAATACCCTGATGGAGTAGTTTCATGGACCGCTTCCCTGCTCTGCTTTCATGAGAAACGCCCCATTCTTCGTAATCCCTGACTAGTCCAGGAAAGCTGTTGGCTCTGTTGGCTCCAGTGAGGCCACCTCCCTCCTTGCAGCCTTCGCCTTTCCAGCTCCATTCCTTCAACTTTGCTCTCTGCACAACTAGAATTGGGAAAAGGACACAAGAAGAATGTAAGGAATCCAAGCATTTCTACTCTTCTCTTTATTCTGGGTTCCCACTAGTCTTAGGACAAAACCATCCATTACTAAGGAAACAGTTATATACTTAATGAGACTTTCGGAAATGTAAGCCTGAAACACATGATTCTTTGAAAATAGGCAGTCTGGGAGGTCAAGATGAAATGCTACTTAAGCAGAAACTTAGGAGAGTTTGCCTAAGGGAGGGTGGAGGGGGAGGTGGAGGGAATTCCAGGCAGAAGGAATAGATCCACGAACATATTTTTGTGTTTAGTGGGAAGCACGGGCCATTCACAAGAGGGACTGAAGAAGAGTGTGGCTGGAGCCTGACAGAAATGATGAGGCTGGAATCTGTAGGTCCTAGAGGGCCACTTTAAGCAGACAGCTTTATAGCTGTGGTAGGCAAACTGCGGCTCTTGAGCCACATGCGGTTCTTTCGCCCCTTGAGTGTGGCTCTTGTACAAAATACCATGGCCTGGGCAAGTCTGTTCTGAAGAAGTGGCATTAGAAGAAGTTTAAGTTTAAAAAATTTGGCTCTCAAAAGAAATTTCAATCGTTGTACTGTTGATATTTGGCTCTGTTGACTAATGAGTTTTCCGACCACTGGCTTAGAGTAATGAGAAGCTCTCCAAAAGCATTATCATCGAAAGAAAAGGGATTCAACAATTAGAGTATAATCAGTAAGGAAAAGTGGGACATTCATGCCTCCCATTATCATGCAAAAGTAATGTTGACATCCAAATGAATGTTCCAATACCTTTAGCACTAGAGCTTCCTACCCACACAGTCCTGATAGATGATATCCTTAAATCGCCTATGTCTCTTTATGGTAGTACTCACCCACAGTTCATGGCATTCAGGAAAGAGAATTTTCAACACCACCCACCCCATTCTCTCTCCCCCACCCCTCTTTAACAAAAGGATATGGAACAGGAACTCTTGTTTCAAAGACAGGAACAAATAGGTGTTATACCTAGTAATTTCAGCCAAAATAGCAATATGCTTATTTTTGTGGGACAAAATATAAAATTCAATAAGAATGTCAAAATCAGAGTCTGTTTAGAAAAGAAATATTTTAATGGTCATTAAAAATCTATTTTAAAAAGGTAAATGTGAGTTGCCATTTACATTTGAGTGTTTTTACATCAAAATATATAATGAGCTTGGCTGGGGTTATTTCAGAACACCAGTGAGAAAATAATAAATGGAAATGTATTAAAATTATCATGAGAAGAAAGGAATTAAAAATGGGAACTCATAACACAAGGCAGATTGCAAGGGCTTAACATTCATAATATTCCTCATTTTCAAGACAATGATGTTATCAAATATGAAAATAATTTAACGTAACTTAATAACTTTAGGCCAAAAAGTTGATAAAATGTCACTCGCACATTTTAGATAAAAGCGAATATTAACACTTTGAATACCTATTCTCAGAAATACTTCTTTGCCCAGGACCTAGAATACTAGTACAAGCAGAACTAAATTTATGTGTGGACTCCCAATGTGACTAGGATGGGAATCCTTTCTCTGCTATAAATCAACAAGTATTTTTTAAACAAATGCCGTTAACATATGCCCAGACATTTGCTATGTGTTCAGGGGACACAGAAGATAGAGACAATATTGTCCTTGCTTTCCAGGAGTTTACAGCCTACTTCAATATTGTGCCTGAGAAAAGTGTCTGCAGTGAGTGTGTGTGTCTGTGTTGGGGGCGGGCAGGAGGAGGAGGTAGTTCGGAAATCATATGTCCTGATAAGGAACTTCTAAAATTCAAGATCAAAGTCATATTAATATTGGAACATTGAATTTTCTTTAGCACTTTATTACGCTTTCATTTAGCAATTAGTTATTTAGCATTGACTGCTCTTGGATTTATTACTTCATATGGTACTTACCATAGTGACTAAAGTTCAGTGTCATAAATCCAGAAAGCAGCAGAACGGGGTTAAAACTTACTAATATTTCTACCCACCTCCTAAGTCAGAGTCCCCTCTTCCCACCCTTCTATCTCATTTCACTATCCCCCAATCCCTGCCCCTCCCACACATACTCATGTCTTTCTATCAACAATAACTTCTAATAACAAGTTTGATTATTACTAATGCCAATTCTCCAATCCCTCCTAAGATTTTCCTTGGAATCTATTTTTCAAATTCTTACTATTTGGTGACAATTTTCCATATATAAACCTGAACTGGAATGCTGTGCACTTATCCCAAGCCAGAATTTTGTCTTGCTTTGCAAATTGAGATGTCCTATTAATTAATTTATTTTTTTAACTGCAATCATAATAATCATCATTTAGATGCTTTTAGAATGTAGCAATTATCTATTTTTGAAACGTTTTCATCTTCTAATTGGCAGAGTTTTCTTCTTCTAATTGGCTTTAAAAGGTGGAGTCAGCTTTTCCTGTGTTTGAATTCTAGCTTTTCCACTACTAGTGGTGAGTCCATGGGCTACTTGCTTAATTGCCTGAATCCTCAGTTTGTACATCTGTAAATCAGGAAAATAGTAATATTGCTCTCAGAAGTCTACTGAGAGAGTTACATGAGGCTGTGGGTGGAACATACTTAGCAAAATAGTATATAATCAATGGAGTTAGTTATCCTATGTCATGATCTTCTTCATTATCATCATAATGGGCATTATTGACAAAGTCTATGAAATAATAGAACGCATGTATAAATCATTTTACAAAGAGTTTTCCAATATTGACTTTTCAAGTAATGTAAAGCAGTCACAGGGATCTGTGCCACTGCAAATTTGCAAATTGACAGCCAGTACCTCTGATTCAAATGATGTTGTCGTAAAAACGCTGTTCTTGTTGGAGACATGTCTGCCCAGGGATAAGCCGTGACTTGGAAATAGAGGATGCGAAACACCTTCACAATGGCTGAGGCAAAACACTGTTGGGTATTGAACAGGACACAACCACTCTGTTACTTTCACTTTGTGTCTCCACTTCCATGGCTGTTGCAGGTGGAATAATAATCCATGAAGCACCATGTCATCAAATCACGGAGGTGAAGGGATTGAATTCTTTGTAGAGCACAGTGGGTATTAAAGTTGTTGTAAGTAGGACTGAGAAGTCATGGTCTCCTCAGAGCTGTTGAACAGGCATCTCCTTGATTCCTGCTGCCATCCAGTTCTGTGCCTGGTGCTGAGCAGGCAGTGTCCCAGCTCTCAAGAAGCTATAATCGTGACGGGGTTGGGAGGAGAGAAGGCCTGTAAGAAGGGGGTATCAGTCAGCTTTTGCTGCAGTCACAGAGCAAAAACCATCCTACATCAGTGATTTACAGCAAGCCAAACAGTGTGCACAGGAGATAAAGGATCGTGTAACCCAGTGTTCCTTCATATTTTGTCATTCATGCCCACTTATGGAGCCTTTTTAGATATTTCCATTTGTTGCCCCCTCCAAATGAAAGTTCCACAGAGAAATTGTATATCTGTTTATATCCTATATGTACAGGTGTCCCAAAAGTGTACACATACTTGGAATAATTATTAATTCCAGTGGGTTAAATCTAAAAAGAAAGAAACATCAATTGGTCTATCAAAAATGTATCTAGCCCTAAGCGGTTTTGCTTAGTGGTTAGAGTGTCAGCCTGCAGACTGAAGGGACCCAGGTTTGATTCTGGTCAAGGGCATGTATCTTGGTTGCGGGCGCATCCCCAATAGGGGGTGTGCAGGAGGCAGCTGATTGATGTTTCTCTCTCATCAATGTTTCTGACTCTCTATCCCTGTCCCTTCTTCTCTGTAAAAAAATCTATAAAATATATTTTTAAAATGTATCTGCATACATTTTGGGACACCCTTTATATGTGTGTAAGAAGAGTAGGAAATTTTTGTCTATCAAGAGTCATTTTCACCCCATTGTGGGCAATGTCCACCCTACCTCCCCTTCCTCCCCTCTCCCCATTAAGATTGCAAGGACTAACCTACGTGGGAGGGTTCATGATACTTGGATTTAATCTTGTAGGTAGCAAGAGGTTCTCAGACACAGAAGAGGGAAGACCATTCCAGCCAGTGGGAATAGCAGTGGTTAGCAATGGGTGAAAGAACCTTCTGTGTTTTGGGAGCTGCCAGCGTGGTTGGAATGTTGGGGGTGAGGTCTGTGCCTGGTGTGAGAGAAAGCTGGAGAAGTATATTGTGTGATTCAGAGCCCTGGTGAGCACCTCACCACAAAACCAACATTCCAGTTTCCTCTCGACCTTTCCTGCCTGCTTACCCTCTGGTCGTAGAAACAACTTTGTTTACGAGGCCAACTGTCCCTCACTTTTTAGCCTTTACAATTCTCCCACAATTGAAGGGGAGGACTCCTTACAGCTCTGGGGCTCCCAACTGGGGCTTGAAACCTGCTGTTCTTCTGAATGGCTCAGCTGGGAAATCAGGGGAAATGAATCATTGGAAACAGCTGTGTGGGTTGAACATGCTTTGGCCGTTGGCCATTGTTTGCCAGTAAAAGTAGCAGCAGCAGTCAACCTGTACTGAATGTTACTCACGCATTTGGTTCAACCTAGGGTGCATTTCTTAGAGCCATTTACAGACTCTTTCTGAATTTCACTATCAACAGGAAAGCCTTACCCTCAGACTGCAGAGAGATATATTTGGGCTCCTATCGATATGCAGTATTTGTGTCAACTTTGCAGTTTTAGCAATTAAGAAAATGATGCCAGGAAGTACAGTACACATTCTCTTGTGCCCGATTTTTATATATTCATATTCATATTTTCTAAAAGATTTGGTCACCATGATGTGGAAAACGTGGGCCTCTTATATAGAAAATGTGAAACCAGGACTATTCTAAAAATCCTGGATATAAAATCACCATATTTTAGGCTAATCTGGGACTTAATAAAAGCAATCATGTTACAAAATATTAAAATACTCCCCTGACCTAATTTAATTTCCAGAGATATTTTAACCTCCATAAATAGCAAAAAGTGCTCCACTGGAT
Source organism: Vespertilio murinus (assembly GCA_963924515.1). NCBI lineage: Eukaryota > Metazoa > Chordata > Mammalia > Chiroptera > Vespertilionidae > Vespertilio > Vespertilio murinus. The sequence continues at coordinate 12,974,365 of OZ004715.1, forward strand.
ATTTGCAAAATTGAATTCCAAACCCTGTCTTTATTTATTTATTTTTTAAATATATTTTATTGATTTTTTTACAGAGAGGAAGAGAGAGGGATAGTTAGAAACATCGATGAGAGAGAATCATTGATCAGCTGCCTCTTGCACACCCCCTACTGGGGATGTGCCCGCAACCAATGTACATGCCCTTGACCGGAATCGAACCCGGGACCTTTCAGTCCGCAGGCCGATGCTCTATCCACTGAGCCAAACTGGTCTCCAAACCCTGTCTTTAGGTTTGGTTCCTATAATCTAACATGGGTGACATTTGTGACCTGCTCTGAGTTGTCTATATTTCAGTAACATATGGAGAAACAGCCCAGAACTGGGAACTGCTGACCATCAGCCAGATATCATTGTGCTGAGACATAATATTTGTTCTTCTGGGTCTTATTAGGGATACTCTAATTAGTTAAAGGATGACAGCTGTCATTGCTGAATTCTTTGTCCCTTAGAGTTCAGGCTTTGTTTTCAGTGTGTGGCACAACCTAAGTGGAAATGATTCATTAAGGCCATGTTAAATAGAGATAAATAATAACAATGAAATTAAACAGGAAGAACTGAGCCTAGCTATGATTCAGAGGTGACACTAAGTCCAGTGTACTTCTATGATGCAGAAGTTTCCCCATTTCCCAAGCCCCAGTCTGGGTTGGTGCTCCAGGTTTCTCATCACTGGCGCCCCCTTCTGGAGCCACCACCACTAGCATCACTTGGATAGTAGCACTGTATCACCTCCTGCACTAGCAATGCTCTTCTGACAGTGGGATCCTTTCTCTAGTTCAGGTTCAAATGGATAGCTTTGAGTCTCCATCAGCCTTTCTGATACACTGATGCACTAAAGGTATTTTACAAAGAGAATCAAAGAACCAGGGGCATTGGAAGAAGTCAAGGCATTGGATGATCCATATTCTTGTTCTTTCCTCCTCTTGCGTGTACAGAGCTGGACTTGGTGACTCACTCTAACAAATAGAATAGAACCAAAGTGATGGGATGTCAGTTTGGAAATTAGATTATAAGAAGGAAAAAGAAGAATAGCTTCTCAGTTGGGACTCTCTCCCTCTCCCATGGAATGAAGCAGCTGCTGTGGTGTGATCCGCCCTCTGGAGGGGCCCACATGGTCCAGAACTGATGTCTTGGGCCAATAGGCAGAATCACACTAAGGCCTGCCGCAGAGAATGAGCTTGGAACCTAATCCTCCTCCCTTTTCTCCCCCCACCTCTTGAGCTATAGCCAGACACCTTCACCACAGAAGCCTTGTGAGAGAGCTTGAGCCACACACACCCAGTTAAATCACACCCAGATTCCTAACCCACAGAAACAGAAATAATAAATATTTGTTGTTTGAACTAGCTAAGTTTTGGAGCAATCTGTTATGTGTCACTGGATGACTAATATATTGCAAAGGATAAGGATAATTTAATCAACTTGTTAAATCCTTCCCCTCAGATAGCATAAAAGGAACATTGTCTTAATAAAATGTCCTAATAATGGTGAACAATTCCCTGCTTTCTCTGTATGTTCCATAAGGGTCTGGCAATACTCATGAATTAGGATCATATTCACAATGGTTGCCCTTAGTGACTGACAAATAATTCATAATATTAAAGAATTTGCATTATTTATAAATCTGTATGTTTGTAGGTTTAGCTAAAAGATATATGAAATGTGATAAGCTTATTTTCATTGAAAATTGGACAGACATTGACTTAGAATGATGAAGTTTTATTTTTTTATGATTTAAAAAGATTTAGTTACATTTTTAATAAAGATTTTAAGTACAGCTTTAAATACATTTGAGTGTAAAATTGATATTCATGAATTATAATTCTATTTTGCCTTTTGAATTAGTATCTTTTAAAATACATGCATAACAATTTTACTTTAATTTTTTTACATTTACTGTAATTCACTCTTACGATAAAGTAATATTTAAATTTGTTTATTTGGAATACAGTTAAATTTTATTTTTGATCCTATAGATGTTTAGAAAAATCATGTAAAAATGTGGTTATTTAGATAGAGATTTTGCTGAAATGAAGAAAAGTATAATAATTTTTCTGAAGTAAATATATCAAATGTTATGAATATCTCTCTAATTGATTAGAGTGTTCAGTTAAACATGGGTGGCCCCTCAACACATATCCCAAAACACATTTTAATAATTAAATTCAATAATGTTTGATATTTTTGTCATAAAAGTCATAACTTTATACATAATTTTCCAGTTTTCCATACAAAGATATCTTTCAAACTACGAGGTAGGAATGTATTTTAATTAACTTTTTGTTATTTTGATTTACAATTTTAGAATACTTAGATGTATGGTATGTGGACCCTATGATCATTCCTGCTCAAAGTCCTGCAAATATGAGGAGCAGTGCCTTGACAACCCTATTTAAAATGTCAGCATCATCTGCTCTCTCCATACACACTTTCCCCATCCCAGATAAACTTTCCTTTGAAGCCCTTATCACTATTTCTCTTGCTAGGCAGTTTACTTTTTATCTATTTATTTATTGCCATTTTTCTTAGAATCAAAGCCTGCTTTCATTTGTTCTGTTCATTGCTGTATTCCCAGTACCTAAAACAACTTCTGAGATATAACTCATGCTCAAATTCATTTATTCATTCATTTCCCAATCACAAAAATAATTATTAAATATTCTTTATGTTTTGGAAACTATTGAGTTCTATTAATTGGCACTTGAAAAATACAGATTAAAAAAGGAAATGAGATGGTCTGCTATATTTTTATTTTATTTTATTATTTTATTCTGTGCAAGCCAGTTTATTGCTGAAATATACTACGAGTGTTTAAACATTTATTTTTAAAATTTAATTTATTGGGGTAACATTGGTTGTCCCATAACACAGTGTCTGTATATTACATTATATGTTCACTGCCCAAAGTGTAGCCTCACATCACTATCTGTTTGACTCTCTTTACCTTCTTCACACTCCCCCCCAGACCCTTCCCGCTGGTAACCGCCACCCTCTTGTCTATGTCTAAGAGTTTATTTGTTTGGTTTGTTCATTTGTTGTTTTCTATTTTATATCCCACATATGAGTGAAATCATGGTTCTTCTCCTTTTAATTAGAGAAAGAAATCAGTGAGGTCATCTCATCCCCACTCTACACAGTTTTCTCATGGGGCCTGTTGGAGTATAAACCACCACCATTCCCCTTCTCACTAGAGGATTCCATTCAATCGCTGGTTCCAATTAAAAAAGCACAACATTGTTTCTGTGTCACCGTTTTAGAAGACAAGTAGTGACTCATGAATTCTTTAATCCCTCCCGGCAGCAAAGTTGGCTTGAGATCCACTCAGTTAATTGTTGCCTCAGGAATCACCACCCAGTAAAGATGGATGTGGACTGGTGTTTGGTGGTCAGTCTCACTGGGTCCGACTGCAAAGGCTTTCATGGAGCTACATTCTTTTTCCTCCACAAAGGGAATTCAAGCAGGCATTGCCCATGTCAAAGGCTATTTGCAAGCAAGGACCTATTTTAAAGCTACTCATATACTTTTGTCAAACAGAATAAAAACTGAGCTTGGTTCTGAAGCAAAATACAGTATTGCCATCATCATGTCTCTTTCTATAAATGTAAGTATGTGTCACCTTCGGGAACAACAAACATAGACTAGAAATCTGAGCTTTATTTTCTGCCCTGCCACTATTGGCCATGTGACCTTGGGACAATTACTAGAGATTATTTATGCAAAATGACTGACATTGTAAATGGTAGAAACGTTTTAAGAGCTTTCAAAATTGGAATCTAAATATACAGTTTAACATACTTATAATTTATGTTGAACATACTAGTATCACATGTTGAATATATTATATATATTTTTATATTCACTATATAATTCAACATATTTGTCATTTACATTTAGTATGTTTATTTTACATATGTCTTTTGTAGGATTTTTATGTAGAAAAGGGAAAGAGGAAAGAAATAAAGACAGCAGAAAGTGCTTGAAAAATGAGCCTCAATTGTTTAAGCCATGTGATTGGTAGTAAATCAAATAGATGAGAGGAAAAAGCCAATCTAATTCTGCATGTAATTGGCCATTCAGTTTAGTCAAATGTGATTTGACCCCACCTATGGACACATAGAAGACCATCTGCCATGTGGTCTGTTGAATTCCCTCATTGCCAATAGTTTCAGGCAGCAGCCTCTGACTGAGCATGGAAATCTGTGCAAAGAAGGAATCCGAGAGTCCGATAGGAAATCAAAGGCCCAGGTGGATGCACAAGGGTTTTTAATTCAAAATGCTTGTAATAACAAGAAACGGGAAATAGCCACCTATTAAAGAGAACTGATTGAAATACAATGTGATAATGAGAGACATCCATATAGGGTGACTCTTGAGAATAATGTCATAGAAATAAATGTGTTTACATGGGAAGATGTGTATGACTTATTCAATAAAAAATTGAAGTTAATAGAGTATAGCTTGCATAAACCCATCTTCACAGCAAAAAACATGATACAGGAATTCATGCAAATGTATTTCCTTTCTCTCTATTCTGCAGTTATCTTTGGGTGGTGGGATTGTGGGTGATTTTAATTTGCTTCCTTATGCCTATACTTATTTTAAATTTTTTAGATAATGAACATTTATCTGTGTACTAATATTTAAAATATACTTTATTGATATTTTACAGAGAGGAAGGGAGAGATATAGAGAGCTAGAAATGTCGATGAGAGAGAAACATTGACCAGCTGCCTCTTGCATACCCCCTACCGGGGATGTGCCCGCAACCAATGCACATGCCCTGACTGGAATCAAACCTGGGACCTTTCAGTCCGCAGACCGACGCTCTACCACTGAGCCAAACCGGTTTCGGCTATGTACTAATATTTAAATAAAGCACAAATAATAAAAGCAGTGAGTTTCTCTGCCATCAGGCCTTGAAAATTGAGAGATCTTTAGAGTTTTCTAGTTCAAGGCTTGCACCCCTAACAGAGAATAGATGATTCACCCTTTCTTGCCAACAGGATGTGACCAGTTAGGGATTCTCCTGGCAGTCCAGTAATTGGAGCCATTCAATTGGACTGAATAATAATGATCCCTTAGCTTGACATCTTGATGAGTACTTTAAAACACTCATGTATGTCTCATTCATTGAATCAGCTAGCAAATATGCATTAAATACCAAGCATGGGTTTTATATTTATAATTTTATTGATTATTATTAATTACATATAAATGATATATTATTATTATTTTATTATGTATTAAACACAAAACATTTGTTAAGTAAGCCTGGCTCTGTGCTAGGCAATAGGGATACAAGGGGTGAGAAAAAAGAACCTAGAGAGACATAGTCCTTTCTTCCATGGGAGCTAGGAAGGTCATTACTGGATTTTGAAGATGGTTACAGGTCAGCACAGAAAGTTTTGATAACCTGCTGCTAATTTGCTGAGCATTGACTAGTTAACAGCTTTTCTATACCTTATGCCAAAGCATATTTTTGTACACCATATACTTAAATAAACTAAAACCCAAATGGTCCATTTTTCCTAATGTCAATTAGAACATTAGAAAATAAGAAGTAAAATAATTCTTATCCATAGTTTCACTACCCTCAGCTAACTACTAAACAAGATGGCATGCCAGAAGTGTTTCTATACTCATACATGGACTATGTAATTTTGTAAAAAATTAGTTAATATTAACTCTGCAATAGAATGTATATAAATTCTATGCCCACACTCAACACCCAATCTCCCATTTCACTACAGGATTATCAATGCATGTCCCAGATGAAGATAATTCTCTCCCCCAAAGTCTTCTGTTGTGTGCTATTAAAAAATAAATATGCTTACCTCTCTGTATAGGTTTCTTTCCCCCTTTATATTCTAAGATGCACAACTCTCCCAATATTTCAGCATTTCTGAAACCTAGATAATAGTGTGTAGATTACAATAGTGAACTATTTTGACAGCCAAAGGAATATGGGTCTGGAGCCGGAAGGTGGTAATAATGACTCAAATAACATTTTTCAAAAAGGAAATTAAATTTGCTTTTGTTCTCTCTGCTTCATGTGGCCAATGTGCTTTGTAAAAGACCCTGGCTGGTTCCCTGTGTCCTAGGAGGTAATTTACTTTGTATATTATATGACTATTAATGGCAGTTTTGTCATCTGCTGGGTCTTCAGTTCCAATGAGTTTTCTGTGGCCAATGCATCTGCACATAGAAGACTATGGCTCAAACACTATTGCTCAGTGAAAATAGGAGACCCTTTGGCCTACAGGGTCAGCACTTCAGCTGGACATGGGGTTTTGACACTCACCGCAAGGTGGTAGTTTCAGAGAAGAAAAGTCAATATATCAATGCACTTCAGGGCAGTGCAGCGTCTTATAAATCAACCAGAAATTAATGGTGCATAAACTCACTTTGAAAATGCTCAAGTAGAATGTGCAGTCCTGTTGGAGGATGTAACTGAGAGGATGTGACAGCTGGTTGACCCATGGGCTGGATCCAAGAAGTTGGAGCCCCCTTTGCTGTCCTTAGAATATACTAGTATGCTCTGCCCAGTGTTCCCACAGTGGAAGCTGGTTCCCAGGTTGCAGCCTTGAGAGAGTAAGGTGTTGTAGGGACCATCTGGACTGAATAAGTAACTGAACCTGGTTAAGGCTTCTACCTAAACTTTTAAGATCCTGGTGGGTGGTGGGGAGACATATTTGCCTTGCTATACCCAAATCAAGCTTAATAAGGATTGACCAGATTCTTTTATTTTTATTTTTTTCTTATTTTTTGCCCTTCAGTTTGTGAACCAACAAATTCAAATGTGTTCAGAGCTGCTACAAAGAGATTTTGAATCTTTATGCCCCAAAGTGACTACCAGGTACTAACCCTAACACAGAAAAACTAATATTAATATGACCATTTAAAATAGGAGATGAAAAACGAAGAGGTGATTGCTATAAGAAAGCTTTCATAAATGGCAAGAAGGAAATTTGCTATGTTCTATGAGCTGAAGCTTAATGGGTTGGCTTTATGGGCCCATTGTGGTACAGTGTTGTAGCCACATTCCCCAGCCAGCGTCTGGGTCTTTGTGCAGGAGGCCTTATTTTCCCTAAACCACAGAAGACTGCTCTGTCCAGAATCATGAGTAACAAGACAGGAATGCTAGGAAATTAACACTCCCTGGGAGCAGTGCTCAACCAATAACTCGGGAGTAGATATATAAATACCCAGGCTCTCTCGCCATCTGCGGGATTATTCCAAGGCATGTGTTCTGCACTCCCCATGTTCTGCCATGGACTTAGCTCTAGCTGTTGACCAGGCTCCATAACTACCTCTTCTGTTTCTGGCTTCCTTAGTCACCCGTTGTTGTTCCCTGCAACTACCAGACAACTACTTGCACTGAATCCTTGTCTCAGGTCTGCTTCTAGGGAACCAAACTGTGGCACCCACCATCAGACTTGGAAAGTTTTGGATATCCAACACTTTTTTTTAATGTGAAGAGCCTGGCTGGTGTAGCTCAGTGGTTGAGCATCAACCTATGAACCAGGAGTTCATGGCTCTATTTCCTGTCAGGGCACATGCCCAGGTTGCAGGCTCAGTTCTCCGTAGGGGGTATGAAAGAAGCAGCCAATGAATGTTTCTCTCCTGATTGATGTTTCTCTCTTTCTCTACCCCTCCCTTCTCTGAAATCAATAAGAATATAAATAAATAAGTAAATAAATGCATACATAAATAAAAGCTTTGTTATTGCTAGGAGCAAACTGATAAGAGGGTAGAGCAATAAGTGTGGCAAAACAAGGATTTCTGCTTGGTAGGGAAAGAGGTAATGCTTGACATATATATATTACTGATTTCAGAGAGGAAGGGAGAGGGAGAGAGAGATAGAGACAGAAACATCTTTCTTTTTATACATGATTATCATGAAGATTCTTTGTTGATGATCTTGGCTGTTAAAAGTGACTTGCCATTCATTTTTGTAGTACTCATGTGCAACACCAGACAACCATGCTATGAAAAGCGGAAATTAGCTGATGATGTCATTTTCAGGTCTTATTATTTCTATTTGGCATTTGGGTTGGTCTCTGAACATTGTTGGTAGACTTCAGAATTTAATACATACTCATTTTGGTTTATTTATTTCAGTGTCTATGAACTTTGGCAAGTGACTTGTTTTATTTTTAATGACAGATGTCCATTTTAAAATGTTGAAAAATCCAGATTGTGTAGCATATGATCATTAACTTGTAACCAAGGTGTGATCTCATATTATTACTTCTCCCTCTTATTGAAAAAATTACCTATGTTTTTATTTCTTCCCTCCATGAACAAGTCAGACATTTGGTTGAGATAAAAATTAAAATACAGTAATAAATAGTGAATGTTTAAAACTAAGAAGCTGTTAACTTTATAATGCTTTTATTATCAATGATATCTTAAATCTGAAAAATGCAGGCATGCATGCATTATGTTGGAAATAAGTTTATTATAAATTTTCCTGAAAAAAAATTAAAAAGCATAAAGAAAAAATTAACCACAATCCCAACATTTAAATAAAAATACTATTAATACTAATATTTTAAAATATATTTCTAAACATCATTGTCACTGTATTTATATTCATATATATTCGAATAAATAAGGTCATATAATATGTATTATTTCATAAACTATTGTTTTTCATAATAGTGCTTCATGAATGTTTTCCACAATATCTTCTCTTTATCAGAATGCCAACATCTTCTCTTTTTTAAATTTTATTTATTTTAATAAATATATCTTATTGATTTTTTACAGAGAGAAAGGAGAAAGAGATAGTTAGAAACATTGATGAGAGAGAGACATCGATCAGCTGCCTACTGCACACCCCCTATTGGGGATGTGCCAGCAACCAAGGTACATGCCCTTGACCGGAATTGAACCTGGGACCTTTCAGTCCACAGGCCAATGTTCTATTCACTGAGCCAAACTGGTTTCGGCTACCAACATCTTCTTTAACGAGAGTAGATGCCATGCAGAGGTTAGTACATGATCAGGAGATATAGTCCTTTATTATTATTATTTAATTTTATGTTTTTTACATTTTGTCACTTTAATTGTATTTTTATTTTCCAATTACAGTTGACATTCAATATTATTTTATATTAGTTTTAGATCAGTACATAGTCTTGATTGAAAGAAGTCCACTGTGAAATAGCATCTTCTGCCAACAGTTTTGACATGTCCACCATTGTGTTAATTATTTTTAGTTACCACTTTGCAGAGACTATGCAAGCATGTAATATATGCAGATAGTATTTAATCATCCCTCTAATGTACCTACTCTGGTGAACAAAGCAGAATTGAAGAGAGTTAAAACAAATTTATTCCAAATGTTGGGTCTTATTTCAGCAAGACAGGCTCAGGCAGGTCCCCAGAAGTGGATGACAGAATGGTTAAGGAGCATGAAAAACAAAACAAAAGTGGGACCATTCTTCCCCTAACTTAATGTGGAAGCCTGGGAAAGTTTCTCATGTTCTCTGTGTATTAGTTTCATCCACTACTCCTAGAGGAGCTTGTATCTTCTTTATGATGGTTTGGTTTGCCCACATTATATAGTTGACCAATCTGAATTCTGGCACACTGCAGTGAACATGTATGGTGTCGCTCAGCCCAGCTTTTTTTGTTCCTGTTAACACAACCCATCTCTTCCTTTTAGGGAACCACCCCTTCCCCACTGTTCACTGTGCAATTTGTGTGGGGCTTACCCTACCTCTGGCTCTAGGGCTGGGCATGTCAGCCAGGGCAGGCCAGTCAGGATACCAAATCCCTTTGATCACCATTGCTCCCAGGTTGACATGTGGTTCAAGTCAGCCAATGAGAACTCTACTTGGGAAAAAGTTTCTCTTCCCATTTAGGTTGCAATCTGCTAGAAGGTTAAGTCTGGGCTGCTGACTGCTTCCTTTGCATTTGCTTTGGGAGAATCTATGGAGAATATAGTAAGCAGAAAGGGATACATACAGGAAAGTCAAGCCCATAGATTCAGATCCTTTCTGTCTGTACCCCTGAAAGTTTTTCAGTAGAAAGAGGTCTAAGGGCTCCCAGAGGAGAGTGACTCATGAACCACATGGAGGCAGTTTGACAAGGAGGAAGGCAGACTTTAGGGTGTCAGGACTCTGGGCATGTTATTTTCAATCTCAGCTATGATTCCCACATTTCAAGCTTGCCATAAAGCAGAGATCCACCACTGTGGGTTGGGTAATGAGGATGTCAGTGCATTTGGGAACTGGCTTTAGAAGTCCTTCTCCTGATTCTAGTTCCCACATAGACCTGGATTCTGGTGTGGGCCTGCAAGGAGGGTAAGGCACTAAAATGACTGCATTTGCTTTTCCTGCCAATCCATTTCATTAAAAGCTCCATTTTAGTCTTCAATTAAAAATGTAAAGCTATAAAAATACAGAAATGGGATATTTCTTGCACATGAGAGTTATTTAACGTAGAACCATGACAACTGCAAAAAGTAGGTTTTAGTGCAGGCTGTGGGCTGCTTAAAAAAAAAAAAAGAAGAAGAAGAAGAAGAAGAAGAAGAAGAAGAAGAAGAAGAAGAAGAAGAAGAAGAACAGGTGAAGAACCTGGCCAGTTTGGTTCAGTGGTTGAGTGTCAACCTATGAACCATGAGGTCACAGCTCAAATCCTTGTCAGGGCACATGCCCAGGTTGTGGGCTCAGTCCTCAATAGGGGTGTACAGGAGGCAGCCTATAGATGATTCTCTCTCATCATTGATATTTCTTTCACTCTGAAATAAGTAAAAATATAAGTAAATAAGAGCTTTGTTATTGCTAGGAGCAAACTGCTAAGGGGGTAAAGCAATAAGTATGACAAAACAAGGGTTTCTGCTTGGTAGGAAAAGAAGTGATGCTTGATCTACATATATCTCTATATCTATCTATCATATCTACCTGTCTATCTATTTATCTGTCTCTCTGTCTATCTATCATCTATCTATCTATCTTATCTTCTATCTATCTATCTTACTGATTTTAGGGAGGAAGAGAGAGGGAGGGAGAGATAGAAACATCAATGATGAGAAAACTCATTAATTAGCTGCTTCCTGCACAATCCACACTGGGGGTCTGAGCCCCCAACCCAGGAATGGCCAGAAATTGAACCATGACCTCCTAGTTCATAGGTGATGCTCAAGCATTGAGCCGTGCTACCAGGCTTGATCTGCTTCTTAAAGCACTTGCAGGACTCTGGTGAGGATGGTGGAAGAAGACAGTGCATGAGAAGAGCACAGCATGAAAGGTCACAAATTACATACTCAGCATACCAGTCCTTGTGTGGGCTGCTGGCATTCTGTTCTTCTCCCATTCTTGCTCTACATCTGAGCCATCACATGCTCATCCCTCCAATGAGTGCAGAGTTAATATCTTCACTTTTATCTACTGCCAAAATTTTCACAGCTTTTCAATTTAGAACTTTTTGGGATTCGTTTTCTCTTTCTAAAATTCTACCTCTACTAAACACACACACACACACACACACACACACACACACACACACACACACACGCACAACTACAATTCCAGGTGGCATGTGTCTGAGTTTAGGATGCTGGTTACCTGTTAGATACCAGCACAGCTGGTAGCATGCCCCACCTTTAGGGTCTCATCTAAAATATCTGCTGAAAGACTGACTACATTTGGGCGGGAAAGTGAGAAGGGAGTATCAGACCTGGGTAAGAACAAGAGGGCCTAGACACACCCTGGAGATTGAGTGAGCCATTATTCTAGAGTTTATTTGCAAAGGATCCAGGAGGTGGGTTTCTGCTGTTAAGTAATCTTTCACCCATAAGCTCCTTCTCAGGCCAGCTTCTCTAACTTACAAGCATCTGGTCCTATGATAACACTGAATTCCTCTGAGAGCTTCAGCGGCTCCTTGGAATTCAATCACGCATACTTCATTTTGGGACTGAGCTGGACTACATTGCTGAGATTTTAGAAGCTTTTTTGTGCTAGGGATAAGAAAGGAAACACTTTCCTGAAGTGCAATTAATGAAGGGTGCAGAGAATTCCATTCAAAAAAGAATGCAAAGGGCAAGAGACTATTTAGCTGTGAATTTGCCAGGTTCTTGAAGACTATAAATCTATAGTAATTTTAAAAATTCCAACTCTGTGCTGAAACTTGGATGAGATGCAGAGAGATGATCTGATATAACATTTCAGGCAAGAAAAATAAGGACCAAGGAATTTAAATGACTTATCTGAGCTCATTTAACTGGTTATTAGCAAAGCTATTGGATGTAGCATTGATTTCCAATAGATAATTTGTCTTAGGAACATCAAATATAATCCATTGTTGAGCAGCACACCATATGGTAAGGGGCTGCAATTTCACAAGCATTTACTTGGCATTGAACATTTAATTAAAAATCTGCATCAGCTAGAAAGCGCCTAATGGAATATCTGGCTCAAGCTTCAAATGGGCTTACCCTCACAAGCCACCATGCTAATGAAAAGGGACATTGTTCCCCAACCAGGTAGAGACACACAGCATAATTTCCTTGCTCAGGTGGGCGTACACCCAATTGTGGATGCAGCTGTATTTTTACCAAAATGGTATTTTCAAGAAGTGAAGATGATAGACCTTCACGGCCTCATAGTCTCTGAAGAAATTGCATGATCTCAGCTGCCTTGTTGGTATTTAATACAGAATTTCAAATACCAATGCATGTTAATACATTATTCAGTTGGAGAAAGGATGTCCTTTACATATGAGTCATGCGAAGAGCGCTGATCCAACTTTAATGTCAGTTGGAGAGCTTGTTAAAAACACGAGTTCAGATTCCACGGGTCCCGGTGGGATCTACTGTCTCCATGCTAACCTACTGACATCACAGTATTAAAAACACAAGTTGAGAATCCCCAGGTCAAGGTGGGGGTGCTGATGCTTCATAGACCATACTTAAGTAGCAAAGATCTAGTAGGTTTGTATGTGAAAATGAGTAGTGGAAAGATTATAGACCCTGGAGATGAAATCCAGGCACCTGACCCTTGTGTCTTCTGCTCACTGGATAAATAGTCTTAGGAAAATCCTTGAACCATTTTGAGCAGTAGTTTTCTAAGAAGTAAAAGGACATCATAATAATGGCACTTGCTCCAAGCAAAAAAGAAAATTCATGGGCAAGTGATTTTGAAAAGCCGTATAAAAAAATTGCTAGCTAAGGATGTCATCCTACTGTGTACCTAATATGAACTCTTAAGGGCGAATACTTTATGGTTATTAGTTAGGGAAATGTTCCTCAATAAAACTTGGAGAGTGAATTTCTCTCTATCTGCACTTTATCATTACATTCCCAATAGTTTGATGGAGAGAAAGTGCCCTGCAGGAAGTCGCAAAAGTGCCAGCAAGCACAAGAACACATTTAACTATGATACCAAGAACATGTTTGATTCAGATTTAACTCAGCCTGTGAAAGGCATAGCCTGACAGGATGGTGCACACTGTACTTTATTATAGACTCAGGACTTTGGAAGTCTTTCCAGACAATGGTGGGTCTGGAAAAGAGACCACTGCAGGCTGTGCAAACACACAGTGTGCTCAAGCCAACTTCAGTGTGGTTAATGGAAATCTCACAGCAAAGCAAACCTGGGGGCTCTGTTTGTCAGGCTGTCCTTTCCTTTCCATGGCAAACCAAGCAGGAAAGCGAATTCCTGTGGGATAGCCCACAGATGCCTCTACTAGGTAAACAGCAGATTTGTCAAAAGCTGTCTGTCCATTCCTTCCCTATTTACATCACAGATGGTTCTCCTACAGCATTGTCAGCTGCCAGGGAGTGCTGATGGAATGGATAGCTGTATCTGTTAGACTGTGGTTCCCTTTCTCTCCCCCCTCCTTCCCACCCCACTTCCCACCCTTGACTGAACACTGCACTGTCATTGAAATAGAGACAATAAGATCAGTCCAATTTATAGTCTGTCTTACTTAAATGGAGTGGAAACAATTTCATAATCACAGCTTTCAACAACCCATACAAACCAATAGAAATGGGGCCATACTTTATTCTGAGGGTCCAGGTAATGATCTTTAACTTACAAGACAATATATCAGTGATGAGCACTAATGCTCAATGTTTATTGTATAAAACTACTAGAGGCCCAGTGCACAAAATCCGTGCATGTGTAGGCCTTTCCCCGACTGCTGGCACGCTTCCTGCTTCCTTTTAGCACCCGGGACCCAGGCTTTCCTTTGGCCGTCAGCAGGTACCTGGGACCCAGACTTCCCTTGCAGCCCTGGCTTCATCAAGAAGGTCGAGTAATATGCTAAATAGACATCTTGTCTATTTAGAATATTATGCTTTTATTATTAAGATGTTAAGAATAGAAGTAAGGTTACTAATTTCTCTTAAATTGATAAAGAAATTACCTCTAGAAAGTTCTTTATAAGTATAGATACTTGTTCTTATACCTCATTGGAGAAGACAGCTATTAGTTAGACCTTTGTTCAAATCCTAGCTTCACCTCTTTCTAGATATGTGCTCTTTTATTTACCTTATTTACTTACCTCAATTTACTTACCTTATTATACTCAGTCTCTTCATCTATAAATGGGCAGTAACAGTAGCACTCCTGGAGTCATTGTGAGACTTAAATAAGATACTGTACATGTGTAATGTTTATTTAGCACAGGGCATGGCACAACGAAAATGTTCAAAAAACACTAATAATTCTTATTCTTATTGTCTCCATGCTAACATACTGACATCACAGTATTTCTGAGAGCCCAGGAGCACCTGTTTTCTAGGTCCATGAGATTATAGAAGCCATTTCTGAGGTCTTGCAGATGTCTGGGTTCAGTCAATATTGGAATTCATAATCATAACAGTTACCATTAAGGACAAGACAGAGTTAAGTGTGTTACATGTGTGAATTCTCAGGCCAAACCTAAGATGTATTATCTTCGTATACCAATAAGGAAACCAAGATTTAGAGATGTGCCTGGTAGGTTGTAGAATTGGGATTTTAATTCCCAGATATCTAATCTTTGTATCCCATGATCTGACATGCAAATTAGCACAAATTCTAAAGGCTTTATGGCTCATACCTGCTGAGACTTACATCCAACAGCTCTACACTGCTAGAGTATTTGGGGACTTTCTGGGGGAGGCATATTTTTCTGGAAACAAACAGAATATGGGGAGGTTACAATACCTGTATATATGCAAACAATTCCTGCTTTTAAAAGGGAGGTTTCTACATAGTCTCTCAGAAACATTTTGACTTGTAAGGAGAAAGTTCCAATAGGTCTCAATTTGACATGGAAGACATCTCTGTCATCCTCAGATGTGTATCTATGAGTCTTGCCTTCAGGCATCAGAGCAAGTAGCCAGAATGTGATTTTCGAAGACTCCCATGGTCCTCTAGACCAGAACACTATTACCTGCTCATCAATGCACAAGTCTCTTTAAGGCAGTGCAATCCATCCTGTTATCATTGATCATGTTACACACACACACACACACACACACACACACACACACACACATACAGAGACAGCAAAATGACATACAGAGACAGCATTTATGAAATGAAAAAAAATCATATATTTTGAGTTCAATAGACTTATAATCATATATTTTGAGTTCAATAGACTTATAATCAGGGTCAGCATGGGCAAGTTTCTTTCAACTTCTCCAAACCTTTTAAAAATCAGTCTAATCATAATTATCTCATGGACCATCACAAAGATTGAATGAAACAACATTTCTAAAGCGCTTAACTCAGTACTTGGGATATAGTAAATTCAATAACAGTAGCTATTGCTATTGCTAGTTACTTTCCAGAGTATAACTTTTGGTTGAACTTAAGGACCTTGGATACCTGTGAAATATTATGGAATGCTCTGAGGGTGAGGGAGGTAGAAAGTGGAGAGAAGGATAATAATAGGGAGAGGCAGGCAAGCCTCTCAAAATGGCTGACCATTATCCCTGGCCCACATGCGGTGAGCTTTTTTGTGTCTGATTCTCACTTTGATGGGAGGCATTTTCTGAGTGTGCAGAACTGAACCCCCTTTAAGCAGCCTCCCTAAGTCACTGTTCTCCATTGAACTGACTTTAAATTAGTCACCAGTGATGCCATATCTCTCCATCAAATTAGCCCTCGAATGGTTTGCATTGCTTAATCCAGTGGCCTTTAATTCTCCATTTAACCAATAGCATTTGAAACTTTGATTCCATTGACATCCAATTGAATCTATCCTTGAATGATTTCCTTCTACTCTGGCTACATATTCTTAGTAATATTTTGCTGATTCTGTCTCATCTCTTTAACCCCTTTAATGTTTGTTTCAGGATTGTGTCTTTGGTTTTTATTCTGTCCACACTCATTCTCTTGGCAGTTGCATTCAGTCTGATTGCTTGCTGACCCTATTCTACCTCCAGCTTCAAACACTCCATTGAATCGCAGACATATTTCTCCACCTGAATGACTCATACACATTTCAGGTTTCACTTATTCAAAATTAAGCCCTTCTGGTCTCCAACAGCCCTATACTTTCCTCTGGCCGACGTTTTATAATCAGTTCATGTCTGCCTGCTCTGCCAGTTTTGTGCACGCCCAAAACTTCAGAGTAATCTTAGCCTTCTCACTTTTTATTACATGGCACCTTCAGCAAATCTCTTCCCTACCTTTGAAATATATTCTAACTGCATCCAATTCTTACTAACTGTACTCTGTCTACTCTGGTTTATCATCTCTCATCTGGAGTATTGCAACAGCCTTGAGATTGATATCTTGCTGTAGCCTTGCCCATCTACAGTATACACTCAGTAAAGCAGCACGATTCTTTAAATATCTGACTTAACATTTGGTGTTATTATATTGCTTTCTTGTTCAACCACTCCAATGGCTTCATATCTCAGAGCAAAGGCCACAGCCTCTGCAGTGGTCTGCTTCTCTGATCTATTTCCTACCCACTCCCTCTGCCTTGCTCCCCCTCCTCTGGCCACACCAGCCTCTTGCTCTTCTTCACACAAGTACATTCTTGCCTTAGAGCCTAGACTTCCTGCCTCTTCTGTCTGGAATCCTCTTTCCCCAGACATTCTCACTTCCTATTGGTTTCTGTTCAAATATTGTCTTATTAGAGAGGCCCAAACAACTCTATGTAATATACCCTCTCACTAACTCTCCATCTTTGCACACTGCTTCATTCTTCTGCATAATAGCCGATGTGTTGTATACTTTGTTTGTTCTCTCTCTCTCTCTCTCTCTCTCTCTCTCTCTCTCTCTCTCTCTCTCTCTCTTTCTTCATTAGAACAACACTTTCCAAAGGGCAGTGAGTTTATCCAGTTTGCTCACTGCTCTTGCCTCCAATGCCAGGCATATGAATGAGTGAATGGATGAGTAAAATGAATTAATGGCAGAAACAGGCTAGAGACCCATAGAACCTATTTTTATTTCGGGGAATATGATTAGTTTGACATTCACCAATAACTTCAGTCTGGGTGGTAACCATGCCTGACTTCCATCAAGGGGAGGAGTGTACTTTACTGTTCAAATTTATTGAGTCAAATTTTTAAAATGACAAAGCCAGAAAACAAAGGAAAGTAAGACCTTAAACCACCATGTGGAAGGCAGCCTACTGAACCACATGGGATGTATATGAGCAAGAAAAGACCACTCATTGCATTAAGACCCTAGAAGGAGGGAAGTACTTGTTATAGCAGGTAGTTTCACCTAATCTTAAAAAATCCTATTAGAGTTGGAAAGTATTTAGATAAAAACCAATGTAATTGAAAATACTGAGGCTCAAAAGATTATGTATGTGATTTCTCTATGGAAGTGTTTTCAGATAAATTTCTGTGTGCCCAGTTAAATTTTCATTTCAGATAAACAATGAATAAATTTTAGTATAAGATTGCATGAAACATACAATTTAAAAAAGCATTTGTTGTGTGTCTGAAATTAAAACTCAACTGGGCATCTGCATTTTCACTTGCTAAATGTGGCAATCTTAGACTAAGGGACTTTGTAACAGTCTTGAAGCAAAGTCTAATTACCAATCCAACTTTCTTGCCATTAGTCTACCCGGAAAATTGCTAGTGTGGACATGTCAGGAGGCAAAAACTCTCAAATGTACATCATCTATCTCACATTTATAAAAATCCTTAACAACATCCAGAAACCTTGAGAATTCATTCTTCTGCTGTTTCTCCCAGGAGAGAATTGCAGTTTGAATACTGGATATGGCCCGTGGCTATGTCTAATTCTGTGTTCCATACAGCTCAGCGTTAGTATTAATATCCAACAACTTTTCATTACCAGCACAAGTAATTATAACGAGATAATCCCACTGATACTATGATGTGGTCAGTGTAAAGGTCAGTTCTGTAATTTAAAAGTGGAATAAGAATTCATTTGTTCTCAATACTCATTTGCCATCAGAAATCACAAACCTGAATGGAGTTTTGGTAATCATCTCCATGGCAACTGGTTACCACCTTCATCCGTGGAATGCGGACTGTAAAATTTTCAAGAAAAGATCCAGTATTTAAATAGACCTTCCTTTCAAACCAATAAGGAAACAAAAAATGAAACAAATATTCACAAAATGGAAAAATATATATGTATAAATATAAAACTGAATGGCTCTCATAATACTATTTTTACAAGGTCATTATGAGAAGAACTAATGGATTGCTTTATGAAATTCAAGAATCCTAAATTTTCTTTTACAGTAATCTGTACTCAATAATGACCATTTTAATTCATTTAAAGTAAGACAGTATAAAATTATGATGCATAAATCAACTTAGTCAAATGAGTAAAAGTTTGAAATGACCAAATAGTTGTAAAAATGCATTATTTATTGAGGTACTTTTTGCATATGCATTTAAAATATAAATGCTTTCCTTTGGATTTTAAAAGAACAGGGTTGTGCTTTTGACCAGGGGTTGGCAAACTACAGTCCCTAGGCCATATCTTGTCTGCTAGCTGTTTTTAAAATAGAGTATTTTTGGAACCCACCCTCACCCATTCACTTATGCCCTCTCTACAGCTGCTTTTGCTCTAGAGTGGCACAGCCCAATAGCTATGACAGGCCACAGGGCCTGCACAGTCTGAAATACTTGCTCTCTGGCCCTTTAAAGAAAAAAAAAAATTGTCACATTGCCTTAGATCCTACAGGATCTGTTGTGGGACACTATCTTCCTTATAGTATTTTCACTTCAACATTAAGGTCGGTGTTTTTAAGTCTGTGTTAGAAGATGTGACAGAATGTCCAAGAAAGTTGTTCTGAACCTAGCAAAAAGTGGCAGAAACTGGCTGATAGGACTAAGCTCTGTTTCAAAATCTTGAGCTAAAACCGGGGAGAAATTTTTCTCGCTAAGATTCTGAGAAACGGATGATTAATTCTGAAATTAGAGACGGACTCACCAAGGGAGGCTGGAAAGAGACAAGAGTGGCAAAAGAGGAAATGGGACGCAAAGACCGCAGTGAACTTGGCTCTCCTAGGCAGAGGTTCACTCCTTGTATTGAGTGTGGTAACATTCCAACAGCCAGAGCACTGTTTCAGGATGGAGCATGAAGGCACACAGTAGGGAGGAAATGGGAGGAAGTGCAAAATCACATAGAAAAAGGCATGAACCCTGGGTTGGGAGAGGAAATGAGGCCATTAACTCAGCCTACCGTTCCAACACCACCTGTTTGCTGATGCATCCTATAGAATGCTCTCTGGCTCAGCTCTCTCCTCACGAGGATATACTTTGTAAAAAATACTCTACTAGTTATTGGAAGATGAATACTTTCACTTAATTCCCCTAACTGCATGGAGGTAGCAACTCTCTGATTATAAGTGAGAATTTATCAACGCAGTGTCAGCAGACTTGTCCCATAAAAGGCGACTGTTAGATTTAACAGTTTCTTGACTTTATTATTTTTTTACAACCTGAACCTAAAAGCCTACAAAGATTTAATTCATTCCACCTTTGCCAAAGCTTTGGGAATTCAAAAAGTACATCACCATGCTTCTCTCCTGTGCATACAATCCTTTATCATTAAGCTTTCAGAATTGATGTGCTAATGAAGGTGACTGTGGAGACATTTTAGATTTGGCTGTGGAGGCTGTTCACATGGGCTGTTCTACATATGTGTGAAAATTCCACACCGCATGTGGAGGGCAGGAAGGGAAGGAAAGAGGAAGGGAGGGGGGGGGAGGAGGGAAGAGAAAGGGAGAAGAAGGGAGGGGAGGACAGGAAGACCTTCATTCAGCTCCAGTGAAAATGCTAATTTTTACATGCCTCCTTGGCAGTGGCTGTCTTAAAGTTATGATTTACTGTGATTCCCTCTGGCCTGGCCAAGTGCCACTTGACTGCAAAATTCTGCAGTTATCTTAATCAATCTATCTCTGCTTTGTGCAGTCCCCGTTCTCATTTGGAATCAAACCAAAGGTGATCATCTATTTGTTAGGTTTGTCCAAGCTTTTGCCCTTTCTTGAGCTGAGAGCTCTGTGGTCTAAATTGGAGGTATTCTGTCTGCCCAACTGGGACACATGACATAGCCCACCGGTCTTTGCAAAGAATAAAGGACAAGAAGCCGTCTCAGTGACCCTTGCAATGTGAACCCAAACGCTAAGAAGCCAGGCTTGATGGTTCCTCTGCCAGCTGTCAAGGAAAATGAGCCTGTTGTTGTCATTTTAAATTGCCCCTGTAGTTCAAGTTCAATAAGCTTTCCATAGTCCTTGTATGACTACCATATTCCTTGATTTTATTGGCCCCGTGGCTGGAATGTGATCAGTTTAACACTCTCTGTTCTTGAATGGCCCTTTGGCAAAAATACTGCTGTTCAATGAGAGGCAGGTAAGAAGACATCACTGAATGCTAATGGGAGATTGCCTTGATGTTGAAACATAATTAACTGTTTGGTTTCACCAGCCCTGTTAATCAGAACTTTTGTACCACTGAGGCTGGTTGATTGCACACTAGGGGCAGTAAGATGAGATTTCCTTAGTTCTTTACTGACTCATCCAGAACGCTCTCATAGGAAGTTAAATAAAGCTGATGTCCTAGCCCTTGCCCCTGGGAAGGTCAGATTTTCCTAAGGGAGGCTAAATGCACACACATACAGAGAGAGAGAGAGAGAGAGAGAGAGAGAGAGAGAGAGAGAGAGAGAGAGATCCCATATTCCAGAGGCTGTCCATGCTGAGAACAAATGAATAATCTGAGAAATAGCTTTTGGAAGAGTTGGATGATGTCAGTGTTTTTCAAATACTTTTAATTCTATAACAATGTCACCTTACCAAAAAGCCCTGGATATAAAATAGATACATGGAGCTCTCCTTGGAATAGCTTCACCTCTGTCCTTCATGAAGTCTGAATGATGGAGGTGCTACCCCTTCCAGGTCCAGAACCACGTGGATACCCTGCACTGGTCATGGACAAGCGTCTTCCCTACTGTGAGCTCCAAGAAGGCAAGTGCTTTCATTCATCCTGTCCTCCTAGGGCAGGGATACAGCACATGAGGCAGATGAGTCCACACACCCCTCCCTCATCAATAAGGGATAGACAGCGCTTATTGATCACAAATCTCCTTTAGTCTGAACCTAGATTTCTCTTCAAAACCCTCCTCTCAGGGCTCCAGGCAGCCATCACCAAGCTGTTGTGTTGACAAAGGAGAATAAATGGACTTACCCTTCCGGCCCTATCACTTAACACAGTTTCTGACAAATGTTAGATAAAGTAATTTAAAAAAATAAGGCCTATTTTCATAGAATGGTAAGTAAAATGTAGCTACACATTTACAAGAGATGTAATGTGGTAAGAAATAAAGCATGTCTGAGTCTGGACACTTCCTCTTCTCCGGAAATGTTTCATATCCTTCAGTTCATTTCCCCTAATGCTACAAATTGGAGTCACCGCTGCATTGAAGGAGGATTGCACATTAACGCTTCTTCATACAAATGCTTCTAGTATTGAGGATGAGGTTGCTCTGCATAGTTGCAATCGTGTACGGCTTTTACTATTTTACGGTTAAACCCACAATGCTGTCAAAATAACAAAGCAATGAGTTTACCTCTGCTCTTGAATAGCAAGCAACACTTGGATATTCCTGTGACTTCCTTCATCTTTTCATAAAAGATGGCTAAGGACTCAGATCCAAGCAATACCTACTTATTGAGCATGTGTTAAATATTAAGTGCCAGGCATTTTGCAGGTGTTTATTGAATGAATGAATGATACCAAATTGCATGACATCCGTTCATTTTTTAAAAGAACTCCCAATCAACTGTGGAAACCGGTTATTAAACATCCAATGTCTATAGTGTATTTTTCACCTCTTTTTTATTCCTTTAGGCGTCTCTGTTGGTCTTAATTGCCTTTCTCACCTACCTTATCCACCTGGAATAGTGCTTTTTATCCTTTGAAACTTAATTCAATGTTATATTCTCTAGTGAATCTTTCAAATCCTTGACCACTAGTAGAATTTAATGTCATTTCATCTCTGTTCCCTTAGCACTTCGTTCATGGTTCAGTTATTGCAAAGGGCACCTTTAATTATGGGGAATAATTTATGTTTCTTTTCCCCAGCCAGATCCTTTAGGGTGATAACTATATTTTTCTCCATTTTTTAATTCTTAACATTGAGAGTTGGCACATATTATGTCGCAATCTGGGTTTCGCAGAATTCAAAGCCTATGGCAAAGGCTTATGTACATTCTTATCAGAAAGAGCCATTCCATAGAGCATGAAGGACAGGGATAGAGGGACACTGAGAGAGAAAAAAAGAGAATTTGTTATGGAGATGCTCCTGTCTGCAATCAAATGCGAATGATTGCTTGATCTCACAAGACAGTTTTGGGAAGATCATCTGAATAATGCTTTCTAGGCCAGCCTGTTTGTGATGAAAATGATGAAAAAAATGTATTTACTACTTTTTGTCTTCCTTTGGTTGAGTTTTCCCCTTTTGATCTGAAGTGGCTCACAGTTCCAGAAGCTGCATATGTGGAAGCCAAATGAATTCCTACAGTGCTTAATGCCTCGGCCTCTGTAGGGGTGACCCGCTGCAGGAGGAGGAGGAGACATGGGTCTATGATGAGGTATTGGCAGATTGCACCTGCTGGGGTGGGTCTGAACCCATACAGAGCTGGTCTACACATCCGGTAGTGACGGGACCAAGGGAGAAGTGAGGCTTAGAGGATCTCAAATGCCTCATCAGAGCTGTGTGGTTCATAGCAAGTATGTAGTGTTTATAATAGAGGGAAATGCAAAGCAGCTTGTGGTGATCGCCATAGTAGAGGTGGTGTACATAACATGTCACGGGAACAATCTAGACAGAAGAAATTTCATAAGGAAAGTAATAGGGAAAGCATATGGCGAGTTCAAGAAATGGAGAAAACCCGTTTGACTAAGAGTATGGCCTGATTTTAAGAAGGAAAGAGGTTAGAAAGTTTATAAAAGTCCTTAAACCCATTCATTCAGTTAATATTTTACCTAGCACCTACAATGTTCTAGGCATGTTTCTAGTCACTGGAAAACAGTAATGGACACAACAGTAACATATTTGGATTTAATTCAGGAGAGGTTAGAGAGCCAGAGGAGGTTTTCCTTTCAAGACAGAAAACTGAAGCCTGCAGACTGGAGGGCACAAGGCAAGGAGACAGCAGTGCTCCTTTCTGGGCCTCACCTGAAGGAAGAAGGGCTTACCAGGTTACACAGGAAACGCCACGCGGGGGAAGTTATTTTCAGGTCAAATGCTAATCAGGAAGTGACTTCCTGCCACAGAGCATATATAACCCTTCCAGCCTCTGTGCTATTTGGCAGAAAGTGCTCCCTATACAGATAATGGAGACACAGGCAGAGAGCTCCACTTAGCAAGTGCGTTGCACAAACAGTACAGTAAGCAGACAATGTGTGAAATAAGGCCTACCATTTAAAACACGTCACCTGCCTTTGGAAAAGGGTATTGAGGATACACTTATCCACATAAGACCACTGATAATTTTTTTAAAGCATGTATTTGAAAATAAACTTTGAGCATCTAGATACAAATGTAAGCAACTAAGGTTGCTTCATGCATTCAATAATGCCCCTTAAACCAAGAGTTAATGAATTCTAGAGCAGGCAGAATAGGATGAAAACAACACAGACTATGCATAAAGAAGGAAGAAGCTATCTTGCCCTCTAATATATAAAGAACTCTTACAAATCAACAATTCAAGGTATTTAAAAGCTAGCAAAAGATTTGAATAGACATTTCTCCAAAGAAAATATATTAATAGAGATTAAATACAAGGGAAGATGGTCAACATCATTAGTCATTAGGGAAATGTAAAACAAATCATAATGAGATATGATTTCACACCCACTAGGATGATAATGATAATAAGAATAACAATACAAATTGAGACTATAAGTGTTGGCAAGGATGTAAAGTAATTGGCAAGCTTAGGACTTTGTTTTTCTTTCAATCATAAATATAATCAATTCTCAGTAAGAAGTGATTTTTTGAAGGACCTGATGATTGAAGGGCTGATATTGAGAAGTGATTTTTAAATTCATAAATGTGGCTTCATAGGTTATATAAAGCTTTTTCTAATTATGCTTGGTGATAATTTTGTTCAGGGATACTCAAATATTGCTATTAAGATTTTTTTTGTTTTTAATTGTGAAAAGAATAGACATATTTCCCAGACCTCCTTAAATATTAACAATGAGAACACTTTGGAGGTTTTAAATTACCTTGTACTTAACAGTGCCAAAGCCACTTCCTGAACATGATATCAGATCACTTCTGATCCGTGGGCCCAACTGTTTATTCTGAAGTTATCAAATTTTACAACTTAAGTAAACTTGAGAGTGTGTTCAATTCAATCCACTTATTCTAATAAATGCCATCCTAAAACAATATTGTAAATCAGTTAGGTGTAGCTATCAATCTAATGAGTAGTAGTTATCAGGAAATATCCTTTGGAGTGTTTTTCTTTCTGCTACCTTGCTTGATTCATCAAATATTTGTTGAGTGCTTATTATATGCCAGGCTCTGTTTAGGTTTGTTTGTTTTGTTTTGTCTTTTTATTAAAAATTTAGGGAGGTGAAATATTTTCCCCATCATCAATTTGCTTTATTTGCTCATTTTTCATGAGGCCTTATTATGTTTGTTCATGATGAGTATAAATTACAAACCCACTATTATAGCCTGGTGGGTGTTTTAGTTTTTGTTTGTTTGTGTGTGTGTGTGTGTGTGTGTGTGTGTGTGTGTGTGTGTTTTGTATAAGCAACACAATTGATTGAGGTGAAATATCAAGTCATAAGGAAAATGAGATTTTAAAAACTCTAAATGAATAAATATGTACAAACAAATCTTTCTGTATTTTTGTGACATATTGCTTATACAGTATTTGAGATAATAGGTCTGATGAGGGAAGATTCCCAAATTTTCCATCTAGCTCAGCCTTACTATTTTAATGGTTCGGAACACTGAGCCCTCAAGTGGGGGTAGGTGAACTTGGACAGTTAAAAGGCTGGTAGTCCAGAAGGACATGAGCCCCCTCACCCCTTCCTCCACCATACCAGGGACTGAATGGAGAAAGCTCCATCCAGTCATAAGATGAATAGCTAATTCACTAAGCATCATGCTTATCCATGTTGCCTAAAATGAGAGGATTTCCTTTGTAAGACTGAAATATATATCACGTTTGCTTTTGTTATGCAGAGCCTTTTTTGTTTGATGTAATCCTACTTACTTTTGCTCTTGCCTTTGTTTTTATTGTCAAATCCCAAAAGTAATTGTCAAGTCCCGTGTCAAGGGGCTTACCCCCTATTTTTATTTTGTAGGAGTTTCAAGATTTAATTCTTAAGTTCAAGTCTTTAACCCATTAGACCAGTGGTCGGCAAACCGCCGCTCTGTTGACTAATGAGTTTGCCGACCACTGTCATATACTACCCTTTACCTCTTTGCACACAATATGCCACAATTGCCTGATCCTCAAGCTTCCAACAACACAGTTACAGTTAGTCTAGTCCAGTAGTTGGCAAACTGAGCGGCAAACCATGGCTCACAAGCCGCATGTGGCTCAGGAACCGTGGTTTGCAGACTACTGCATTAGATATTTATTTTTTATAGGCCTTAAGATAGGAGTCCAGTTTTCCTTTTTTTTCCATGTGGCTGTCCAATTCCCCAACACCATTCATTGAAGAAATGATTCTTTCCCCAGTGAGTACTTTAGCTCTTTTGTCATAAATTAATTGAGCATATATGAATTTCTTTCTGGATTCTTTGGTCTGTACCATGATCTATGTGTCTGTTTTTATGCCATCACCATGCTATTTTGATTACTATAACTTTATAATATAGTTTGAAATCAGGAAGTGTAATGTCTCCAGCTTTTTTTCCACTCTAGATTGCTTTGGCTAGTTTGGGATCTTTTGTGATTTCAAGCAAATTTGAGGATTCTTTGTTCTCTTTTTGTGGTTAAAAAAATGCCATTTTGATGGAGATTGCTTTGAATCTATAGGTTGCTTTGGGTAGTGTGGACACTTTAACAATATTTTAAATTATTTCTTCATTTATTTATATATTTTTCAAATTATGTCATCTATGTCTTATAGTTCACAATGTACAAAATTTTCACCTCCTACCTTAATTTTTTTGTTTTATTTTTTGATGCTATTATAAATAAGATTTTTTCAAAAAAAAATTTCTACTTCTGAATAATACATTTTTGATGCATGGAAATGCAATTGATTTTTTGTATATTGATTTTTTTACTTAAATAATTTATTAACTATACCCATTTTTTGGTGGTCTTTAGGATTTCCTATATATATAATATTATATCAACTGCAAATATAGCTTTATTTCTTTCTTTTCAATTTGGATGCCTTTATTTTTCTTGCCTAATTGCTTTGGGTAGGATTTTTAGTACTATGTTGAATAAAAATGGTAAGAGTGTGCATCTTTGTCTTATTTCTTATCTTAGAGGGAAAGCTTTCAGTGTTTTACCATCGAATATGGTGTAAGCTATGGGCTTGTTATATATGGCCTTCAACCCATCCATGTATGTTTCCTCTATAACCAGTTTGTTGAGAGTTTTATCATTAAAAGGTCTTGAATTTTGGCAAATTCTTTTTTTTCTGTATCTATTGATATAATCAAACAACTTTTATTCTTTATTCTATTACTGTGGTATATCACATGTTGATTTGCATGTGTTGAACGATCTTTGCATCTCCAGAATAAATCCTGCTGCTCATGGTATATGATCCTTTTAATGTGCTGGTGAATTCAGTTAGCTAGAATGCTGTTGTGGCTTTTCACATCTATTTCCATCAGGGGTGTAAGCCTGCATTTTTCTTGAACTGTCTTGTCTGGCTTTGCTATCAGAGTAATGCTGGCCTTCTAAGATGAGCTTGGGAGTGTTCTCTTCTCTTTTCTTTATTTTAGAAGGATTGACATTGATTCTTTTCTCAATCTTTGGTAGAATTCACATTTCCATTTATTATGATTTTAATAACTGTACTTAAGTATAATTAGTTTCCTTTGTCAAGTGTATTTTATTTTTATTAGTTGGAAACTATTCTGTAGATTGATTCTCAGACTTTATCAGACTGGTAAGGAGATCCAAATAGGCTAAACATAAACAAACAAATAAACAAACAAACAAATGTTAAGGGCCTGTACCTTGGAGTGAGGCAAAAGTGAAAAACATATGGTTAAAAGTCTAAAAGGAACAGTCCTCTCCGCTACTTCTCCCCCAAATGTCTGCCATATGCAGCTTTTCATGTGGCTCTCAAAAATCCTTCACAGAAACCCCCTGGAGAATCTTACTAAAATGCTGATTCTGAGTCATCTCGCCTGTCTGGAGCGGTGCCCAGGAATTTGCATTTCTAAGTTCCCAGGTGAAGCTGATCTGCTGGTCTGTGGATCATTCCGAATAGTGAGGGTGTGAGTCTTAACCAAGTTTTGCTTCTTCTCTTTTAAAATGTTTATTTTCTTTCCCTCAGCTAGTATTAAGCTACAGATGGTATTTGTAAAGTCTGATACAGAGTTTATGTGATCAAATTTAAGAGCTGGTGTTTTACAACTGGCAGGTCAGATTATAAGCATTTTTCATCATCAGAAGAGCAAATATCTCCAAGAAGCTTCAAAGCAAAAAGCTGTGCCACTGGCCTACACAATTAGCTCGAGGATTGTGAGTACCCTCCTTTTATCAGGGACTCGAATGGATTTTTTTTTTTGTGGCAAAAAATTTCAAGAAGACTATAAGGCTAGTGTTATTTACCTGAAAGGAATTTCAAATAAAACTGGATAACCCCATGTTGTCCCCTCCCTCTTCCGAAGGTCAGAGAGCTCAATAGAGGCTTTAAAAATGCTCTGTGCATTGTTCTCCTTAGCTAAGAATGGACTTGATTAGGCAAATGGCCTTTATGTTTCCACATTTCCCATCATTGGAAACTTCTGGAAAGGAAAGATCATTATCAAGGCAATCAACCATTGTCACAGGCTAGTGGTCCCTGGTGGCTTTTCTCAAACCTTTCTCTGGGGATTTGGTTTCCCAAAGCAAATTGGGAAACATCTGGTCTGTCCAACCCAATCTCCTCATACTGCATTTACAGTCACACTCACTTTGGGCCTCAGCTAATGACTAATTTGTTCATGCTGCAGTCCTTAAAGAGAGAGCCGGAGGCTTCCCTTCCAGACCAGTCTCTGCATGTCTCATTTCTTTGATCATCATCATTCATTCTTTTCCAACTCACTCAACAGCCCTTTCTTATAGGTGAAAGAAACTTGCCTCAATTACAGAACATGAGATAGATTCAGAATTGGAAAAAAAAAAGATGGAATTCAGTCCCAGAGATTTAAGGATGGCCTGGGCAAGGATGACTATTTTCAAGAATTAAAATGAAGATGGCCAAAACTGGTTAGGCTCAGTGGATAGAGCATCAGCCTGCGGACTGAAAGGTCCCAGGTTCAGTTCTGGTCAGGGGCATGTACCTTGGTTGCGGGCACATCCCCAGTGGGGGGTGTGCAAGAGGCAGCTGATCGATGATTCTCTCTCATTGATGTATCTAACTCTCTATCCTTCTCTCTTCCTCTCTGTAAAAAAATCAATAAAAAATATATTTAAAAATAAAAGAATTAAAATGATGTCCTGCCCAGTGTGGCTCGGTTGGTTGGGCATCATCCTGTGCACCAAAAAAGGCTGCCAGTTCAATTCTGAGTCAGGGCACATGACTGGGATTGTGGGCTCCACCTCTGGTAGGGTCCGTGTAAGAGGCAGCTAATCAATGTTTTGCCCACATTGGTATTGGTATCTCTCTCTCTCTCTCTCTCTCTCTCTCTCTCTCTCTCTCTCTCTCTCTCTCTCCATTTCTTTCTCTTTAAAAATTAATTTAAAATCCTTTTTAAAAAATAACTAAAATGAGTCATTCACACTTCCTCTTCTTATCCAGTTACCAGATCCTTAGTAATTCAAATTTCTGTTTCTACCATCTCAGTCCAAGCTTCATGCCCTGCTACTCTCCATGCAGACCAAAGTCCTCTGTGCTGTATTCTCTGATTATGTCAGGACCCTGCTAAAATCTTTTGTGATCCTCCATGGCCTCAGTGCAGGGCTCACCCTTAATGGAGCATCTAAGATCCTTGGTAATCTGGCCTTTCTCATAATTTCTTCCACTCTCCAACATTAGTCAACTCAAACTATTCACAGTTTCCCAGATGTCCTCCATTCTTATGATCATTTATACCTTTGCCCAGACTGTCTCCTTTTCCTAGAATGTTACTAACCCCGTCATCTGCCTAAAATAAATCTGAATCTCTGGCTGAGATTCTTGGTAAAAAGCTTTTGTTGCTTTTACAAAGGAAAGCTGTTTCTTCCTCACGCCCTTGTCTTGTTCATAGCATCTCTGTAACTCTTATCACTGTGCTCTGCAGGTGGTTTGTGTCTGTAGGACCACCCGCCTAAACTTTGAGCCACTGGACCTGGGTTTGATTCCTCTGTGCCCAGACTTCAGCACCGTGCCTGTCACTTCATCAATGTTCCTTAGACAGCTGATTATTTAGCTTCTTTACTTCTCTGTGGTTTTTAAAAACCAATTGAAGAAAAGGTAGCTCAGAATATATTGCAACAATGTCAATACAACCACAACTACGTGAAATAAAGGTTAGAGTCTTTGCTAACATAATTTAAAAAAGAGAGAGAAAGAAATGTTTGTCTGTAAAAGGACATCTGAGCAGTGATTTTTCCATCCCCTGCCTGACTTAACTAGATAGAATAATTTTACTTGACCCTCAGATACTATTTATTTTTCCCAGAAATGGCTGGGCTCCATGTGCAGGCAGGCGTGTAGAATTTTGGTGAAGGGAATATGATCCGATTATTATTACTTGGATGGATTTTCTTATTATCTTTCTCTGTAGTCACAGATAAAAGTCCCCTAGTTTTTGGATCAACTTATGAGAGACAGAGAAACTAAACTACCCATTCTGGGCTTACAGTGTGCATTGTATGTCGCAAATGTGCTTTTCTGTAAAGACAGCTCATAGAGTCTCCGTATTTGTGTCCCCTTGCTATTCTGGAAGGTCATTATTTATTTCGTCTTTAATTTCTTTATTCTCTTTTTTTAAGTTAAGTTGGTATGCAATATAATATCAGTTTTATTAGTTTTAGGTAATATAATAGAGTTATTTGATGTTTTTATACCTTACAGTGTGTTTCTTCATTCTTAATGTCTTCACTGTTGTTAAACCGGAATTCACAGAAAGAAGAAAAGAATGTTGAGTAAGGAGTGTCCCTTCCTATTGCTTTTCAAGCTCAGCAAGCAAGCTTAGATATTTTATAAGTGTTTTTGAAATTTTGATCTATTGGTTAATCTGCAGATATCTGAATTTTACATGATTCCTTGATCCACACAAAACTCATCCTTGTATGTGTGACCTTTTCGGCTCCTCCAGTCTTGCTCTTCTTTTATGCTCGGCTTCTAGTCACTTATTTCCACAAACCAGTTCTGTAAAATGTGTCACTTAACTGTCACAATCAAGTGACTGTGCAGCAGTAATAAAATGTCCCCTCCTCCCCCATATAGCAAGATATATGTTATAAGCGCAACCATTTTAAAGCATTTTCTCTGGGCATACTTTTGCAAATGATGTAAAGATTTTAAACCTCTGTGAACCCAGTCCTAGTTTTTTTTTTACTCAATACCTTTAATTTTTTTAATACATTTTTATTGATTTTAGAGAGAGAAAAAGGGAGAGACATAAAGAAACATCAATGAGAGAAACATCTATCGGCTGCCTCCTGCATGCCCCACACTGGGGATCCAGCCTGGGACAACACTCAACCAACTGAACCACACTGGCCAGGACATTGATTCAATACATTTTTAGAAAATGGTACATACATGCATATCCCTCAGGATGTTTTCTCCTCAGGGTTGAAATATTGTCTACTTACCATAATTACATTATTACTTAATCATCTCAGGAAAGTAATGTTTGCTTTTATTAGCATTGAATGACCCACTATGAGGGAGACCAATATCAAATTTTAGTAATTAGAGCAGAACAGAAATTCTAGAGAAGGTACAGAAGGAAGACAATAATAATTATGAAAGTACTAAAAAGTGGGACTTATCAAAGCAACTGGAGTTTTGTTGTTGTTGTTGTTTAATCTGATTGAGAGGTATGGGAGAACATGAAGCCCTTTCAAGAAGCTAGCAAAATAGGCTTCTTGGAAAATTAAAAAAATGGAGAAAATAATGAACATCTTTAGAATTAGTGATGCTTAAGAAAAACAGAGACTGGACGTAATTTTGCATTTGCTTAAAGAGTGATGCTAAGTTAGAGGGGAAGGAGAGGTCAGCCCAGCTCTTTTTGCACAAAGGATCAAAGAGGAGTCTTTTATTTTGTACTGCACTGTGAGGGATTTGGGCCAACTCGGGATCATTTTCAGACACTGAGGTTTTAAAGCACAGGATTAGGAAGGTGAGCAAGCAGGTCTTTAGAATTTACTGTCGTTTCTAGAGAACTGTATAGGAAAAAAGGTTTAAAAACCCTCTCTGAATTTTGGGAGAAAAGTAATGTTCTCTTTGCTCAGAAATGATAAAATGTGTCCTACTGAATGAGAATTGCAAAGAAAATATATGATAGGTATTTTTCCTGCTAGTTAAATCTAGGTAGTGGGTAAAAGTAGGTGGTGGGAAGGGAGGGTCCCAAATGAAACCCAAGCTTTGTGCATGGTTGGGTTTCACAGGACTCTGGGAAATCTAGAAGTTTGGTGGGAAAGGACTGCTAAAATTATATTTGCCTCTGGGAAATGAGGAGAGAGAGAGAGATTGAGAAGCCGGCAAATTTGGGCCATTAGCCAAAACTCAATTAAAAGACGTGAACTTTCCATATAAGGCATAGTAATTACCTCTTTTAACTGCTCCTAGGCTTGGACTGTAAAGAAATTAAGTCTAGAAAAGTGAGGTAATGTGTACAGGTTTAGCAGAGAGGGAGTGGCCAAAAATAAAGTTCTAAAATTTTATTTTCATTAAAATTCCTTTAAGATGTTGGACCATTGGTAAAACTACCTTGAGATTCATGTGCCAAATATCACACAAAATAGGGAGGAACATGTGATTTCTATTTCTGCACCACAGTCCATGGTGTTGGTACCCAGAGTAATCCAGCACACAGTGTCCACATGACGGCAGATATTTCTGGTGCAGATAGGACCAGCAGTGGAGGTGACAGTGCAGAGGACAAGATGACCATAGTGTGTGGCAGTGGAAATTATTCCCAGGCTTTTGAAGCCTTCACACTGAGCCCAGCCAGTGTGGTTCAGTGGTTGACCTTTGGTTCAATACTCAGTCAGGCATGTGCCCAGGTTGTGGGCTTTATCCCCAGTAAGGGCCATGTGGAGGCAGCCGATCCATGGTTCTCTCACGTCATTGATGTTTCTATCTCTCTCCCTCTCCTTTCCTCTCTGAAATTAATAAAAACTTTTTTTAAGTTGATATTGAGGAAAGACAAAACTTGGGTGGAAGCACATGTGAGACACTCTGAAAGATGTCCCAAATAATTAGAAAATCATTGCCAATTATATAAGTATGCAGGAGGGGAGTGAAACAAAAAGAATTTAGGTGACTTCATTTATGTATTAAACTATTATGGCTGAAGAAACATTGGCTTATAGAAAGAAAAATATTGAGAAAACAAGAGGAAAACATTCATGAACAACAGTGTGGTGATTGTAGGAGGTGATTTTGAGGATAAATGGTGATGGAAAGAGACTTGACTTGGGATGGTGAACATATAATACAGTGTATAGATGATGTGTTGTAGAATTGTGCACCTGAAACCTGTATAATTTTGTTAACCCCAATAAATTCAATAAGAAGAAAAATATAAATTCTAGTAATTCCAATGCTAGGAACTCTTAAGATAGAGATGATCCTGACCAATTGCAATAGAGTCAGAAAGATAATATAGCCAGTATTCCTGGGGGAGGGGAAAATGATCAGATTTGAGAAATAGCTTTTTCATTATAAATAGTATCCACTATATCTATATATATCAAGCATTATATTTAAACTAGAGGCCCAGTGCATGAATTCGTGCATGGATAGGGTTCCTAGTGGCTGCTGGCTGCTGGCTGGGGCCTCCCATCCCTGGCTGCTGGCTGCTGGCCTGGGCCTTCCTTTGTTCCTCACCACCCCCTGGTGGTCAGCACACATCACAGTGAGTGATCGAACTCCTGGTTGGTTGAATTCCTGAGGGGACACTTTGCATATTAGGCATATATATATATATATATATATATATATATATATATATATATATAGTGTTTTAAATGCATTCTCTTTTAATCCTCACAATAACCTTATAGGGTAGTTATTATTGTACTTGTTATGATCCTTTCAGCTATAACTACAGAAGACCTAACTAAAATTAGCATAACATTAAGGATGATTATTATCTCTTATAATAGAGAAGCAGAAAATTGCTGGAGGAAGTGCCAAAGCTGGTGCACTGATTTACAGATATCATTAAGGATCTAGGGTCTTATCATCTCTCCATTAAGCCATCCTTCAGACATTTGTTTCCTTGCCTGTCATTGTTGCAAGGTGGCTGCAGGTCTGGTATCCTCATGTACTAGCGGGTCCAATTACTGGCAAAGAAGAGGGGAGTCCTTCCCTTGCATCTCAGAGGTCTCTACACAGACTTGTCCTGAGATGCCACTGGATTTCCTTGGTTTGAGTCATGTGCTCGGGTGCTAGGTTCAAAAAAAGCCGCAGAAATGAACAATGGCATTTTCAGCCTGTTCTGTGGGAGCACGGCTCTGCTAACAAAGATGGGAGATTGGGTGCCAATGAAGTAAGCAGCAATCACTTTATCTGTGGGAAGAACAGACAGGATAAAAGACTTCCCCCAGATCAGTGGCTAAGCAGGGTCTCAAGTCCATGCTCATTGTAACCAAACTCTAGCATACTCACTGCAGAGCGTCACTCTGAGATCCACCAATCTCTTGGAATTCCGCAGGGGTTTAAATGACCAAAGTGGCCTGAGGCTCAGTTGTGCCTTGCTGGTGTTTCTACCATTATTCTTTGCCCCCCTAGCTCAGCACTAGTCTGGTTTATGGAGCAGGCAGAGAGTGAGTTTACCGCCTGCCCTGCCTTCTCTTCCCAACTTCCCATTTGACATTGGCATATGTCATTTCCTTTGAATAACTGGACAAGTCCATCAATGCTATTCTAAGAACACGTATTATATGGTAAGTCCCTATCAAACATCAAAGAAGCTTCTTTGATTTTAATACTTCTTTAAGTTTGTCAAAAGGCTACAAAGAAGGACATTTTTGCTAAAGAACTAAGAGAAGCTTCAAAAGCCATCAGAAGGATTTCCTTTGTGGCTGCTGCTTCAGATTCCTTAAATCCTCATCACTGCACTTGAAGTATCTCTTTAGTTTTCAAATGACCCCTTTGAGCACTGATAATCTGCCAAGACATATCTGAGAGCTGAAAGAAAAGGAGATGGAAAACATGGTGTCCGTGATATGGTGTGTAACAGCGGGGGCTGAAGCACTCTCCCAAATTCAGTGTACATTGAATTAACAGCCTTGCACTCACACCTCAACTTTTCCAAAGTCATTATCATCCTGGGGCGAGCATCCTGACACAGTCCAACAGCCAGGCAAATGAGGCTTCCAGTTTAGTCCGTGGTGCCATAAACACTCTGGTCATGAAAGAAAATATTGACAATCAGTCAGAAGAATCAGATTTTTCTATTTTTTCACTGTCAGGCTGGATTTGGCATTTTAGCTGAATCAAGAAAAAATACTCAGATATACTAAAATGAGTCCATACGAAATGTAGTTTCACTCATTCATAACTATATGACCTTGGACCCTATCATTTATCGTCTCTGAATATCAGTTTCCTCATTCTATAAATGAAAATGCTTATGTACATTCACAAGGTTGGTTGGTTTTTTTTTGTGTGTGTGTGTGTTTTTGTAAGAAAATAAATATGAAAGTATCCATTTTTACATAACAAGAACATAGTAAAACTTATTTCACTTTCCCCAGAACACTTTTCATGTTATTTGTCATGGTTTATCTCTAGATTAACCATGACAAATAACACATAGTTGGTGTATAAAAGGACATTTAGTATAGCCTAAGAACTGGATAAGAAAACCAGATAATACAAATTAGCCACCACATTAACAGACTTTGTTTGTTTGTATGCATACATACTTTTTAAACATTTAGACTTGGGTGCCTTTAGAAAGGACATTTGATCTTCAGTTAGCCAAAAGCCCATTAATTTCTACAGAGGTGGGAAAAACTAGTTTTACATTTGTGATTACATGAAACACAGTTTATTCATTTATTATTATTTATTATTAAGTTATTTTCCATATGAACAACTTTAAAACTACTTTTGCTCACCCCTGTATGTTTTTTATCCCTGTTAATTACCACTTCTTTTATTTTTCTGGACCCTAAAGGGATTTGTGTGTGTATGACCTGAATGTAAACAATTATGATAGAGTGGAAAGAGTATTAATGGACACAGGTTCAACTTGCAAAAAAATATCAGCACAATGTTGCCAACTTTAGTGTCAGTAGAACAGTGGAAATGGTCCCACATGGATCTTATCAATGGGATAAACTTTGGCTTCCTGACATCTAGATACAATCCCTACAAGAGAAGAAAGCAATCATTTCGAACATCTCTGTGAGAAACACCACCTCTAGTATGTAGATACCAGAAAACTTGAAAGCAAATATTCAAGATAAATAATTCCAGTGCAGTATATTTTGAATTATTTTACTAGAAAATTTATTAACTGCAATACAAATTTTAAAAAACATTTTAACAAAGGGTGCTTCAATCATCCAACAGCTTTTGTTTGCATTTTAATTTCATTTTTTCACCTGCCATAGATCTTATTTGGACTACCGAGTGATATTTTTTTCTAGTCATAAAAAAGAATGAATTGGTCTTGATTGTGGACAGAATTGGAAAGGAGTTCAAGTTCAAGAACAAAGTTCATGCTAGTCTTGGTGCCAGTGAGTGAGGTTGTCTGTACTGGCTTAAATACAAGTAGAGACAATTCTGGGTCTTGCAGATGACTGGCTCATTCAGAACAGTGACAACAATGCCACCAATTACCCATAAGTAGTTCCATTTTTCAGCTGGAAGAATACTGAGGATGCAGGGTCCCTTATGTTTCCACACTTGCCCAACCATTGCCCTGCCTGTCTTTGTCAGCCTCCCTAAGCTCACTATTGCCTACTCCCATGTCTGAGAATAGGTGCTACTTGGAGAAAAAGGGCCAATCTCCAATTACATTATATAAAAAGTATTATTATTATGGTGCACTATCATAAGACTTTGCTATATATTTTTAATTTTTTTTTAAAAAAAGCTGGGTAGGCCTTTGTATACTTGTCTTTCTGAGAAGATTCCAGAATTTCTGAGGTCAAGGACTTGACCTTACATCTCCTACCTTGCATTTTTTGGCCTCTTCTCCAATGCATTACGTATAACATTCAATATAATAGATATTCAGTAAGGTTGGCTTATTAATCAAATCGATGAATGATCAACCTAGAATTAACATTGGGAAAAGGAATCAGCAATTCTACATTTTAATGATAGCCACACCCATGACTATCTCAGTAACCTGGGGGAAGTCACTAAATGCCATGATTTTTTAAAAGTAGGGATTATAAAAGAATAAAGAAAATACACTCACCTACGGATCATGTCTACCCTATACCCCACACAGGGCTTTTGTGAAGATGAAGTCAGACAGTTAGTGTAAAACACATTTACACCAGTAACACTATAGAACTTCCATGTGAACTAGTATTTTCAATAATTATTGACAAAAATGAATTCTTGTCAGACTGTGGCAGAAAATGAGCAGAGACGATCTAATGTCTTTGACTGACATGATGTTTATGCATCAACTTCCCCGTGATTTGTATGCTGTAAGGATAAATCATGCAGATGGTCCTCACAGTGGGGCTGGCTCTTAAAAATGTGTTTCATTCTAGAAAACTAAAATTATTTCTCGGGGGATTACCAATAATAATGCACAAATATTGTCTGGGGCCTAGAACACAAGTAGATTAGGAGAGAAGAAAGCCTCACAGGACAGACAGAAGGGCTATGCCACAAGCCGGGATGAAAGAGCGCCTGAAAATTGACCTTGAAGCAATGAGATGGGCCTCCTGTATCTCCTCGTCTCCTGCTGAGCCACGGTCCCCCTGTGTTCTCTGAGGGTCCTGCCTACAGCCAGCCAAGACAGTGTTTCCCTCCAGCTGTCATGCTGCGTCTCTCTCCTCTTTCCTTCCTCTCACAGTCTTTCACTCTTTCCCAGTCTTTAGAGAAGGCACCGTTAGAGTGCAGCACCTTGCCTTTTATTCTTTGCTTTCGGATCATTATAACAAGCTACCAGCTAAAATTTCTATACCAGACGTATTGATTCCTAGGGCTATCATAGCAAATTACCGTAAACTTAGCGGCTTAAAACAAGAGATGCATTCTCTCACCATTCTGGAGGCCAGACGTCCAGCATCAAAGTGTCGCTCGCAGGACTGCACTCCCTCTGGGACTCGGGGGAGGATCTGTCCTTTGCCTCTTCAGCTTCTGGTGGCTCCAGGCATTCTTTGGCTTGTGGATCCGAAACTCCAAATTCTGCTTCTGGTTTACATTCTTGTTCTCTCTCTCTCTCTCTTCTTTATACCTGATTTGTTATTAGGGCACCGATCATTGGATTTAGGACCCACGTGGTACTTTAGGTATTCTATCTCACAGTCCTTAATATCTGCAGAAACCCTTTTCCCAAATAAGGTCACATTCGCAGGCTGTAAGGGTTAGGATGTGGACAGGTCTTTGGGGGGGGGGGCACCATTCAACTACTACACTTAGCAAAGAATCACTTCCTTGCTTTTTAGGATAACTTCATCTAAGATGTATCCCAAAACAATATAGTTTTATTTTTTTAAATTTTAACTCTGTACGAATCTTATCATATTGTAAGTATTCTTTTGTGCCTTGATTCTTTTGCTCAACGTGTTTGATAGATTTATCCATGTTTGTTTATATTTTTAGTGGAAAAACAATACAATGGTCTTATGTAAAAAGACCACAATCATCGTACCTATTCCATGATTGATATTCACTTGGTGTATTTCCCGATTGAGCCTATTGCAAACAATTTTGTCCTGAATATTCTTGTGCATAGATTTTATTCCATGTGTCACAATATTCAAATTTTGTAACTCCTGGGAATCCTTTCTCCAAAGTTGTCTGACCAATCTTTGCTCCACCAGCAGTGTATGAAGATACCTATTATATAATACATGGTATGATTACATACATAAATCACCAGGGACTTGATTGGATTGCATCAACTTTTTAAAATAATTTGTGGATATTACCTTGTGAAGCACTTTGTTTTTTAAATTATAACTAGAGGCCCAGTGCACAGATTCGTGCATGATGGGGTCCCTTGGCCTGGCCTGCGGGGATCGAGCTGAAACTGGCTCTCCAACATTCCCCCAAAGTTCCCAGATTGTGAGAGGGTGGTTCTCAGTGACGTACCTTGTAATCAGGCTCCCTCCTCTCTGGTTTGAGGTGCATTACCTGAGAACCACCACTGTCAAGTGACCGCAGCTCAGCAGCTCCTGCATTGAGTGTCTGTCCCCTGTTGGTCAGTGCATATCATAGCTACTGGCTGGTCAGCCAGTTGGCTGGTCACTTAGGCTTTTATATATATAGTTAATTTAAATGATCTATCTATTTATCTGTCTATCTATGTAAATATATATGGAGAGAGAGAGAGAGAGAGAGAGAGAGAGAGAGAGAGAAGAGAGAGATTTAATTTCTATTGTTGAAATGATCTTGAAGGAAGAAAAGAAAATAACAAGAGATACTTAACCATGACAGTAAGAAAGCAGCAAGTTTTGACGAAGTGGAGAAGTTAAAACTGCTGAGACAGATGAGTGCTGCTGATGTAAGAGAGAATAAAGGGAAGAAATGAGAGAACCCATGACAAATCTGAGGATAGAGATTCAAAGGGAACAGAGAGGGAGGAGAGAGAAGGATCTAAAACTGCCCCCCCCCCAACCCTCAGCAAAGGGAGCATGAAGGAATGAAATGGATACAGAGGTCATGAGGTACAGATCTAGTGTTTGAAATCTTGAATGAAAGAGACATGAGTGTTTCCTAGAAAGATAGCAAACGATAAGAGTGTGTAATGCATGTGGGAGAGAGCCATAAAACCAGGAAAGCGTGAAGGGGCATCGGAGCAGAAAATTCATTATGGCTATTGATTCCACATTGGACACTGCATAGCACACTGAAATTCTACCTCACAATTTGAGAAAGTGAGAAATGGAGCAATGTGAAATCCGGTTTCTTGTGCATTTGCCATCCCATGGGAGGAAGTTTTTTGATTCCTCCAAGTACTTTGTTTTATATGTTCATACCATAATTTTCCAATGATACCAAAACTGCTTCTTTTTTTTTCTCTCATTTTTTTTTTGTACAAAGCAAACACTTTATTATTAGGATGTGTCGGTGGAAAATTACTTGCTTCATGGCTCTTACAAAATATTAACCTTTTAGACTAAAACAAAGTTTTGTGGTCAATTTATGGAGTTATGCCTGATGTAATAAACCAAACACATTTAAACTCTACAACTGATAAGTTTTGACATATGTACACAACAATGAAACCATCAATGCAATCAAGTTTTCTCATTCTTGTTTATAATCTTTCCCTTTTGGGCTGTCCTTGCCTTTTTCTCATCCCCAGGCAACCACTGCTTAGCCTTGTGTTACTACAGACATTTCCTGTGATTTTACATAACTGAGATTCTAAAGTATGTACTCTTTTTGTCTGACTAATTTCACTCACTATATGGTAGTTGTAGTAACTTCCAGACTGTTTTCCAAATGGTTGTACCATTTTATATTTCTTCCAGTAGTATATGAGAGTCCCAGTGGTTCCACATCCTCACTCACACTTGATATGATCTGTCTTTTTAATTTTAGACATTTTAATAGATGTGTGATATCTCATATGGTCTTATTTGCATTTCCTTAATGAGAAGTGATGCTGAGCATATTTTTGCATATGTTTATATATTGTTTAGGTATTTGTTCAAATTGGTTTTCTAATTTCTATTAAGCTATTTGGTTATTAATTGGTAATTTTGAGATATATTTATATATTCTGAATACAAGTCCATGCTGGCCTCATAAATTGATTTAGAAAGAATTCTCAGGTCCCCAATTTTCTGAAGAAGTTTGTATAAAATTGATTTTTTTCTTAAATGTTTGGAAGAATTCTCCAGTAAAGCTATCTGGAGCTAGAGTTTTCTATGTGGAAATATATATTATTTTAATTTGATTCTTTGATAGATAGAGGGCAATTTAGGTTATCTATTTCCTCTTAAGTAAGCTTAGTAGTTTCTCTCTTTCAAGAAATTTGTCCATTTCATCTAACTTCTTAAATGTATTGGCATTAAGTTGCTCATATTTTTACTAGAGGCCTGGTGCACAAAGTTATACACCAGTGGGGTCCCATGGTCTGGCCTTCAGGATCAGGCCAAAACTGGCTCTCCAACATCCCCTGAGGGGTCCCAGATTGCAAGAGGGCATAGGCCAGGCCAAGGGACCCTACTGGTACATGATCAGAGCTTGGGAGGGATGTGGGAGGTTGGCCATCAAGAGAAGGACTGCGGGAGAGCTCCAGGGCATTTCTGGCCCATCTCATTCAGTCCTGATTGGCCAGACCCCAGCAGCAAGCTAACCTATCAGTCAGAGAGTCTACCCCATGGTGGTCAGTGCACGTCATAGTGAGCAATTGGACAGCCTTAGCATATCATTAGCATATTATGCTTTGATTGGTTGAATGGCTGACCAGACAACAAGACACTTAACATATTAGGCTTTTATTGCATAGGATTATTCTTTTTAATGAAAGGATAATTGAATCTACATAGTAATTTTACCTCATTCTCTTCACCTCACAAGCACTGTTGGGTTTTAGTTGAGCTCCTCTTCTCTGAGCCACATCCTCTCCTTTCTTTCCTATTTCTTTGAAATTATCTGTTGCCTGATGTTAGTCCTCTTGACAAACCATTGTTTCATGTACTTCATCCTTTTTTTATGGTCATTTCAAGTAAGATACATAAATCTAGTCCCGCCCAAACTGGTTTGGCTCAATGGTAGAGCGTCGGTCTGCGGACTGAAAGGTCCCGGGTTCGATTCCGGTCAAGGGCATGTACATTGGTTGCGGGCACATCCCCGGTAGGGGGTGTGCAAGAGGCAGCTGGTCGATGTTTCTCTCTCATCGACGTTTCTAGCTCTCTATCTCTCTCCCTTCCTCTCTGTAAAATATTAATAAAATTTATTTTTTTTAAAAATAAATAAAAAAATAAATCTAGTCCCTGTTACTCCAGAACTTAAAGTCCTATTTAAAATGTTAATAACAATAAGAATATCATATGTTATAATGTTTAACACCCTCTAAGATATATGATAATGTGTTAACTTTCTGCTTATTTTGTTAATTTTTTTATAGTATAAGTGTTATTTCTGGATATGTTTAAGTTAAAAGATTCTGTCATAAACAGCTACAAATTTTAGCAAAATTCATTCAATCTCATTAAGTGTTGTTAAAACAACTAAAATAATTCTCTGCTAGTTGTCGGCTTTAAATACTTTTATTTTCTCATGTACAAAAGGGTGATTATAATTGTATATTGTGTCAATTTCTACTATAATAAGTGTTATATCCTGATCTAAAATCTGAAGTGAGAAAGCCACTGTGCTGCTTCCCTGGGGGTGGACTAAAATGAAGACCTGGCATCTGCAAAAACAATTTTACCTCCTTTAACGCTAGGTTTACACCCATTTCAAGTCCCCTTTGCACTTTGGTTCAGTTCAGCTACAGAGAAGCACCATGTTGCATCCTGGGAATTGAAAGGTACTTAAGTTATTGTCATTGCCTTTAGTAAGCTCATGTTCCAGTGATTTGAACTCCGAAATTCACCACCTCAGGAAAACATGCAGACTTAGGTTACTATTCCACTTCCCTAATCATCAGGCCTTCTTGGAGTATCCAAGGATATTGATCTTAGGCCAGCCTGTCTACACATACAGTCAATATCCAGAGTTTGAGAACTCTCTAGAGGTAGAGAGACTAAAGCATCAGAAAATAAATAGATAATGAGAACCAATTATTTCGAGATAAAGAAAGATGAATATGAACTTTTATGAAGGGAAATTAGCTACTTGGTGAAGCAATGAGCTCTCCATCACATATATATATTCAATTCACTGTTCAGTAGGTCTAAGAAACCATTTTATTTTAGTTTTCTAAGCATTGTATTACTCAGAATTTATCCTAGGTATTTTGGGTAGGAAGAAATATTCTTATAGGGAAAACTTACACATTTATTAGAAAGCTGGATGAATAAAGGTCACTGTGGGAACTTTCAGGACCCAGAAGTTCAGAAATTTCCATTGTCTAAGGCACCAACATATACAATTCCTTGTAAGATGTCAGAAAGCCACAGGCAAAACTCTGTGTTGGCTGTCTGCCAATGCCCACTTTCCTACCTATAGCTGTCACCAGACAATAAAGGCTTCTCATTCCTTCTGCTTTTAAATCTCATGCAAGTGCCTCTCACTATAATCTAACCAGACTCATGCTGGCAGGGGCACATGAGAAACATAGTTTCCAATCTTTATGCCTATATATAAGCATCAACAAACATTATCTATTTCAAAGTTCAGTTTTAAATGCTAAGTGCAATGGATACTCGTGGGAAAAAAGATCAGCAATTCAAATTTATCAGTATGCCCATCATCCCAGTAATTCATCCATTATCCCATCTACCCAGGCATCAATCCATTCAAAGATTACTTATCTCACAAACAGGTAATGAGAATTCAGTGGTGATGAAGCCCTGGTATACAGTGCACAGGTAGTGAGTGCATATACGCATGACAACCAAAATGATGATATCTCTTGTATCCAGTGGCTAGAGCACTGCTAAAAGCTAAAAATCGCACCTATTACATACAATATCTTTCATCCTGATTTTGGTGTACCAGAGACTCACCACATTGCAATGGAGTTCAGCCAGTGTAGAGCACACAAAATTTGTCTCTACTCTCCAACTGTTTGAATACTTAGGGTGCAGAGGAAACGGATCTTGAGTGAGATTACTTTGGGCACCATTCATGGCTAACCTTTGCATATCTATTATGTATCACCATGACAGATTCATGCGTAATCTTCAGTGAACATTTGTGGTACTGTGCATGATAAGAATTTGAATGCCTCGAAAGATCTATTAGGATCTTTATATCAGGAAACTCGTAGTCTCTTATGCTAGTGAGTTACAATACAATGAGCTCCATGCTATAATACACATAAATGATAAAGAAACAGCAAACAAGCACACAGGGCAGAGAAGCTCTGTGCCCGGAGATTTTAGAGAAGGCTCATTTGGGGCAGTGATAATGGATATGGGTCTTGAAGGATGAATAGAAATTTGCCCAGTGATGGGAACAGAGGACATGACAGGCTGCAGGAACTGACTGTTAATATGGACAGAGATGCTAAAGCTTGTGGCAAAAGAAGTGTGTGGCAAAGAAGCTGAATCTTTAGAGGAACTGGTGGTGTTGATCCAGGAAACAAGGTTGGACAGAAAATGTGAGCCAAATCAGTAAGTCCTATATGGCATGCTAAGAATCTTGGATTTTATTCCAGCTCAATGGTTTCAAGCAACAAGGTGACATGATTCCATTTGCATTTGGGGTCAAGAAAGCTGGTGACAGAGTGGAGAATAGATTTGAAAGGAAGGAGATTAGCAAGGAGGTACTTGCTGTGAAATATGTCATTCATGTTAAGGAGTGATAGTGGGAATGGAGACTGAAGGGTGGATTCAGAGATATATTGGAAGTGGTGAATGGATAGAGGTTAGAGGACGGGGAAGATTGTTGACAGCCTCAGCCTTCTAGTATGGACAATGGACTAAATGGGGAAGTAGGTTGGGGATCCATACAAGGTTCCATTATCATTTTCCTTTTCCATAAAAAGCCTCCACTATCCATA
Source organism: Vespertilio murinus (assembly GCA_963924515.1). Classification (NCBI taxonomy): domain Eukaryota; kingdom Metazoa; phylum Chordata; class Mammalia; order Chiroptera; family Vespertilionidae; genus Vespertilio; species Vespertilio murinus. Next base: position 13,018,986 of record OZ004715.1, read on the forward strand.
GCCTTGTACCCTCAAATTGAGGAGGAAGCAAGACCTACCCTCCCGCTTTCTCTTTTCCCTTGCTCCTCTCAGGAGGGAGTGCAAATAGTATTGCTCTTTAAGGAATATGCACCTAATCACTGTTTTATTTTTAATGAAGGAATAAAGGTAAGCTTTTTTATTTTAGAAAAGCTTGCAGAGTTTTAAAGATTGTTATTTCTCATAGTTATTTCTTGATTTCTGTCTGTGATGGAGCTTATAATCCCTACTGGACTCCTGTGATCTTTTATCTCCGAGGGTGGCATTTACTACCCTTTTTCCCTGACACATTTTGTCTGTGTTATCATGACCCATTTCTCATTTAAGTTTCCATCCCCTTTGGATAAGATCAGGATAGGGGAGTAGGTTGGGTGTTGTCTCAAGTGAGCAATTAGCATTTCAGGGAATCTTATGTCTAGGAGTCTTATGTCTGAAGGGAACCGCTGACCCGCATTGGGCATAATAAGCTAGGCTGGGGAAAAAAATCTAATGAATTTCTGGGAAGATGATGAAAGAGAAGTTGCTCTTTGGCAAGTTTAGATTCTGTAAGCACCATAACAGTTAACAAACGCTTTTGCTAGGCAGCTGAGAGTAGGGGTTATTACTGAAATTGTTTCCTGAATGCTGTGAATTTAAACACGTAATATTGTGAGAACTGCTTCTGAGTCTCAATAGCACTCTATCAAAAGTAGAGAATACGAAGATCTCTTAAAATGCATTTCCTTAAAGAACATTATCCAGAAAGAACTTTGAACAAACATCTGCAGAAGTTAGTTCTAGTCTTGACACCCACAATCTCAAGTTCAGTAGCTCTGGAATATATAATGGCCTAGGGTCTTGGTGTTCTCATCTCTACAATGAAAAGCTTATGTTATTATTTAAAGATTTACCCAGTTCTGAAATTCCATCGTTCTATATTTTCTTTTTTTCTCTAGTGCTTCATTAAAAATAAAGTGGATGAAAACTACCAGTTACACATAGCCATCTAGAATTAAGTTGTACTACTCACTTTCTATGGGAAATTTTTCCCTTTTCAACTATAAATGAATTTAAGTTAAATTTGACCTTGACATACCCTGCTCCCTTATTTTTATTTCAGAGGTAAGCTCTGCTTCTCTCCTGAAAATGTAGAACTCTGTGGTGATTGTTAATCCAGAGGCCAACAGGTGGCGCTGCAGGTCTGCATCAACTTTACAATCACTGACTTTTCAGCTTTTTTATAGTAATGGAATATCTGCACCTCTGCATTTTTTCCCCTCCAATTCGAAATACAAAGGACCCAGTGAAATAGCCTAATAACTCTCCAATCGGATAAACCCTGAGGATCAATAATATGTGTTAGCTGCTTGCAAATGAATGTGCCCGCTGTATAGGAGACATTCCCCACCCTACCACCCCCATAACAATGTACTACCAGAAAAGTTTGCCTCTTAGAGTTGCTGTATAAATTAAAAGTGGAAACCTGTGTCCAAAGGGCAGTGTTCCAGCCTTGGGCCATCCAGCGTGATTCCATACATGTCAAGATGGAGATCCGGAAAGGTTTTACAATTATTCAGGCATCACCGTTCAGCCAAATGTGCAATGCTAACCATTTTTTTTTTTAATTAAAGAAGTCACAGCATTTAGATCTGATAGTGTCTTGGTGATAAATGAATCCAAGTGAACTCATGTTAAAGATGGGCTAGCAAAGACCTAGAGATGCTGAACGACCTCCTGGAAACTATGACTGCTTAATAGCAGGTCCTAAATTATAATTGAGGTCTGGCCCAAGTCCATGCAGCCTCTGGAGAACATTAGCTCATTTAAGGTAAGTTCTAGATGCAGGCAAATTCCCATGCCCTTCAATTCTCTCTCTCTCTCTCTCTCTCTCTCTCTCTCTCTCTCTCTGTCTCTCTCTCTCTCTCTCTCTGTCTCTCTCTCTCTCTCTCTCTCTCTCTCTCTCTCTCTCTCTCTATATATATATATATATATATATATATATATATATACCTATCTTTGTAATTTATCTGATTCTTACTTTTCATATTCACTAGGGTGGCTTACAAGTGTTGGAAATTGTTATTCTCCAGTTGTCAGGATAAGAAATCAGCAGCTTGATTTACAATTCAGTGAAACAATCTGGCAAGCACCCGCTTATGACATACACTAGACAGCTTGGGCAAGTTGTTCCGATAAAGAACTTGTCTAAAATCCCTTTACTTAAGATCAATAAACCAGCAAAGAGTGCAGCTGTTTAATCTACAGAGGAGCAGGGGAGCTAGCCTTGCAGGGGAGGGTAAGTCAACATCTGCTTTGCCTCTCTGCCTTAAGAAGGTGGCTTCTTTGGGAAACTTCTAGGCTCTGATTTCCTCCGAAGAACCTGTAGCCCAATTCCAAAAGGGACTGGTTATGACCTCTCTTCCACTTGTGACTTTGAGCCTTATAGCCCCTTGGACCTAAGAGAGAGGGTAGCAAAGACCATCTACACCCAGATGAATCTGTTTTCTAAATTGTTCATGGTCAAATGGCTTAAACAGCTGCCCAGGAATGTTGAAGGCATGGACTAGAGGCCTGAGGTAGTAGTTCAATTTATTATTCCTCTCCTGTGTCATCCCAGGGGGAGCAGAGTGAGGGGTGGGAGAAGACCCTGTGGTAAGTTCCTGCAAAATGTAATGCAGAAAAAAAAAGGATATTTATCAGCCAAATACTAATTAATAATGATAATAGCTGCTGCTGTCTATCAGGTGGATCTCACCACTTCTTACCACTACTTTGATGACAGATATTAGTCATTTCTTTTCTAGTTGAAAAAAATTAGATTCAGATAGACTCAATTAGTTGTCCAAAGTTATAATCTATTAAAGTAACCAGTGGGCTAGCTCCAGGTAGCTCATACCATTAGAGAAAGTAGAATCAGGATTCAGTTTCAAGTTGGCTTGACTCCACTGCTAGAGTTCTTTGCTTGTAAATGGATTCCAATATATAACTATAGCCTGGAAGCATAATGAGCTAGAAGAATATGAAAAAATATAATGTTCAGCTCAGCTGTCTTAGTCTAAACTATAACTCCTTAGGATGTATTTTTTTATTAGGATATTACTTTTTTGGTAAATCTGTTGTATTCTTAATGGAGATATATATATAACAAGTTAAATATATTAAAAAAATATAGTGCATAGCCTCATTGTTGCAATAATACAAAGCAGCTTTTGAAATAGACACATGGGCCTATGAAATCTGAGTGGGGAGTCCAGCTTCAAGGCTTGGAGTACTGAGGTAAAGAGGAAAGCCAAGCATTTGAAATATGAGTCTTGGTTTTTTCTTCTCTATGAAGAACCATTTTTCTACATTTGTTTCTGACTTATAAGTACAAAACCAGAGCAGCCTTACTTTCTATCTTCCTTGTCTCATGCACCTGGGGAAAGTGTCAGAAAGATGCAGGTTGTAAATGTTTGTATTGCAAAAAGAGAAACGGTGATTATTTTCAACTCAGCTATGAATTTCCATCCAGGTGATTTAGTTTCAAGACTTTCCTGTGTCCTTACCAGATAAATTCGGGGACCATCTAAAATGTTAATGGCCACACGTAATTGTAAGCTCCTATTAGCTTAAGTTCCTGGAAGCTCATTTTTCCTTAGGCGGCGGTGAAGTTAGATGTAGGCAGTAGCTGGGATTGGCTGGAAGGTGTCATTGCTGACATGTGTGACTCTCTCAGCCTTGCCTTCAGATTTGGGCATGAGATGGCCTTGCAAGTGTTAGACCAATGTCTACACTCAAGGCAGCAAACAGAGGGAGGGGAAGCATGACACAAGTCTGTCCTCTTCCTTAGGAGTCAAACCATTTCAGATTCTGCTTACATCTCATTGGCCATCACTGAGTCTCATGGCCACCACAATGGGCAAAATAGTTTGGGGCAGTAAGATTTTAGTGTCTAAGGCACCTCAGTGAAAGGTGGCAAAGGAAAAGATGTTGTTAGAAAGTCTGTCACGCTTCCCACCCTGTGAGAGATGACTCAGGTGATAAATGCCTACAAATGAGAGCATCTATATATGATTCCCAATTCAGTAGTTCGGAAAGAAGAAGCATGTTGACATTCATGCATTTAACTCAACAAAGACTGATTAGGCATTCTGTTTTACACTGGAAATTACAGATACAATTTGCTGATAAAAAGCTTAAACTCTACTACCAGGATGTCCCTCCACCTAGGCCTTAATTGGTTGGCCAGCTGGTAGAAGGAGACCGGTAGCCTCAGGCTGGTCAGGTTGAGTACAAAGAAAAATGGTGTAAGTATAATGAAGCAAGAAGCAACCTTCTTCCTCATAGTTCTCCTTCTGCCTGAAACTCCGTGAGGGAGAAATACATTTCAACCCCTTTCCTGGCTCCACTGCTCACTTCTTTCCTAGTTATTGGCAATGGGAGAACAATTACCGGTGTAATTGTTCAGAACTTGGAATGTTAAGGAGTCATGATTTCTAGTGGGAAAATATATTTCTTTAATAGGTTCTGCAAATGACACTCAGGTTCCACTTTTCTGCTCACTCCACCTAATACATATGTCTGGGTGGGAAATTTCCAGCCAGCTATTTCATGTCAACATGGCCATATTGTTCTCGCCATATATTTAATCTCTCCTCTATATAACCATCAACAACAGACTCTCAGGATGTAGACTTAACAAGAGGTAGGAAATCTTCATTCTAAACTGTATGTACCAATCCAGCTTTTAATGTAGAGTTTTCCACTATAGGTATTAGATTCCTACACAGTTATTAATATAGTAAACCTGGTCTCTTCTATGTATTAGTCATTCTGGATATAGCTCCTTTGGGAATCCCATGGAAAGAAAGCTGATATACAGGGCAGGATTAGGGTTTCCTAGGTCTCTGGAAAATATCATTAATATAGCCCCAAACCCACATTTTCACCCAAAGTAAATTTGTACAGACAACAAAAATAGGAAAAAGTAGAGGTCAGAAAACTTAGCGGTATCCTGTCTCCTTTGCATGCTTCTACCATTTTTTTAGCTCTTCCCCAGAGCATGGGAGTAGTTCATCTGACTGGTCAGTTTAAAGACATTGATTGGCTCACAATTGCCAGTGGGCAGTCACTGTGCTCTTACGGACAAACAACAAAGCAAGTTTCATGCTGCTTTTGTTCAATTTCCTCTTAGGTAGGAAAATTAAAATGTCAATAAGGGTTTCCATCAGAGGTTTTTCAAACTAGAATTCTCACCTCTGACACTATATAGCCAAGTGGGTCAATAAATGTAATTCTTTTCACTAAACCCCCACTCCTTTCTTTTTACTTTTTATAGAATGGCCTAAAGTTCATGCTCCAAATATACCTTTACACATAAAACTCCGTATTGGTCCACTAAGGTAGTGCAGCTATTAAAAAAAAATTGTGAGATTTGTGCATCACTATTATTCTTTGTGTCCATGGGATCCAACTATCCCTGCATGCCTGATTACAATACTGTACCACCAAAAATCTCTTCTTGACTCTTAGCACAATCTAGTAATAATAGTATCAACCATTTATTATTTAATACCTGCTACATGCAAGATAGTAAGTGCATAATTTACCACTTATCTTAATTTACTACTAGAGTCATCCCCACCCCATTCCCCACAACATGGCTGTCTTATTGTGATCTGAGGTATGTTTGACAGTATATAAGTGATAGTCTACACTACACTTTGAGGTTCTTGGGAAGCCCTAATGATAAGTAAGTAAATAGAGATATAGTGACTCTTAATTATGCATGCCAAGCCCATCACAATATGGCTTTAATGGACTCACCAAAACTAAGAAATGAGACTTACAAACTTTTTCTCTTCTCTGTTTTTCACAAATGCCACCATTCATACTGTCCTCTCTCCCTAATTGCTTTTGTGCTTTTCTCCATTTTTCTATAGCCTGTCCATTTTTCAAGGCTCACTTGAGGTTATCAATTGCTCTTAAAATCATTCTCTGATACCCTATTACACAAAAATACTCCCTGGTATTTCTAAAGTGTTTTAGGGGCTAGAACTTACAAGGAGTCATTTTTTTTTTTTTAAGCGTGAGACCAAGTTTGAGTCTAAGCAAGTGAGACCTGAGTACTTCTATGTCAATATAACTTGCATAAGACTTTTAATCACCTATGTCAACATGACTGAGTGGTGTGTTTTTTCAGGAAAACGTTGTCCAGGAAAGATAAAACTGTAAACTAATAAATAACTTCACTGTTTGCTTGAGGAAATTCCTACAGATCAATTTATCAGAGACAGCAGTCTTCTGGGCAAATCACTTGCTTAGCAAACAAAAATGTGTCTATCAGCATGTTCGAGGGTCTTGCCTGACTGACAACTAATTCTAAACTGTTATAGAATGAATTTTGCCCAGTTCTAATCAGTTAGTTACCTTGAAAGGCATCCCTTAAACTGCTTGCCTAAGTCCAGACTCCAAAGTGCTATGAATAGCTCTCATTTCTACCTTCTCCTCTGAGCTGCTTCTGAAATTCTACCAAGGTGGTATTCCCTCCAACTGCAGTAAATTCAAGTAAGCTTATTTTACTGTATTTGAATATTTCTGACAATATTTTGAGGAACTCAACACTGGAATTTTATGTATCTGAGTATATATGACAATCTGGGATGGGCTGTATCCTAGAAGGTCATGTTAATGAAAACCAAGGAGCTTTTTCCTAGAATTAACAGTTAGGAGGGAAGGAGCTTTGCAAGACAGATGTGACACAGTACTGAAGCTTTCATCAGCAGAGGAGAAAAATTCCAAGTCTCTGAGAACGCCTAAGTCTCTGATAGCCTACTCCTTAGATTTTGTCCCAGAAGAAAGTAATGCTCCCAGATAATACAGGGATTTGAGAGCAGAGGAGGGACTGGAAACCCTATGGAAATTAGTGCAAGACTGAGTTTACAAAAAGGGCAGGGATGAGTGGAACAAAACATCTAACTGTGAATGCATTGAATTGACAACTTTAAGTTCCTTCTAGTAAGTGAAATGTAATTTCAATTAGACATTGATTTCAAAACAGACTATAATACTTTGCTGGTTATGGTGGCATTTCATGGAAATGGGGATCTTTAGATCTCCAGGGCTACCCTGTGCAGCAGTATGAATGCCTGGTAGAGTTGTGGAAGATGCTTAACTAAAGTGCAAGTGTTGATGAGCTTATGCAAAGCACCCTCTGAAGACACCCAGAAATAGTGAGGAGAGGAGTAAAGTCACAGACAACAGGAGGGTGGGGGCACGCGTGGGGAGGGGTTTGGGATGGGAATGGGGGGGATGAGGACAAATATGTGATACCTAAATCAATTAATAAATTTTTAAAAAATATATTTTATTGATTTTTTACAGAGTGGAAGAGAGAAGGATAGAGAGTTAGAAACATCGATGAGAGAGAAACATCAATCAGCTGCCTCTTGCACACCCTCCACCGGGGATATGCCCGCAACCTAGGTACATGCCCTTGACCGGAATTGAACCTGGGACCCTTCAGTCCGCTGGCCAACGCTCTATCCACTGAGCCAACCCCGTTTCAGCAATAAATAATTTTTTTTTTAAAGTTTGAAGTCACTGAGTCACTGAAGGCAAAAGCCAGATACACCTGTGTAATTATGTTGACAGGAACCTTCTATTCTAAAACTTTGAAGCCTGAGAAGTTTGAATTAATAGTATTTCCTTTCTGAAAAGATAAGCAAATTTTGATATATTCATCGAGGAGAATACTATTCAGGAATAGAAAAGGAAGAAGTTATTGATACACAAAACAGCACAATTGGATTTCAGAATCATTATACTGAGTGAAATAAGCCAGACTCTCCCTCTCCAAAGAATGTACACTATATGATTCCATTTATATAAAATTCTTTAAAATTCAAACTAATATATAAATTCCAGAAAATGAAAATTAAGCAAATCCTGGAAGAGGCATGAGGATATCTTTAAGGGTGATAAAATGCTTATCTTGATTGTGGTATTGCTCCCAGGGATGTATACAAATGTCAGTATACTTCCAATTATACATTAAATAGGTATAAGTTATTGCATATCAATGATCACCAATAAAGTTATTTAAAAAATTACCAATTTTTGCCCTTGAATTTTCCCCACAGTTTAGTACTTTCTTAAGATTTTTTTATTGTTTTATGTGGTCCCATCAAATGTGGTCCCTCAGAAAAAAATGTGGTGTCATATTTGATTCCTTAATTAGACCAGAATTATGGATGTTGCTTTAGAAAGTCTTTGTTTAATAATTGAATGTTTAATGTTGATTCTGTCTAGTAAAGGAAAATAATGTGAGTATAGTGATGATAACAACTAAACAATAAGTTGAAGGCCAGCCATAGGAAACCAGCATGGTCATGATACCCAGTAAGGTGCAAGGTGACATAGAATGTTGGGAAGGGCCTGTATCGGGGCCTTATCCTCTGGGGAATGTTGAGGACAAGGTTATGTTACAAGAACAAACTCCAAAGGAAACCTTTTAAAATAAATATTTTCAATCTTGGGCATTGTTGTCCTCTTAAAATAACCTTTACTTGTCTATTTATAGCCTGGGTAACAGGAACCAACCTCCTCATCTATTAACACAGGGCAGTTCATTCTGAATGTCACTAGGAAATGAAATTTAATCAATCCAGTCCAGTTTCCTAGTTTACAAAGACATCAGAAAGTTAGGATGTGAAACCTGCCATGAGATAGCAGGATATCTATAGTCTTTGTTTTTTGTACTTTAAAATATATCATTTGGATAAGAGTACAGATACCATGTATTTATAATTTAAAAGATAAAGATAAAATGAACACTGAACCAATCACCCAGCCTAAGACAACATATCCTTAAAGCTCCCTGGGTATTTGTAGCTGATTAGTACCTCCTACTCTCTCTTTCTAGAGATAATTAATATCCTGAATGTCATTAATCATGCTCCTGTTTTTCTTCATAGTGTTCTATTTATGTAAATACCAGTAAGTAATACATCATTTTATTTTACCTGTTTTTAAGAGTTTAAAGAGCATTCAATCAAAGTGACTATATTATTCCTTGTCTTTTTTCATAGAGTATTAGGTATTTGGGATTTATTTGTATTGATATGAACAGCTATAGGTTATAACTTCTTTATTTCAACCACTATATAATAGTCCATAGATACAATGTATCTATTGGTGCTAAAGTCTATAGAGATTTAAGCAGGTTTCATTTTTGTTTGTTATAAACGATTCCATTATGCATGTTTTTACATGTTTTTTTGTATACAGTGTGATAAGTTTGTCTCTAGAGATAGAATTGCTGAGGTTATAGAACCTATACATGTTGAAATTTATTAGATTACTTTTTTCAATATATTTTTATTGATTTCAGAGAGGAAAGGAGAGGGAGAGAGATATAAAACATCAATGATTAGAGAGAATCATTGATCAACTGCCTCCTGCACACCCCCTACTAGGAATTAAGCCAGCAACCCAGGCATGTTGGGAATCCACCCGTGACCTCCTGGTTCATAGGATGAAGCTCAACCAAGCCATGCTGACCAGCTAAATTATTTAAATCATTCTCCAAAGTGATTTCCTCATTTACATGTCTACAGTCAATGGATAGTATTTCCCATTGACTCACTGTCTTCTCAATACTTGGTATAATCATATTTTATTCTTTGCCAATCAATGGTTTAATTTGCTGTTTTTTATTTTTTTAAATATATTTTATTTATTTTTTTACAGCGAGGAAGGGAGAGAGATAGAGAGTTAGAAACATTGATGAGAGAGAGTCATCAATCAGCTGCCTACTGGGGATGTGCCTGCAACCATGGCATATGTCCTTGACTGGAATAGAACCTGGGACCTTTCAGTCTGCAGGCCGATGCTCTATCCACTGAGCCAAACTGGTTTTGGCTAATTTGCTGTTTTTTAATTTTGCATTTTCTTATTAGTTCAGCACATTCTTATTGTAATTGATAATTTGTGTTATCTTTCCTTTGAAATGTGTGTTCCTGTTTTTTGCCCATTTTATAGTAAGTTGTTTGTCTTTTATTATTGACTAGAGGCTCCTTGTAGGAAGATTCCTGCAATAGGGCTTCCTGCTACGGTCTCTGATGTCCCGCCTGTTTACCTCCCTTCTCTGCAGTCCCGCAGGTTTCTCTCCCTTCTTCCCACCCCGCCTGCTTCTCTCCCTTCTCTGCTGCTCCACTTGCTTGCTTCTCCGCAGTTTCACTCCCTTCTGCAGCACTTGGCTTCTTTGCTGTCTTCAGTCTTCTGTCTGGCCTGAATATGCAAATTAACCACCATCTTGGTTGGGTTAATTTGCATACTCACCCTGATTGGCTGGTGGGCGTGGTTTGTGGGTGTAGTGAAGGTATGGTCAATTCCCATGTTTCTCTTTTATTAGAGAGGATTTTAGAGGTTCTTAATATATTTTTAATTATAAAGCTTTGTCATTTATAGTTGTTGCAAATATCTTCTCTAATCTTGAGACTTATGTGTGTATTTTTTAAGGTGTCAATTTCAATGTGGTTAAATTTATTATGCTTTTATCTTAAACTTTGGGGGGGATTTTTTGTATCTTTTTATGAAATCCTTCTCTACCTTGAAGCCATGAACTTCTTCACATATATTTTTGTTTATAAGTTTAAAGTTTTCCTTTAACTTTTAAGTTGTTAATCTATTTAGAATTAATTTGGGGGTATTTAATTGTGTCAGATATGAACCCGATTTCTTTTTGTTTGTTTGTTTTGATCACCCATTGCCTTACAAGTATTTAATATTTTATCCTTTCTCCAGTATCCACAGAGTAAGTTCTGTCATATATTCAGTATACTTATATGTACTAGTCTGTTTGGGGACTCTGTTAATCTAACATTAAGTTGTCCTCATTTAGATTAAGTTTTTATTTCTGCTTGGACTAGTCATCCTACATTTTCCCCCTTTATCTTCCTGATTTTCATCTAGCTTGTTTCTATACTTCAAAATAATTCTTGCTTTAAGAAATTATATTTCTCAAGATGACACCAATTTATATCCTTTCCCCATGAAAAGGGATTATTTCTCAACTCTGAGAGACCACAGCCTTAGAAGAAATTACCTTACATTATTCTGAGTTATTTCACTAGTACCAATAAATCTTTAGCATTGCTTTCATCTCTATGCAAGCAGTTTGCTCCCAAGAGTAATTAACCTATTGTAGACCACATCTAAGACTTCATAAATCGAAAACACTTGGCTTGGAGTTCCTTGGTGAGTTTACATGACAAATATTCTGCATTAATAGAGGGCAGCCAACATAAAGCATGGTGCCTCTTCTCACAAAAACATATGTCTGATTAGGAAAAGATTTGACTGGTTCACAAAAATAACAAGGGTCTGGAAAATGGAGTTTGCAACCTTACATCCCAGGATGCTCTTTAAGGACATGTCAACGTTATTTAGCTTTTTACTTCTTCATTCATTCATAGTGATTTATTATATATGAGCTTATGTGAAGAAAAGGACATCATTGAAGTTGAGATTTAAGTAGTTCAGCAAAGTCCACGTATAAGAAGAAAGAATATTTCATCACCAGGTACTGAAAGGGTAGGGTCTTTCCCAGTGATGAATTTACCATACTTTGGTCTCTGGCTCTTTCAGACTTAGAAGTTCAGTTTGTTCAAAAATAGACAATAGATTTATCTTGGAGCTGCTAATTCACATTTAACTTGTTCACAAAGACTGACATATAATACAGAATGGCGATTTAGTAATTGGCGATTGGCAAGGGGTTTGTAATATTTGCCAAACCAGGTCTGGAACTTCTTTGTGAGCATGGAATAGATTTGACAAACATAAAACAATAATTATTAAATATTATTGTGAACCAAATCTGATCACAAAAAGTGAAGCTAGTTGTATAATGCAAAACCTCAGAGCGTTCGTAGTGTTTAAAGTTTCCTGTTAGGAAACCACAGCTTCCGTATGGTAGGCTGGCATTTTGCAGATTTGTTCTGCTCATTCAAACAATAAATAACTCAGATTTTGAAAATGCAGTGAGTCCTGGGCAATATGACTGCTTAAAACTGTAGAACAGTGATTTTCAGTGGCCATAAGATTCTGACTTTACTGATCTGGGATGTCACCTAGGCAGGGTTTTATTGTTTTTATTATTATTGTTGTTTGTTGACTTTCTTAGCTCCCACGGTGATTCTAACGTTCCACAAGGTATAAGAAACAGTGCTTTAGAGAAAAGGGAGCACCTCACTCTGAGCTCTGGGTTTGTGGGCATTTGAGCAAGGACAAACTTTAGCAGTGTTCCAGCCTATTTTTTTATTCCAGCAACAGTCATTCCCGGCCAATCCCATGAGTCATCTGGCCACTGTCCCTAACAGGAAAGGGTACAATTAGAAAGACACAATTATCTGTGAATTCAGAGATCAATTCTAGATCTGGGGCAAAAAAAGATATCTATATCATTCATCTGACAAAAAGAACTAATGGAAGCATCGAAATGCATAAGAAATTAATGAGAAAGACAAATGCTTATGATGGTTGTTCTTTGTGTCAGAAGATCCTATTATTGAGCGATATTGATATCTGTTGTTATGGGGAAGTTAGGAAGGCAGATGTAATGCGTGCTTAGTAACAGGGATTACTTTCAATGGTGCTAGTAATAGCATTGTGCATTTGTATGCCCATTATAATCAAGTAAGGCTAAGATGGATTTGATAAGAAGTGGCCTGGGAAAGCCTCAGAGCGTTCCTAGTGTTTAAAGTTTCAAAACAAACATTTTATTTACCATAGATACTTGGAAGGACTTTTCAAGTACAAATCAACAAAAAGATATGTTTAAGGACAATTAAACCATGCCAATTCTCCAGCCAGGTGGGCATCTCTTAGCAATGGCTGGATTCTAGCTCTCAGAGGCTACTAAGAAAGAAACACTTGGACATTTAGAATTTCAGAAATCTTTTGATTGAGAAGTAGAATGTTTGAGTTGTGAAGGTAAGTGGGTCACACTGGTAAGAAGCACAGCATTTCAGAGGAAGAAAGGACCCAGGGCTTTCTTGAGAAAAATAAATAATTTGTTTCATATTGGTGCTTAGGCTGGCTGACATTCAAGGAATAAGTCTATTTTAAGAAGATTAATTCCATTCTCCTCAATATCCTCTCCCTCTTCTCACTGCACCAGTAATAGTAATGCCAGATATATTTCTTCAGAAATGCCAGAAATTCATAAATTTCTCAAAGAAACAGAAATCTGTGTAGTAATGAAGCAAGCAGAAACACCTCATCCTTTTCCACACTTCCCAAAAGGCTAAACATGACTCATGTACCATCCTCATCCCTGAAAAGAACAAATGAATTCCTGTGTGTGCTTTGGTTGGGAAGACGAAGTGAGTCAAGAGATGATTCCTGAAGTGAGGATTGTAAAAATCACAATATTTATGATAAATAGTATACTTTAATGATTATTAGGTGGCTATGGAAGATTCAATGGCATAAGAGAATGAAGATGAGAGTTGTGTTGAGTTTGAGTATTTTCTCCAGAAATGGAAGGGTCACGATTTTGGTATCAAATTCAAGGGAGACGTTATCTGTCGGTAAAAGAAATCCCATAGCCCTGATGCTCTTGTCTCCTAGGAGAAAATTCTCTACTCTGTGTCAACTTGCTTTTGTTATATTGGCCTTCTCACTGCCCTGGGAAGCAGAAAATCCTCAATCCTTGTCCTGTCTTCGCTCTGGTTGTCTGTGTGCCATTATTGAATTAGCTACATCTTGATGTCCTTCAGTTACCAAATGGGGATTGACAAGACCCTCACGATGTGTTGTTACTAAGGGCACTAAGTGTCTAGGCCCTAAAGGAATATTTTTAAATTCAAAGGGCTATGCATCCAAGTTATGATGAGAGTTTAAAATCCTGATGATAGTAAATCTGTTTTAAGGAATTTTTGCTACAATATGTGTGATTTTATTTGAATGATTATAATATTAAAAGATGTTGCAGACAGTGACCAGCATCATTTCTGATTCAACATTTTAATAATTACTAATATTCAGATGGTCATTTGTGTACACAAAGCACTTTTGGAGATATCTGATCTTGCAAGAACAGATTTTTATGGCAAATGACATATGGCTTTTGCCAGTTGAGGACCCCTACATACTAATGAGGCATGACAAAGGAAAGAAAATTAGAGCTAAGAGAGGAAGAATTTGATATTATTTGTTTATCCATATCCAGCTATACCTGACGGTTGCTTACTCTGCTACTCTTTAAATTAGATAAGAATAAAAAGTCCTTTTCTGCTTAATCCAAATTAAATTGCATTTATGTGCCTTGCAACTGAAAATATCATGACTAATATAAAGAAGAAACTGAAGATCAGAAAGATGAAGCTACTTAAACAATGCCAACAAGGTGGAGGAAGAGACAAAACTTAAATCTACTGACTCTTGAGTTCTTTTTGCAGGTATCCAACTGAGCTAATGATATCTGATAATATCTGATAAACATGCAACCCATCTGTTCAGGAAGTTCTTCTATTAATCAACCACTAAATATTTCCTGAGCTTCCTCCTGTGATGATAAGCATTTCTGCTAAATTTAAGTTAGGCTACCTGCTCTCAAGTCACACACACAACCCAATTAAGGAACAAAGTCTATGAGAGAAGCCATGAGTTCCCAAAGGGATAGTATGGCCGTAAAATACTAACTAATGGTGCAGGCCCTATAAAAATTGAGGTTTGTGAAACGGGGCTGGTAGAAACCAGGACTTTTTTTGGTAAGTCACAAACACTCAACCCTAATTTGCATGAGGAAAGTGGTTTCTGTAGGTAAACTACTAGAAGGTCAGAGTAAAGTTGACCTTTAGAATGACTATCTTATCTAGATTATCTCCTCTCTCTGCTTCTCAGCTCTGTTCTCTTCTACTGCAGGTTGATTTTCTTCACAAAGCAGATTGGCTTAATCCAGCCAGTCTCTGGCACAGGAGGATTACTCCACACAGTTTGTGACCAGGAAGGAAAAAGGCTTGTCACTTCACAGCAGCTTCAGTTCACAGTTCTTAGGAGAGTGTGGTGTCCTGGCAGATCTCTGTGATGAGTGTGTGGAAATTCTGCAGGTTTTCAGTTGAATCAACTTCATTCACTGTGGTCATGGAGATGGGATTTTTTTTTTTTACTAATTCCTGCTGATAACACAGCAGGGAGGGGGTTGGGGAAAGGCAAGAGGAGGGAAAGCAAGGAATTCCCCAGAAGAAGAATGTTGTTCCCATGGAAAGAGAAGAGTGGTGGGTTTGTAGAATAATTGTCAACCACAGCTAGAGAAGAGAGGAAAAGACTTAGGGAGGACTGGGGCAGGCTTTAAAGAATGCAGAGAATTTAGAATGGTATAAAAAGAGGCTATCTGGCAGACCTAAAACTACCTGTGCTGTGACTTAGAATGATTAAGCATCATAACCAAAGGGAAAGAAAGGATGGAACCTGAGAGAGAACTTTGACAGGAATAGTTGTTGCTGCTGGCTAATTCCTCCACATGAAAACAATCACACACACTCTCTGACAGAGGTTGGGGGTGAGGGGAAATTCAAATAAACAGTTCTTTATTTCTTAGTCACACGGTATAATGATTAGATTCAAATGACACATTTCTTTTTCCAGCCACAAAGTTGTAGAAGAATGTTCTTATTTGTGTGTTTTGGTGCAATATTAAGTTACAGTGCCTAAGAAAAGCCTCTGGCCTTACCTCATCTAAACGCAAGTCAAATCCATGCTTTACCCTCCTAGGAGCATGATGGCCACCCGTTGATGTGGACCAGGGGGTGTATTTTTTGCAATTTCCTTTTTGGTTAGAAAATTTGGAATTAATTCATAACATGGCTTTTTCATCTTACCCCCAGCCCCCAAGAAGTAAATCCTAGTAAGTAAGGAATATATTTAACAACCCAAGTGAGAACTCTTGCTGACATTTATTCCCTTTGGGGTCAAGGGCGGGGACTCTGATGTGGATATAGTAGGAGTAGTATTAATACATTCGAGGTTTATTGGCTTCTTGCAGGCTGGTTTTGTCATCTCAGCACCTTGTAAAATATTGTTTCTATGAGAAAATGACATTTGAGTTGCCTATTGGCTGAACAACTGTATAGGTAGAGAACTCTCTGTGGTGGGTGATTAGGTTGCTCACATGGGGCTGTTTATGAAGAAGCAACTAGGCCAGGCACAGACACAGGCGACCCTGCTAGCGGCTTTCAATCTGTGGGTCATCACGAAAACATAGGTTGAAAACCACTGCTATAGAGCCTAAGACCATCGGGAAACACAGATATTTACATTAAGATTCAGTAACAAGAGCAAAATTACAGTTATGAAGTAGCAATGAAAATAATTTTATGATTGGGGGTCACCACAGCATGAGGAACTGTATTAAAGGGTCACTGCGTTAGAAAGGTTGAGAACCACTGCTCTATGGTATGATGAAATTACATTGTCTCTAGCTTATGTACAGTCACTCTATATTTGAAAACAGTCTTCCTTTCGGAGTGGGGAAAACACAAGCATAAAAAAAAACAGAATCTTTCTGTTGGGGTCATGCTTTAGTCAAAAGCTTTCAAAGCTCAGTGGGCATTTGCTCGTGCAGTAATGGACACAGTGGTGGCTTAAGTAGAGGCATGTCTGAACAGTTCAATGCAGTTCAGCAGGAAATGGTTATTAATAATTCCTGCATCTTTTAAAATTGTTTCTACCAGTTCCTAAAAATAGTGGAGGCACCTGAAGAAAAATAAGGTCTTTATCCCTCCAGAAATATTTTTCATGATTATAGGTGTGGGCCTCCTTCCTATAGCTTCTACAGACACTGTTTTTATTATTTTTTTGAGGCACCAGATCCGCTATTTACATCAGAGTTCCTACAGTACCCTTGCTTTATTGCTCTGAAATCAGCACGTCAATAATTTAATCAGGAACTTATGCATTCCTATTAGTTTCCTATTGCTGTCATAACAAATTACTACAAAAGTAATTGCATTCCTTCTGAAGGCTCTAGGGGAGCATCTGTTTTCTTCCTTTCTAGCTCCTAGAGACTATGTATATTCCTTGGCTCACTGCCCCTTCCTGTGTTTTAGAGCCAGCACTGTAGCATCTCAAAACCTCTCTGACCTCTACTTCTGTCATGGCCTCTCTGAGTGACCTTCCTGTTTCCCTCTTTCCCTATAGGGAACCTTGTAATTACTTTGGATGCACCTGGATAATCTGAGATAATCACCCCATCTCAACATTCTTAACAACATCTGCAAAGTCCCCTTTGCCATATTACTAAAAGAGTCACAGGTCCTAGGGATTAGGACATGAACATCTAGGGATTAGGAGGGGGTGTTATTCTGTTCACCACACCTTTCTTTTTTAAATTCCTGTTCTACTGATCCCAGTGAAGGGATGCTGGCTGAAGATTATGTGAATTCTTATTAGTAAAACAATCCATGTGATTAAAGAATATGTATTGGGATACATGGAGGTGGCATCATTCTGATAAGCAGTTGGTTGAGGTCATGACTTTGAGGAGAGGGTGCAGAGGGAAGGGGCTTCCTACAGGCGTCCATTCTATTTTGCTGCATTTCCTATCGCGGAGTAAACAAAGGACAAGACTCCTTTGTCCTCCTTTTACCTTGAAGGCCCATGACTTCCGCCTCCCTTGCTTTTCTCCACCCCTGTGCATTAAGCCGAACATTGAGAGTTATTTCTTTGGATATTTTCAGTTAGCTCTTAAGACTCACTGGGACAGGAATCAGCTGGGTTTCTGCTTTTATGGTTGAAAGTATGTGCTGCATTTTTTAAGAGAGACAAACCTGTCAGTTTCTAAGCCAGTATAATTCCACAGTGAAAGACTATTAACCAACAGAAATGGGGTGGGGGTGGGGGATGCCCACACCTCTGTGCACACCAGTGTTTGTTCATGCATGGGAGGCTGATTACTCCATGTTGGACATGCACAGACTGGGTCAGTGGTGGGCCTTTGCAATGCCTCACCCCATGGTCCCCTGCCTCAGGTTCTGCACAGTCAGGAGGTAAGGATAGTGATTGTAGTTGAATATTTCTTGCCTACGGAACATTTAAAACATTCAGTCCTAGTGCCAGCAGAAGCTCAAATGCTGCCTTCATCGCTATTTGACCTTGAGCAAGATACAGCAATTGTGCATCTGCTTTCCTATTTTCAGAAAAGGGCAATGCCCACTGACAGTGCCTCAGAAACCCTTTGAAATTCTTAAATCACCAGTATTTCTGTTGCAATACAATAAGTAGAATCATCCTAGAGTCCCATAGTCCTGCATGCATTAGGAGTTATAGCAACAAATAATTGGTTCTTATAGGTGTTGTTTATTTATTATTTTTTTCAGCTGCATATAGACATGAATAGTTTTGTTACAAATAAGTTTCCTTATTCATTGGTGAAACCCTGTATCTCAGGAAGTGCGATGAAGACAACACATTAATCACTCAAGAAATTAAATTAAGTTGATTGGACAAAACTAGCTAAACTTTTAAAACTGATGGGATTTATAGGTAATTATGGCAGGTTGAGATCACATTAGAGATTCCTCCCACCCCAAATTATCTAATGAAATAAATGAAAATAAAAATAAAATTTTAAGAAAGTAAGAAGAAGCAAAAATTCAACCATAATCACAGCCCCATATTGTAAGGATAAAAGGGTTTCAGCAAGGAAAGCTAGAGAAGATTCTGAAATGATTCAGCATTGTTCCTAAACATTACTTGAAATAAGACTAGTGAGCCAGACAAATCTTTAAAATGTTGTAATTGCCCCAAAATTGGAAACACAGAAGGTATTTGGCAATATTCATGTATTTTTCCTATTATAATATAAGGAATGGCAGAGGAAATGGCAATGTCTACTGGATGAAGACAAATAATCCCAGTGGATTTAGGAATTCCTTGATCAACTGAAAGGATAATCTGGATCTTAAATTATCAACTTTGGAAAATACTTCCACTACCACTACTACTAGGTAGAAATTGATAACTTTTCATGAAAGGAAACTACTTCAGTTGGTATTACTTCTTACCCACATCTTCAAAATAAAATCCCTACCCTCTAGCTGTAAATTAGAGGGGAAGAGAAACCTGTCTTAAATAAGGTGGGAGTTAAGGAGGTCCAAGAAAATCCCAGTTCATATATAAGAACAAGTTTAAACTAGCTAAACTTTTAAGATTTATTGAAAAAAAATACATAAGGAATTTAGATAGCAAAAGAGGGAGATGTTAGTCTGACTTTAAACTTTTTTTGCATCAATGTTCAAAGCTAGAATATAGGAGCAAAGTCTATACAATGTCTAGAGGGGATAAAATGACCTATGAGTACTATGTCCAGTCTAGTTGTTGTTGTGGGGTCGAACCCTAGGTTCAAAATAAGACCACTGGAAGCTGATGATTGATTTAAAAAAACAGGCAAGGATTTATTGAAAAACTGTCCAGGACGGCCTCAAGAGTACCACATGCAGGTGGAGTCCATATGACTGCACTGTTCTAGGTGTAGGCAGTCTTTTTAAAGGTTCAAACCACAGGAATTTTCCTTTTTCCTAAATTCTAAAGGCTGGGAACATTGGAATGTGGCTCTATCTGCTGATAATACAGAAGCAGAACTCAGAGGTTAATCTCTAAAGGTTATCTATAGTTTTTACCCCTGAAGCTACTGAGTCTGTGGGAATCAATCTCCTGTAACTTCTTTATTGTTTAAGCAAGTAAGCTAATGTCAAAGCCAGATATCAGGGTTAAAATTCAAACAGCAGTTTTTACCCAAGTATGGTTGCTACCATATTTCAGTTATCATTACAGGATAAAGGTCATATACATTCTTTTTTTTAAATATTTTTATTATTGATAAAATATCATAGATCTCTCCAGTCTCCGCCTACCCTTTTACAACTCTCCTCCAAACCCTTACTCCTTACCATCCCCACCAGGTCTTCACCACCCTATTGCTCATGTCCATAGGCTATGTATATGCTAGTAAGTACGTAAGTTCTTTGTATGCATTCTTAAACATGCAAGAACTTAAAGCCATACAAATTCTTTATGGAATAAAAATACTTTGTGAGTTCTCAATAACTGAAGATATTTTTAATGATCTTGGAAAAGGAGATAATGAAGAAAAAGGATGGTTGAACATTAAATTCATAGAGAAATGAAATTAAGTAGCAATGGGAATTATGACCACAAAATAGAATTCATATACTGTATAATTCTTACTGAGAGAATACATGAGTCTGTGTACCCATATGTACATAACAAAAATTAAGTGCTAAGAAGAGGAATTAATAGGGTTTATAAGAGCCTAATATCATCACCATTTATAGCAAGGAATCTAAAATAGAAACACTTGATTTAAAAATACTAAAAGACACAAAAACCTTAATTGCTTTCATAATCTCTTTTTCCTAAGGCTTAAGAAATCTTTTAGAAATAATGTGTTGAGTTTAAGAAATTTTCCAACTTATAAATGAGTTTTATTGCATTTAAGTTTTTTTCTCTTACATTAAGTATAGTATTATTGCATCATTTAATTTATGGATGACTATAGAGCATCTTTGTAAAATCCCTCTCCATTAGGCCAATGCCTAGAGGCATACGAGTGGTAGTCATTCAATAGGACTCCAATACAAAATGCCAAATTTGGAAGATATGTGACCATTCTTTTCCACATTTTTTTCAAAAAAAACAGAATACTTGTGGCACTGATTAAATAATATGTATTTAGTGAGCATCCACTATGAACAGCTATTATGGTCCTCTCTACATTTTGTCTTATGTATGGTTTAGTTTAATAACCAAAATAATAAACCAACTTATAAACTTATAGACTATATTTTTAAAACATAAGTAACACTTGTAAAAAAAAAAAAAAACACAAAAAAACCCCCACAGGAGCTCAGTTAGTTTCATGCTATGAAATTCAAGAATTACTATAAAAAAATTTCTCACCCTTTATTTAATTGTATTGAATGGTTTAAATAACTAGACATATACATAGAGATTTTCCTTATTTTCCCTTTTCTATAGTCTAGCAAAGAGGGTCTTAAGTATAATGTTTATAAGAATTAACGAACAGCAATTCCACATAAAAACAAGTATACCCTATAGTAAGGGTGATTAAAAACAATTCTTTAGGAAAACTAGTAACTTTATGCCCTGGTTTTAGAATCAACTGCATGATAAAATATTACACCACTACAAATTCAAATTATTTAATTAAAAAGTAATTTATATACTATGAATTTATTTACATAGATTAGAATCTATTCACTTCATTTGCAATTCATCAATCTAATAATTCATCCAGATGGTTGGAGAGATTTTGGAATGTCCTTCACCTAAGGCTAAAGTTGTTATTTCTAAGTGGTCGAAAGTTAGATGATTTTTATAACATTTACTCTTTTTCAAATGTTGATATTTTGTTAGAATGCTCTGTAATGATCATGCATTGTTTTGGACTGAACTGTTCTCCCAAAATTTCTTATGTTGAAGCCCTAACCCCACAATGTGACTGTATTTGAAGATCTAGCTTTTAAAGGAGTAATTAAGGTTAAATGAAGTTATAAGAATAAGCCTAATCCATAGGCTGATTGTTCCAACTTCACCCTCAGGTGGGAACGTATGCACAGGTGACTGGGGTCCCTCAGCCAGAGAACTGGACTTTTATGGGTTTGTCCACAGTACTTAATTAAATTTGACCGAGCGTAAACTAAACACAGAGACAAATATTAAGATGCACGAATCCCACGGTTTATTTACCAGAGTCCTGGTGGTTTCCGGAAGCCTAGGCAGGTCACCTGGAGATCTGCGCTGACAGACACATACACTGGACAGGAACATGCCCAGGCAGCATCTTGGTCACAATTGAGGCCTCAGAGGTTTGGCTCACAGGCAGAGTGACAGTTCACTCACTGGGGCTGAGCTTCATGCAGTATTTCGAACAGGGAGAAGGGAGCGGAGAACATGTTGGGTGGAGGGTCTCTTCCTTGTCTCTGACCAGTGCCTCTAGGTCCCTTCTCGTATGGCCATTTCTGGGTGTTCCCTTGTTCCTTCTGGGTGCAACCAATGGGTCGTCAGTGTGTCTAATGAGGGGTCTCCAGGTACTTTTTGCCTCGCTTTCCAACTTTCCAGATAAACATTTGTTAGGGCGTTCACACAGTTACAAATTTCCAGATAAGCACGTAGGGGGTTCACACAATTAGGGCTCAGAGTCACTTTTAAAACTTAAGTTTTACAAAATGGATTCAAGTCACACTAAATGGAGTTACTTATACTAAGCCTTTAAACACATTTCAAATAATTTATTTTACTTAAAATAAAATCAGAATAAGATCAGAAATACAATTCACACTTAAACTATGAATCACTCATAAAAATAAATGTTTTCACTCTTATTTTAATCACACAAATAATTATTCTCAACTGTTTTAAATCCTTAAAATATAAATCAAACATCACACTAATATAACTATAACACTGATGGTCTGTCTATAAGAACAGGAAGTGGGTGCAGACAGAGGAAATGTGTGGACACAACAAGAAGGCAGCCACCCACAAGAGGCCCCAGGAGAAACCAACCCTACTGGCACCTCGATCACAGACTTCCAACCTCCAGAACCATGAGCCAATGAATTTGTATTGTTTAAGCCACTCAGTTGGTGGTATTTTGTTATGGGAGTCCAAGCGGGCTAATACAAAAAACTTTTTTTTACAAAAGCTCATTCTCTCTCTCCCTCAATCATAGTTGATAAAAATGACTGCAGGCCTTTTGAGAACAAATGGTCTGTAATGTAAAGATATAATCATGACAAAGCCCTAAAGGGGCTGAAAGGGACTTGATTTTAACCACACTTACCAAGGTTGCGAAATTGGTCTCGGAGTTTCTCAAGAATGGGCTCTCTCCAGAGAGCACTGTGAACTGTCAATTTCCATCAGGTCAGAGATCACCAAAACAGCTTCTCCTTTTACAGTAGGTCGGCGCTTGGGGCTTGAGCTTTCGGTCCTCTCAGGACCCAGAGAGTACAGGGATCTGTTTCTTATTTTCCAAGCTTAAAAATATTTTGAGCTGTGTGAAGGTGATGGTTTAACTTCAGATTAAACTGGCTTTCCCCAGAACCTTGAGAAAATGAACCCAAGGCTGGGCTATTTCTCCGGTTGTCTATCACAGGGAAGAGGCACGATGCACAGAATTTAACTCTTTCATGAATACGATATTTTCCAAAATGTTTTCCGGAAGTGCCACAAATCCGTGGTTTTAAGGTCAAATGCATTAGGAAAATATTGACTACAAACACTTTTTAAATGGACTCCTCAGGATCCATGGACATAACCTCGGAGCTCTGGGGGTCCCCTACAAGAATTTTTTCCCCATTTTATATTTCTTTAAAATAATTAAAAAACACATGTATTCTAAATTATGTATGTGACCACCTTGTAATGAAACTTTGTCACAAAATTGCAGTGTCTGTTTTCATTTGTCTGTTAATTCAGGCCTATGTTATGATTGTATGATACTTTGGGATCAAAACCAATTAAATTTTAGCAGAATTTCCAAAAGAAAAAAATGGTCAGAGAATTACAACATTATAAGACAGTAGATGATGCTAACCTCAGAATACCTGCTTTGTAACAAAATGTACATACAGTACCCTATCCTGAGAGGAGATTTGGTGGGATCTTCTCATTTTGGTCCATCATCTTTGAATAGTTTGTTGGCAGCATAAACATGGCTTTATTGACATTAAATATGTCATTTGTAATTGTATTAAATACCACATGAAGAATTTTCTGTTCCTGAATCCAGAAATAATTGTATTAGATACTAAGAAAAGAAAGAATTTAGGACTTGCATTTTGAGGATTGCCTTGTCAGTTTTCTCCTATAACACCATCTATTTTTTTATGTATCTGCTATTTTTACAACTCACACATGCCTCATTTGCTCTTTTGATTTTCTTTTATTTTCTTCCTTTCTGGGTATTGTAAACATTGGAAAACTGTGAAAATGTGATAGCTTTGCAGCTATCTTTCAAACTTAAGGCCTTTGTACTTCAGAAGAGAAAAGGTGAATTTTTAGGAAGGACCCTACCTGACAATTGGTTCATGCTTCTGTTTCCCCCAGTTGCTCAGATAGTTTAATGCTATGAAACTCAAGAGTTAGTATAACGGAATTATAGGCAGGGAGATCATGTATACCCATTCAGGGTCAGCTTGCTTCCTCTTCATATATCTATCAAGAATTTCCTTTAAATCAGCACTTAAGAAAAAGATAATGACTGTCTTCTGCTAGAATAAATTGATGGCTACATGTCTTAGAATTCCTGGATCCATACATCGATCAACCAAAGGTATTTCATTCACCTTTGATGTTCCTAAGGTGTTCTAAGATCTTCTGTCTCATCTTGGTGATAGTCCTGTTTTCTTTCACTGAATATATATGCCCCAGTCTTCCATTTATTTTTGGCTCTCTGTCCTTAACTTAGGCTAGGGGTTGGCAAACTTTTAAAAATATATATATTTTATTGATTTTACACAGAGAGGAATTGAGAGGGATAGATAATTAGAAACGTCGAGGAGAGAGAAACATCGACCAGCTGCCTCTTGCATACTCCCCACTGGGGATGTGCCCGCAACCAAGGTACATGTCCTTGGCCAGAATCGAACCTGGGACCTTTCAGTCCGCAGGCTGATGCTCTATCCACTGAGGCAAACTGGTTTCGGCTTAAAAACACATTTTATGGATTTTTTTTTTTTTTTTTTTTTTTTACAGAGAGGAAGGGAGAGGGATAGAGAGCTAGAAACATCGATGAGAGATAATCATCGACCAGCTGCCTCTTGCACACCCATTACTGGGGATGTGCCTGCAACCAAGGTCCATGCTTTTGACCTGAATCGAGCCTGGGACCTTTCAGTCTGCAGACCGAAGCTCTATCCACTGAGCCAAACCAGTTCTGGTTGGCAAACTTTTTCTGTAGATAGCCAGATAGTAAATATTTTCAACTTTGTGGGTTTTATGACTTCAGTCACAGCTACTTAACTCTGATGTAGCCTAAAAGCAAAAGCAGATATGTAAATGGATGGGCTTAGCTTTATTTCAATAAGTCTGTTTACTAAATGGGTTGAGGGAGGTTTGGCAAGGGTTGTAGTTTTTTTTATCTCTGTTCTAAACTTAAGAAAGTAATAAATAAAATGTTAATAATGCAGACTAAACTTAAAAGTATGCTCTGTCTAGCCATTACACTTATCAATAACACAGAAACTGAGTACATGTTCTTTGAGTGCTTAAAAGCTGTTATCCAACATGGCAAAGAAGTCACTCATATTATTGATGAGTATCTGAAGTTCCCATAATCTTTGTTGTTTTACTTCCATCTCAGTGACTAACAGAAATAAAAAGATTAACCAGTATTCAGATCAGAACTACATTTATTTGCTAAATAGCTACTGTAGGCTGGCTAGGAATACAAAAGTTAGGCAAAATCTAAGAAAGCGATCCATGGGAATCAGTTGGCTGTATAGAACTTACAATAGAGTATTGTGTATTTATTATTCAAACATTATATGCTACTCTTCCTTTTTATCAGTAAACTTATACTAGTAATTGATGATAGATAGATAGATAGATAGATAGATAGATAGGTAGATAGATATGTATTCTTCCTTTTGATGAGCCATACTAGTCACATGAGATCTACTTGTTCCAAGTAGAAATGGATAGCAACCCAATGATTGACCTAATATGACTATTATGCTCAGGCTTTTGGTCCATGGGTTAGGGAAATCTTAGTAAGAAACCAATCCCTTATTAGGGCAATTCTGTCATGGGGGCTCTGCCCTCCCCCCAACCTCCAAATAGCACTGCATTTGGGATGAGGGTTTCAATATTTGGGGTGGAGGGCACAAACATTCAGTCCAAAGCACTGAGTATTTTTGGTTTGATATATACAGGGACTGAAGCTTCATAGAGGAATAATGTATTTATTTATCAAATAAAGCCTTGATTAATCTATGGAACTTTTAAAGAGAATCCTGACTATTGTATCCAGTAGGGGTGGACAGGAGTGATGTTTCCTAAACACACACACACACACACACACACACACACACACACACACACACATAATGATATCAAAGAAAGAAATAAGATCCTCATCTTAGAATCAAGCATTAACTTCCTATGGGTCAGAGTAAAGAGTTATTAAAGAGGTCAAATAGTTACCTGTCCCATAGAACCCTGGAGATAGTAGGTATTACATCCATCAGAAAAGAAAACTGGTAGTTAAAAAGATGTTTTCTTAGCCTGGTGGCCAATAAAAGATGCATAGACACAAATGTTTACAATTATGTCCACCTACACACTGCCCTGGAGAGAGGATTCCCTGGCACATTAGTCTTACACACAATGGCTATCAACCATGAAAGTTCTTGAATTCTGGAAGGAGTGGTCCCTGTTCTAATTACTTGCTTACCTACCACTCACTATTTGTAATTTGGCACCTAGAATGGTGTAAGTTCAGGGAGAAGTTTGAACTAATTATCTCGTTCTCTCTGCAGTTAGAATCCAATTTTTAATTTAACCAAGTGATACTTTTG
The DNA here is from genome assembly GCA_963924515.1 of Vespertilio murinus. Taxonomy (NCBI): domain Eukaryota; kingdom Metazoa; phylum Chordata; class Mammalia; order Chiroptera; family Vespertilionidae; genus Vespertilio; species Vespertilio murinus. Next base: position 13,045,589 of record OZ004715.1, read on the forward strand.
TTCTGTTAAGTTTTCTGTGTTCATCTTGGTTAATAGGAGCCTGCCCCCCAGTGAACTAACCTATACTTGGAATGAGAAAGAAACAATTCTTGTTTCTAAAATTACAAGGTTTAGACTTAGACTCAGAACAATAGGAGCATTGACATGGGTTTTTCCTCTCATGGGTTTTCTAGAATGATTTCCAGACTTGGCTTTTCTAAGAAAGCTAATCCGTAAGCAAGTGAACAAACAAGGAAGCAAATGAGGAACAGACATAGGGTTGCCCACTTTTATTTTTCTTGGTAAAAATATTAAGACAAAATAAAACAAACAAAAACTTCTATATCCTCTATCCCCATCACTGTACACACACACAAAATGCAGCTTCACATGAAAAAAAAAGAAGATATCTTGAAAAGAAGGTGAGTCTTTTTAAAAGATTTTTAAGTAGTCTTTACCTCCATATAAACACCAGAAACAAAGATATGCTTATGAAACCTGAAGACAAAACAATTTCAACATAAAAATTTATGCTATGATTTACATTCTTAGAATTTTTTTGGAAATAACTTGTCCATTGTATGTTCTTATTTGACAGTATAAAACAAAGTGGAGCTTGGCTATCCAATTTATTTATGTAACCTATTTCTATTACAATCACTCCCCAAAATCCAGGTTCACAAATTGTAAATTGACAAACTGAAAACAACACACCTAGCATGATTTCATTCAATTTGGCCAATTCTGGACTAAGTGAGGGAAATGGAAGACTAGTAATTCCTTAGCCTCTAGCCCTCTCCTGAGCCTTTTCTGCAGCCTTGTATGGAGGGCAAACTGGGGACAGAGCTGCCTTTCACTAACATGGTAGCCTGTGCTGAAATTATGTGCATGAAATCAGGGAGCAGGGGGATTTCCCAGAAAATAGTTAATGATAGGTAGGCAGAACAACATGTGGCCCATGAAGAAAAATTAGCCAGAGTTTGAAAATAAAACTAAAAGATTATTGTGACGTGTGATGTTATGCTAGGAATCATACTTGACTAAGGGTCCTCTGATTGGCCACAGGAATGTAGCTCACTACTGCTATTAACTAGGGCATATACACATTATAAATCTGTAGAAGTTATAATTCTATAATGATATTAATTTTAGTAAATGAAAGCAAATTATTTCTATCTCATAGGTATGCAAAAGAGGGTTGTTTTTTTTTATTTCCTGATAGCAATGCAAATGACTCTTGTCTATTAGAGAAGATAACCACAGAGGCTGTTTTATTGTGTTGTGGTACATTAATCAGTTTTGTATTTAATATATAAATATTACTTGAGCATGTGTTTCATTCAATCACTATACATTTATTTTCTCTTTTGAAGTAACACATGAATACACATTCATTTCCTCTTATCTGCATTTGAACCGCCTTTGTCATCCTGCTGGATCCCTCATTAAAATATTGATGTATGCTCACTGTCATATAAATGTGTGGCTTTTTAAAAACATTTGGAAAATTACATTTTTTAGCATCCAAAAGAGGTGTGTACCTCTCGTGGTGGCTACTCAACCCAAAGCTGTGAGGGCTGGGGCCCTGAGCATTCAACACAGGATCACATAAAGTAATAAAAAAGGCATCTTGGCCTGGCCAGCATGGCTCAGTGGTTGAGTGTTGACCTATGAACCAGAAGGTCATGGTTCGATTCCTAGTCAGGGCACATGCCAATTTCATAGATGCAAATGTCTAGGTACTTTTTGGTTAAACAAAACATCTAAAAGTCTGAAATGAGTGTGATTTAACTGCATCGTATTTCCCATTCTCAGTCATAAGATTTATTAACTAGACATCTGCTGATAAATAAGTAATCACAAGAACAATCTACAGAAATCCTTCCAGGCTCAATCACATCTCATGTTTGGTCTTTGTAGGTGTTCCCACCATCGCCTTGCATGGGTGGAAACTCGGTGGAGGCAGCCCTGCCAACATGCCAGACGCAGGGCGCCTTTACTCTTTCAGCAGGCATCTGGCAGCTAGAATCCTCCAATTTCACAGACCCATTTAGAGGTTAACTCTTGGCATTATCTCTCAGGGTAAAGGCTGCACACCTCACTGTGTTTCTACAGTTTGTTCTTGCAAGACTGGAGAGTTGTTCTAAACCCCCAATCCATAGATCCTGAATGTTTATTTCATCAATGCAAACCTATTCTCCATATTCATCATGATACCAAGATACTAATTTCACAAATAGAAACAATTTCTGAGAGTTAACATGCTAATTTAAAAATGTTTGGTGTTGGTTGTGGTAAGGATAACTGACACGCTTGCCATAGTGGCTTCTGATAATAGGCTATCAGATTAGACTGCTGGCTGAGCAACCCTGTATTGAGCATTCTTGAGTAGAATGTAGTATGTACCTTGGTTGTAGCTTTATCCAACTAACTTTAGATTATCATCATTTAATACTGAAATATTATAAAGAAAATTATATATATATATATATATATATATATATATATATATATATATATATGCTTTTATTGATTTTAGAGAGAGAGGAAGGGAGAGGAAGAGACAGAGAGAAACATCAATGTGAGAGTGAAAATGGGGATCAAGGTGCAACCTGGGTATGTGCTCTGACTGGGAATCAAACTGGAGACCTTTGGGTGCATGAGAAGACACTCAACCAACTGAGCCACACGGGTCAGGGCAAATTAGATATGCCCTGAACATGAGTGCAGGGACTTGATATATGGACTTTGTAACCCCAAGGCTTTGCACAGTGTCACACAATGGGTGCAATTCCCTATTTGTTGAATTAACTAATACAAGACTTCATAAGAAAATACACAAATCAGTCATATCATTTAATCTTCACTACAATCCTGTGAGATATGATCATCAGTTTACAAATTAGAAAACTGACATCCAGAGAGAGTAAGCAAATAATGGTTCATATGAGTGAAAGCTAACTTCTAAGAAAAATGGTCTCCAATTACATGCCAAGATGTCATATATATATATATATATATATATATATATATATATATATATATATATATATTGATTTCAGAAAAAAAATGGAAAGGAAGATATAGGAACATTAATGATGAGAGAAAACCTTTAATCTGCTACCTTCTGCATATGATGAGAGAGAAACATCAACAGCTCCCTCCTGCATGAACATCATTAATATTCCTATATCTACTGAAGAGAGAGCCCACAACACGGGCATAGGTAAATCAGTATTTTTTAAAATATTTTTAATTGACTTTTTGCAGAGAGAAAGGGAGAAGGATAGAGAGTTAGGAACATCGATGAGAGAGAAACATCAACAGCTCCCTCCTGCATGCACCTTGCTGGGGATCGAGCCTGCAACCAAGGTACATGCCCTTGACTGGAATCAAACTCAGGACCTTTCATTCTGATCCTCTATCCACTGAGCCAAACCAATCAGGGCCAATCAGGTTTATGTTTTTACATATGTCTCTCTGCAGAGGGGACCTCTAGTTGATTAACACTCAAATTATCAGACAGAGATAGATGAAATGGCACTTGCCTGCCTGCCCTGCACTTTGAGAAACAGAGCCTCAACGCTGTTGATCATGGGAGGATACTCATAGGTCAGAGAACTAATTATGTTCATTCGGGAGTTCCCTCACTACCTTCTCACCCAGTGACTGTCATATTGTTTCAATGATTCACGGACCTGAAGCTACCCCCCTGTGGCCAGGCAAGTTTCTCTAACCCTGCAGTTCATTCATTCTTGGCTTTGACACAGTAAATTCCAGAAGATTTTACTGAGATTGTGGCAAGCTTTCCTCTTAAAATCATCCTGAGACCCACCGGCTCATTTCATGACTGTCAGCAACTGAAAAACTGTCATCCTTCTGTACAAGTTGGAAACGGCAAGTGAGCTGAAGTTTTGCGCCTTCTGCTTATTACAAATCTCCTAAAACCACTCGCAGGCAAAGCCGCTGCAAAAAATCAAGGCGAGCCTATTGTTCCATTTATAGAACAGCCTGGGCTTCCTCTAGGACCCAAGTCACTCCTGTGTATTCGCTTACTGAAAGGGTTTAGAATCAGTCAGTTGTGCTGCAAAAATGCATTGTGGTTTCACATGGTTTCTCTATTATGTTAAAAAGCAAGTAATGAGAGACATAATTAACTTTATAAGATGATTAACAGAACAAGAGAGAGAGAGATTTGATAAAGAGATCAAGAGATTTGCAAAGGTCAGGTGATGCATTCAAAGACTTGATTAGAGCATAAATATTCTACCTCCTCATCCATTATTCTCTGCATTATATGGCCTTTCTCCTCCAGTCTCTCTGCCTATTTTCAAAAACAGGTGTTTGTAAATTCTGCAATAAAAAACACAAGGCAAATGCATATAAAGATTTAAAATAACCTATAATCCTGCAGATGAGGAGAAACCTGTGAGGAATCTGGAATATCATGAGACTTGGAATCTCAACTGAGCAATGCAGTTGATTTTGAGCTCTGTGGTTGCAGGAAAAGCAATCAAGATGAATCATAGATACCTAATTTTCTGAGAAAATCTGTTTTTCAGAAAACAGTATGAATGTCTGGCCTAAATTCAAAGAACAATTTATAGTAGGATCCTCATAATCAGAACCCTATGTAAAATTAAATAAAACAGTGATATACAGGAAAAGCAAAAGTGATCTTCACATAACCATTTCTTCTCATCATCTTTAAATAAACATAGGGGCATTGTATTACATGGTAATTCAGAAAAGAGCCTTCTATCAGATTGGATTATGGTTCTAACATGTTGTTTCCACCTTTGCCATGCAGTTCTTCCAACTAGAATTGTTTCTTTCCTAAGCCCTGGAATTTGGACTAAGTCTTGGGACTTCATTTTACCAAAGAGATTTTAACAGATTGGATGCAAGCAGATATTCGAAATACTCCTCTGCTATTGGACTTGTTCTGTTGTGCTCTTACTATCAGCCTGAGAACATCCCCCAGCCATCCTACAAGTTCAAGGAAGATGACAGACTTGCAGGGAAGACCCAGATCTGTAGATTTTCAATGAGAAGGATAGCTGCTACATTGTGTCCAGCCAAGTCAAATGTTCACCACCACACTGCCAACACACAGGTCCTGTGACAATAATTGGTATGACAATAAGCCACTGAGTTTTGGAGAGGTTAATTAATATACAGTTTCTAGACAATACCATTCACCCCATTCATGTATGCCATTCTAAATTATTTTTTGAAAAAAGATACAGGCATGAAGTCACCACCACAATCACAACATAAAACATTTTTATCACACACCCCCGAGTTTCCTTTATTCCTCTTGGCAGGCATTCCCCTCCACCACACTCAGCCCCTGTCAATCATTGATCTGTCTGTCTTTATAATTTTGCCTTTTCCAGATTGCCATATAAATACAATGGTGGGATATGGAGTATTTTTGTGTCAGCTTCTTCTTAGCATAGAGCATTTGAGATCTATCATGTCGTTGCACGTATCAGTAATGTGTCCTTTCATTACCAAGTAGTTTCCCAGTGTGTGGCTGCACCAGAGTTTATCCATTCTACAGATGATGAGCCTTGAGTTGTTTCCAGGTTTGGTTAGTAGGAACAAATAGTCATATACAAGTTTTGATGCACACACACACATGTTTTTACTTAGATTGGAGTAAATGCCACATGATCACTGGGTCATGTAGAAATATGTGTTCATAAGAAATTGCCAAGCCACTCCCCATTTTGCATCACCTCCAAGATTGTGTAAGAGAGTTTCCGTTACTCCACATCCTTACCAGGATCTGACATTGTCAGATTTTATAATTTTAGTCGCTTAAATAGATGTGCAAAATGGTAACTAATTGTGATTTGGGCAACATTTTTGTGGAATGTTTAAGTGACACAAATAATTAAGCCGATATGATCCAGGGGCAATGTTTCTGGTGCTCTGAACTTCATTGTTACTACTTTAATTTAAATAAAAATGGAAAAACTTAAACTATGTTCTAATCATTAGGACTTCCAGAATGTCCAGTGGTACTTCTAGAACCTCCAATATTATGGAGACATGTGTCAGTCCTTTGAAATGCCATAACTACTATAGGTTTTTGTTCCCCCCACCTTTGTTTTGTTTTTAAGGTCTATTTCACTGAATGTATTTTATTTTTTTTAAAAAGAGTTGTTTTATTACTTTTGCTTTCTAACCAGAAATAAAATCTCAGCTAGCATCAAACCTCCAGGACTGGAGGCATGAAACCCAAAGTGCGGAGAAGCCTTCTATGTTTTAGTGTTCAATTTCTTTTTCACAATTTCAGGGAAATGAGGTGTCAACAATGTGTTCTTTTTATTTAAAGCTGTTGTAAAGGTAAGGCAGGCAGAGTTTCAATAGACTCCCTGCAGCTGTACGTTTGAAATGGAAAATCTAATTACCAGTCATAGGATATCATTTGGCATAATATCTGTTTTAATTCTTGTCAATTCTAAAGGAAATCAACCTAGGAAAATAAATGAAATGGGATTTATCTAGTATATGTCACCAATTAGTTTCTGGTTTAGTAGTTGCAAAATTCAGGTCACCAGTATATGGAACTACAACTGTCCCAGGCTGATGGTTGTTTGTTTGTTTATTTGTTTGTTTGTTTGTTTGTTTTCACATGGTAGATTCCAATCAGCCTAGTACATTTTAATATGGCATCGGCTGACATTAAGCAAACATTCTTTCTATCAACCTCAAGTAACCTAAAGTTTCTCTCTCAGTCATACTCAATGGACAAACTGGTAGGATGTTTGTCCCAAGGAAGAAAAGATTTACAGGGAAGTAAAAATTGTGTTCAAATATTGTGATCCTCTCATATGAATAGGAAGAAAACATATTTTTTGAAAAGGAAACTCTAGGAATGATGAAGGACACTTTGCTGAGTCATATTTACTTCAATATGAGGAATAACCGAGTTCATTGTTAGAGCTATTGACAACCTCAGAAGAAAAGCTTTGCTATGTTCACTAATGTATAGGAAAAGTCTGAAATCACATCATCTGAATGGAAACTGGAAGATAATTCTCAGCTCTGAGGCTCTGTGATTCTGTCATCTGCATGTTAGGGTTATACTAGTAGAAATTACCTTAGGACTACTTCTCCTTGAGTATCTTTTTAAAACAGCTCTCCACCTTCCCCATACCTCATATCTATCTCCCAGTATGTTTATCTCCAATTCCATCCCTATCCCATCCCCATTTCCATCTCCATCTCCCTGTCTTTATCTCCATCTAAATCTGACACAAGTTGAAGAAATGGAGAATAGGAACATAAGGAGCTGTTTTTTTTTTTCCAATAAATGTTGGTTTTTCCCAGTTAATTTGTTCTTGTGAGTGACAGAAACCAAGTTTGGACTAATTACGCCCATGTTCCTGTCCCAGAAAAGGAGCCTCTTTATTAATGGAAACAAATTTCAGAAAGGGCATGGATATGGCTAGCTTAGAAATCAATGAAACTAGGACATGGAACACTGCTTGGGACTTTCCATCTCTTGTCTCTGCCTCCCTCTGTGCTGGAATCTTCTGATTATCAGCTTTGTCCACAGAGTAGGTCCCATGGCTTCTGGAACCATTTGCATTTATGACTAATAGCCTTACCCTTAAGAGAGGACTGACCTTTGTACCCATTCAAAAATCCTAAGAAAGAACATGGATTGGATAATGTAGCCACTCCTATGGGTAGAGGGGCAAGAAAGTTTCTACAATTGGTAACCTCATTGAACCACATGGAAAGGTAAAGTAACAGTCACTGCTGTTTTGAGTTTCTTCACTAAAAAAAACAACACACAAAAAAAGTTATAGAATTTTTTATATCGTAGGTACAGTTGTAAGTACTTGGCAAATATGAATTGATAATCATCATATAGTCATATGATATCCTATTATTTTCATTTTACAAATGGGAAAACTAAGGCACAAAGTATTTAAGGAATTTCATAGGAAAGAACTAGACAGAATCTATACTAATAATAGGGTAATATGCTAATTAGACTGGGAGACTTTTCCAACATCCTTCTGGACAAAGCCATGGTGTCAGGGCTGAGGCAGAGGCAGTTAGGGACAATCGGGCTATGAGATGGGGAAGTTGGGGGCCAGCAGACTGGGGGAGGGGGCAGTTGGGGTCAATCAGGCAGGCAGGTGAGCAGTTAGGAGCCAGTGGTCCTGGATTTTGAGAGGGATGTCCAACTGCCAGTCCCGGATTGGAGAGGGTGCAGGCGGGGCTGAGGGACACCCTCCCTCATGCATAAATTTCATGCACTGGGCCACTAGTAGGTATATATTCGCATAGAACAGCCTGCCTATTAGTATTCACAGGCTGGCAACATTATACTCAGTGCTATTTTTTCAGTTTTCCTATCTCTCCTTTTTCTTCATGGATATTTATCCATTTACTGCATACTCTCCCATATAACATCTAGCATGTCAGTCTCTTTGCTTGCTCCCCTGTCCTTCTCCTCCAATTGACAGAGGAATAATATCTATCTGCCAGAGATGTCAAGTGCTGAAAATATTGGCATTCCTTGAAGGAGTAGTTTGTTTTCTTTTTTTGAATGTATCGCATGCAGTTAAATGGCCTGACTTGTGCCCCCACTGACCAAACTTCACAGAGATGGCCTGTCAGAGGCTAGAGGATCTTTGAGGAATGGCTATTTTCTCTATGGAAATATCCCAATTACCATTTCTTGCGTGTAACACAGCATCGCCCCAGAGATCTGTGGCCATCAAGAAAAGTAACCGACCTGAAGGGACATCCATCTCCATTCCCAGTGGGGATACCACCAGCTTCTCTAACTTGTTCATCTTGAGCAATAAAAAAAAAGAGAGAGGAAAAAAAAATTCTAAATAAGCAACAACAACAAAAAAGGATGGTGGAAAATAATCCACGGTGACTTATGCATCTTTCTCCATCCATAAATAACTTTATATTTCACTCTGGCAGCAGAGCCGAGCCAGGAGGTAATGAGCCATTGTGGAAAACCCATCTGTTGCTCATAAGGGGAAAGGCCGGATTTATGGAGGAAGAATCTGGAGCGTAAGTCCTGCTATTGTTAATGGGAGTTGCACATCTAATTGGTCATGCTGAAAATATGCCCCTTTATATGCTCTCACTGGCCAGATGGATGTGCTCAGCTGCAATGCTGGGAAGAGAAATGTACCTCAAGAATCTGAGAGTGGGAGTGGATGTGGCTGCCAGTCAGGAACCAACAGTTCTAATGAGGATGGATAGTGCTGCTCCATGGGCCTGATATAAAGATGGTTTCAAAAGAATCCAAAAGGGCCAATATGGGGATTTCTAAATGGGCTGACATAGTCCAGTCCCCTGGGGTGGATAGGGCTGAACCATTTCAACGAGCCCCCACTAGCCCCGTAATTTGAAACACCTCTACCTCTCTTATTCCTTTGTAACTTGGCCTGTTGGCACTTAATAATTGTTTTGAGACTTTCTTAAAATGATACTGGATAATGCCAATTGAAAGATATTTCTCCTAGTGTCCTCTTTAGCACAGTGATGGGAAGAAAGCCTGAGAAATCAAAGGCAGGGTATGCCTTATCTAACTGCATTTCCTCTGATCATGTTTGAATTAGATTTGGGGCAACAAGTCTCCTGACAGACATGAGACCTTGCATTATAATACAATTTCTGGTACATTGCCGGTACTCAATAAATGTTGAATGAAGGAGAATAAAATAGAATAACAATGATTAGCAAAAATCTTTACACATTATGGTTGAAAGGGATCATCTTAGCCAGGGTACACCAACTGCTCTAACTAACATGTCATGTAACATGTCTAACTTAGTCATGTAAGAGAGGCTTAGTGCTTTCATGTCATGGTCCAATGTAGTAGATGTGAGGAAGGGGCAGGTGGTGGTGGGGGAGAGCCTAGTGTTCTACACAGTCATTCTCCATCTTGCAATGCTATCGACCTCCATATCTGGCCTCCAAGGTCATCAGCAAAGGGGAAGGGGAATGAGAACACTGGAGTTTGACCAAGTCTTGAAGTGAGAACCATCACTTCCAGCCCTTATACTGGCCCCAATTCAATTATCTGGTCCAAAGACCAGAGCAGAGGCTGAGAAATGTAGGCTTCTCATATGCCCAGGAGGAAAATTACCTGGGTTTGGTGATCACGGAATTGTTTGTCACCGTTTCTGAGAACTTAAATCCAGCCCTTTAGTTTACAGATGGGCAAGCTGAAGGTCTGAGACAGGGTGACTTTCAATAAGTCACATTATAGTTTAGTGACAATAACTTGAACTTTCTACTTTCTGACACTACTATTGTATGAGGGGGAGAGAGAGGAGGGGTGGAGGGAAAATGAGATAGAAGGGATAGAAGGAGGCAAAGAGAGGAGATGACAGGACAGGACAGGAGAGGAGGCACTGGAACCACCTATAAAGATCCCCCATAGAGAAGTCAGAACATCAAAATTTGTATTCCTGGGTCTGTCATCAGCTTGGATAGTCACTCACACTCCTCTTCTATCAAGTTTCCCCTTCTATCAAGTGAGAAATTTGAATAGATTATTGCTGAAATCCCTTTAAGCTCTCACCATCTCTACTTTTATTTAGACATCAGAAAGAAGAAATAAAACTTATAAGTAAAGAAAGGCTATTAAAGAGAAGGAAGTAAGTGTGAGATAAAGGGTGGCAGATGAAGAAAACCAGGTAAAAAATTTTTGGTGGTGTGTGTGTGTGTGTGGGGGGTGTCACAGCTCATGAGGACACCAGACAAGCCCTTCACCCTGCAGTGACAAGAGATCATGAGCACCTTCCTGGAGTCCATTTCTCCCTCCTATTGCCTCTCTTTGTCCCCTTCCCCCCAACCCAGGCCATTTGCCAACTCATCAAAGTCCCACAGGGTGAGCACCCACTGCCTGAATGTCACAGGCTTGAACACAGCCCATTGAAACACAGGGCCAAGGGGGCTGACGGCTTGCCGCTGGGTAATTGCCCCTTTCTTCCCTTTTGGGGAGCTCATCTCTCTCACCCACCTTCAAACGTGCAAGCAGGACAGAGATTAAGGTGACTCTACAGGAGCCTGGGAGACTGCCCCATGCAGGGGCGATAACAGGCCTCCACTGCAAAGCTGCCAGCAGCCGCCTCAAATCCCTTTTAATTCTGCCCGCTCTGGCTCCCTTAAAGGATAAGGGGATCAATTTCTGAAATCAGCCTTTCCCTTAAACACAACCAAGTGGCAGCCAAATCATACACAGAGGTAATCCTTCAAGGAGTGGCACTTGAGGCTCACCAAGCACTTTCATCGCAGGATTCTAAAGTCCTTTTCAATCATTAATGCTTTCTCTAAGCCCCCTGCTCTCAGAGGCAGGCCGAGGCCACGTGGAAGCTGAGCAAGGAAGGGCGGGCACAGGGCTCTCAGAGGCACCAGGGGGGCTCTGCTGCGTTTCCATCATCCACCCAGTTTCCATAAATACCATGAGCAGAAGTAAAATATTGCTTGAAGCCATGGGTATGGTATTGAAATGGCATTATTGAAACCTTGGAGAGGGATCAGTTATGAGCTAGGAAATCTAGAATTCCGGATTTCACTCACCAGTTTCCCAGTGGCGGTGGTGCTGAGGTTGAATCAATCACTTAACGTCTCTGAGGGTCTTTCTGTCTTCACCTTTGACTGGGTTAATGTGGCAACACGTTCTAATCATGACAAGACACCAGGATACTCTGACCTTAGATGGAAAACTCTCAAACCAGTTTTTATTTGTGGAAGATATACATTTGTACTACAAAATCAGGTGTGGTAGGAAAAATCGCAATTCTTTGTTGTTTAATGACCAACTGAATCTGAGTCTCACTAGGCTGATGAAGATGTGTTCTCAACCCTTATGGATGCTGCCCCCTACCCCAATCAGAATTCAGGAATTCCCATAGTTCTATGCAATGCCAAGCAACCTGCCAGTCATTGTCCTAAGTCAGTGGTTCTCACCGATTCTCAGGGAGAAGCCCACTGGCAGAATTTGTTCAGTGTCTTCAAAGTTACTTCTTGCTGCTTTTGTTCATGGTAATAGTGACTGGTTTTGCATACCTCAGTTGCTCAGGTTCTCCACATCCACTAGGAAGCTCCACTCCGAGGTTTCATTGTCTCCCTGGGACTGCTCCAGCAAGATGGCGTGGTAAGTCCTTCTGCTCACAGGATGGATGCCTTCTAAAAACTTCCTGGATTTGGAGAAATCTTAGTTCTTTCCTTTATTACCTTTAAAGTCATTCCACCATTTCCCTTCCTTCTTCATATTACCTTTTGCTTATCAAAAGTCTAGGGAAAGGGCCCAACTGGTATGGCCTAGTGGTTGAGCATTGACCTATGAACCAGGAGGTCAAGGTTGGATTCTGGATAGGACCTATATGTTTGGGTTGCAATTTAATCCCCAATGTGGGAAGTGCATTATCTCTTGGCATTGATGTTTCTATCTCTTTCTCCTTTCCTCTCTGGAAGAAATTTATATATATATATATATATATATATATATATATATATATATATATATAGTCTAGGGAAAGAAGATGAAGAGGTGTTGACTCCTGATTTGAATAAGAGAAAAGAAAATCATAGAATAAAGATAATATTTTAAGATATGTTTTAATAAAATGTTATCTTGGATCCTGTCATGAAAAAAACCACCACAGACCATCATCACCTCAAATGACAGAGGAAACAAGCCTTGGCCAAAAGGATGGCAGAAGCCAACAGTGCCAACACCATGAATCTTTGGTGGGCCTTCCCTGTCACTGTTGTTTACTGGACACAAGGCTGATGAATTCCAAGATTTGCTAAAAACTGCTGTGGCTTGAATGTTTTTGAGGGAACTTTCTGAAAGACTTGGAGAATATTTTCTTGGTTCCATGATAATTAAAAGACTAAAGGTGCAATCATTCACCCAGCCCAATGTTCATCTGAAATAGTACTTAGTCATCTTCCATTATGAACCAGCACTTTCTCTTGAGGAAGCTCATTCTGATAATGGTTTTTGGAACCAAATCTAAACTTCCTCCAGTTGATCACAACATCCCCTAGTCCAGAGTCACAGAGGTTGTTGAGAAGGAAATTAACCTCTGCAAAGTGTCCATTATGTGCCAGACATTTTTAGGCCACTGTTTACATATGCTTCATACAAATTCTGAAAGGTAGCAATTATTTTCTCCATCACAGAGATGCAGAAAGAGAGTCAAGGTAATTAAGTGGTCAGCTATAAAAAGAAACAGCGGTGCTCTGGTTTCTAAAGAAAGGCCCTTCCCACCATACCAGGCCATCTGCCATCTAACACATAGTAACCTAACGGAATGTCATTTTCAAGATAACTGCCATGTCCCCACGACATTCCCTAGATTAATCATTCTCTCGCCATTATTCTGCCAATAATAAGAGCAGCCAACATCTACTGAAATGGGTCATCTCATTTAAATAAAATACTTTAAGAACCCAATGATGCTGGTCCAAGTCATGGAGCCCTTCAGCTGTAGGGCCTGTGGTGTGGTGCTTGTGAGTCAGACCACTGAAGATGCAAAGCCAGCTCTTTCAGCTCTATGACCTTGGGTGAGTTTCTCAAGTCTCAGTTCCTTGTGTATGAAAACATAAGCATAGTAATAATAATAACTTCAGGGAATATGGAAAGGCTTAAATACCATGACCCATGGAGAAGGTCTGGCATGTCATAAGTGCCTAATAAAATATTAGTGATCATTATTGGGCATCTCTAAGACCTGTCACTATTGTGATTGATTCCTCATAAAGCTGCTCAATTTGGGTAGTCGCTGAATTTCAATAGGGCACCACAGATTAAACACAGTATGCAGGGAACGCTTGATTACTATAAAAAGGAGCAATTCAATGCACTCCTTGCCTTCTGGCTCCCTTCAGGAACCAGCCCAAGCACTCTGGCTTTTCAGAACATCATACTATGCTTTAAATACATGCAGAGGTTGCAGTTAACTGGGGTTTCCTTACACAGAAGAATTTAGAAATGTAGGGAGTCAATGAAATGTGGCCAGAGCTACTAGACCTGTGCTCTTAGCCAGCTGGTGATTAAACTCAAGTCTTGCTTGTGCCTCTTTAACAGATGGTTGCCCACTTCTTCAGAGGAAGTCCACTACCCGATTGTCTTTGCGATTATAATTGTCTGCACATTTCAAAATAGCTTATTTCCCTGACTCAACCCAGCATGTTGCTATTTTCTTAGCAAGGAAGAGGAAGGGTCTGCAGTTTTACCAGAATGGTAGAACTTCCTAATGAAATCGCCAAATTAAGGTTATCTTTCTGCATCATTTTTTTTTTTTTAAAGAGGCAGTGCCATGTTTTATACTAGAAAGGAGCTTTCTCTGTCATCCTTGGGCCCAAATTTCCAGCCTTAACAGAGATGATGAACCCAAACTATAATGCCAACAAATAAACATCACTAGTGATACTTTGAATTTAAACTCTAGCTTTTATATTTCTAATATAGGGTCATACACAGAGCTGCATAACAGCGTTAATCCTAACTTACAATGGGAATTGTTCAACTACAAAATGAGGACATCTGAGGACAAAATCCTCTGAATGACTAATCCCCTCCCTTCCTATGCCCTTGCCAAACTTCCGGAGGAAATACTAACTGTAAAACAGAGCGTTTCAAAAGTTCTTTCTTTTTCTTTTCCTTTTTCTTTTCTTTGTAATAAAGGCTTTCATCAGTTGGAAGCAGAATGTCAGATGTCAGATGATAGCCATGAGCCTCTGGTGTTTCTCTAGTGAAATAAAAATGTAATAAATGGCAGTGAAAACCAAACAATCCAACAACTAAGCACAAAATAGATGAATCCCGCTAAATTAATGCTGAGCAAAAGAAGTGAGACCCAAATGAGCACATATGGTGTGATCTCATCTATGTGGTGCTTAAAGCAGAGGATGCTCCTCTATGGTTAGAAATTATGAGCCCACCAGCATGGCTCATTGGTTGAATGTCAACCTGTGATCTAGGAGTCATTGTTCAATTCCTGGTCAGGGCACATGCCTAAGCTGCGGGCTCCTGTGAGGGTGTGCAGGAGGCAGCCAATCAATGAATCTCTCTCATCATTGATGTTCTATCTCTCTCTCTCCTCCCTTTCTCTCTGAAATCAATAAAAATATATAATAAAAAAATTAAAAGAGATCAGGATAGGAGTTGCCTTGGAAGAAATAGTGCCTACATGTGAGCACAGAAGGTTGTGGGGTTGTTGGCTGTGTTCTGTTCCTCGATCTGGATGTTGGTTATACGGCTGTGTGTGTGTGTGTGTGTGTGTGTGTGATGGGTGAAAAGTAGTGAAGCTAAAATGATTTGTACACTTCTCTTTATGCTATATTTTAATGAAAAGCTCACTTAGAGTCAAGAAACCTAAAACACTACAAATTTATTAAGTAGAAACTGCCAGGAAAATTGTGTATATCAGGGGTAAGAATTTTAGTTCAAGACAGCAGTGTTTAACAAAGCCATCATATTCAGATGAAGAGCAAGAGGGTAATGCTATTTTTCTGTTTCCCCTTCTCTATCTTCAATTTTCAGAACATAATACCTTCTTGAATTAAGCAGGGACTCAGAGAATATCAACATGAAAGTGCATATACTATTTACCTACTTTCCAGAACAGCAAAAGAATTGCTCCCTATCCTGAGAATAGACAGGTCATTAAATCAGTTTTGTGCAGGCTGAAACATTGTTCTCTTAAGAAAGGAAGCCAATAGTGATTTTATGTTTAATTGTAACCTACCAGGGTTTCATTTTTAGGCAACATAATGCTGTCCTAAAAACAAGTGTCTTTGTAAATGTTTTTCTCCAAAGAAGTTTGGCATACTGGAGAGGTGACTAGTTTCCCCCTCACCCTGGTACTATGGAGCCTGTTAAAAAGCAAAATTTAATTTAGTAAATTTGAAGATCAGATTGGCTTTATTTAGCAAGTCATGAATGGACCAGCACACAAAGAAGCAACTAGAAGGGTGCTCCAGGGGTTGTTACAAAAGGGAAGGTTTTTATAGAAAAAAAATGGGTAGATCAGGAGGGCTATTAACAAAAGAAAAGAAAGAACTATTTTTAGACCTGGACATCTTCAGGGGTTGTGGGGAGGAGGAAAGGAAAGAACAATGGTTTTGATCATGCAGATTGCCTTTTTTTTTTTCCTATGGCAGGGTGGTGGGTGCAGAGGGCCCCCCTGATAGATTACTTCACTGGTGCTGAGCAGAAAATTTCAGACTAGTTGATTAAGATTATGTTTCTGAAAGAGGCTGAAAGAGCAGTTAGGTCAGGCATTAAGTCTAGGTGTGGTGTCATGGCCTTTAGCAGAAGTGACACCATTTTGGGCCTATGGTTTTCTTTTTCACAGACCTAAAGCACTCACTTGATTGTTCTGAGAAACCTTCTGCGTACCCTGAGGTCTAGGCTGGGAGACTCTCCTTGAGCTGCCAGAGAACCTGTGCTAACTGCATCACTGAATTTAGCACATTCCAGCTTGTCTGTTTCCATGTTTATTTTTCATAGTATGGGCACTTTAACTAGAAATGAGGTAGATGAGTTACTGTAGTTAGATAATTATTGATGGGAAAGGAAACAAAAGGGGAGCCAGACATTGTTGAGTATGGTCAGCTGGGGACACTGAGACTGTTTGCTTCACCAGGAAGCTACAGCTTCACACCCACCCAAGGGATCATAGCATTGTCCCTCCAAAAGGATCAACACCCTTCCCTTCCCTCTCCTCTACCAGATGGTGGAGGGGTGGGGAACAGGGGGAGATGAGGTCTAAAGACATGCGCAATGAAGTCAAAATGGCGCAGGGGGAGGTGCTGGACCATAGAAGTCTGGGAAAAAGATCATTGGCTAGGGGGGTGGATACAAGAAATTGAGTCTTGTTAATCTGTATAGCCAGAGTTTAATACAGAATTTATGACATAATTAGTGCTTAATAAAAGCTGACTGGATGAATAGATAGTCTCACTTCATGGGTTGGGATATAGAAGTGAGGAAAGCATTGACAGAGAAGCTCTTTTTAGAGCTAAGCAAATATTTCATATTGGTATTATTTTAGCATTTTCTTCTATCCACAGACCAGATTATTAAATTCTTCAAGCATTATCAAAGCATTCCCCAGATTACCTGGAGAGCAGATCCATGTGACTCCTACACTGTTACCTTCTAATTTCAACACAACCATTAGCACCCTCTGCTCATGTGAACTTCCTCCTCACTCTACCTGGGCTCTCATATATCTTCTGAGCTGTCTCCCACTCCTCACTGTATGTGAATATTTTCTCACCATGCTTGGCCTACAGCATCCTGCTCTGGGCACTTATGGTTCCCTCACACACAAAGATGCCAACTTTTTCTCTTTGTTCTTAATAGTTTTTTAACTAAATTATTCAGGAAGGAACAAAACAAACAAACAAAAAAAGAAGAGGAAGTAACCTGGAAAGGACAAAGGCAAAATTTTAATTTTTATTTTTAGAAGTAATCAGTCTTCCAGGAATTGACTGGTGAAATAGGAGATAGGAAACGAAGGCCGCAAAATGTTGATTTATTAACTTACTGTAAGAATTATAATGATCTAAGGGACCAGTATCATTTATTCTAGCATGATTGGCACATACTCATTTTATTGTCAGACTTCATGGTAAACCAAGTCATAATTGAACATCACATAGTGATTTGTCATGGGAAATACAGCCACAGGCCTGGAAATGCTTAAAATTCTTTTGGCCCTCTTACTCTGTGGTATGGACAAAGCCTGCAGAGGAACCAAAGGGATGATTGATGAGCATCAGATTAGAACAAGAGTGAGTAGATTAGTGTACCTCAACCCTGGCTGCCCTGGGAATCTATATATATATATAAAAGCCTAAGCAACAGTCTCACCATTCGACTGTCTGACAGTAGCTAAGATGTGAAATGACCACCAGGGGAAAGACACTCCCACTGGTAGCTATGACAGGCACTGACCACCCGGGGGCAGATGCTCTACAGAGGAGCTGCTGAGTTACAGCAACTTTGTAGAGTGCCTTATTGCACTCCAGGACCCCTCAGAGGATGTTGGGTTACTGGTTTTGGACCAATCTCACCAGGCCAGGATGAGGGACCCTACCTGCCAGAGGGACTCTGCTCACTCAGCAGACACCCTTTGTTCCCCAGCCTCACCCCAGGTGCAGCTGGCCTGGGAGGGACTGTGGGAGGTTGGCTCTAGGGTGTGTCTGGCCCATCTAGCCCAGTCCCACCCTGCAGACCACCTTCTAATTTTTTTCCTTTTAATGTGCACGAATTTTATAAAATACAGATGCGTAGGCCCACTCCAATATAATCAGCTCAAAATCTCTGAGAGGTGGGGACCATGAATGAATATTTTAAGGAAAAAAGTCCCACGTGATGATAATGGGAAGCCAAGGCTGAGAACTGAGTTAAATGCCAAAATGCTAATTAGTATAAATTTATGATACCTTAATGTATCCTGATCAATTTGGGGATCTAAAGTAGGTGAGTTAAGGCTTTCTTTTCTTTTCAACCATGTAAGGAAATGCACTGCCAGAGTTTTTGGGGGTTTTTTGCGTGCTTTTTTTTTTTTAATACTCTCATTCTTCTATATTTCCATATCTGATGAACACCCTTCTACCTGACATAGCTGTTCATGATCCATTCAATTAGTTGTCAAGTGGTTCAGGCTTATTTGGAAAGACTTCGTATATTTGGCTCGCAATGAATGTGTTGATTTTAATTACAGTACCAACAGTTACCATGTGGGTAGCTTCTATGTTCCTAGCTCCATTAAGAAGTTCTTTTAATATGTACCTCACTTAAGAATCACTTTAGCCTTATAAAGTACAGGAATAAGTTCCCAGAGACGAACTTGTCCAAGGTTATTGAACGAGTGTTTACTCTAATCCTGTGTTTTTCCTGTGTGTCACTCTGCCTCTCATATTTCAGCATTCAAAGACCAATTACTTTTTCCTTCTCATTTGCATATTTTCTTAGAGAAATTAGCCATAATTGTGGCATTCAAGTGCTTACAACGATCACTGCAATATTACTCACTAAAAACTGGAATTGAATATGAGTTGGGGTAATTCTGGATGCCTGCCAAAGGGACTTACTAACAGCATCTGAAAAGCCAAAGGGAAGCCTTCATAAACAAGATTTATGTGTAAACCCAGAAGGACTCCTCTAAGAGTAAAGCTCAATATGGTAAATTTGAAGAGAAAACAGAGGCAATCTTCTAACTGTGGTTTCTTCGCACCATAAAAATGCATTGCCGGGCAGCTTGGGTACAAAGGCTGAATAGGAAATTATTTGGCCTAGGACTTGGCATTTGAATTTTCCCCCAAAGTCACATTCAGATATATTAAAGTAATACATTTAAATATTACTTGAAAAAGTCTACTTATCTAATCCTCAGGTAGCTCTCTGGTTACATGCTCTTATTAATATCTTTCCAGAAGCCATTGACTGATTTCCCTTTATTTCTCTTATTAATGTGCATCATCTATAACCTGAAATGTGTGGCAAATAGGACAGAAAAGAAAAAGAGAAGAGCAGGCAAGAATGAAAACAAGAAATAGACTTTGGTACTAAGTGGTTGAGCCAGAGCATTTCTTATTACTTGGGAGGATAATATCACAGAAATGGGATGTACCTCAGCATCTATTTCCCTGTTGAAGAAGATGGGATACTTATCAGGTCATTAGTTACACTTCATTGTTTTAACCAGAAAAAAAAAGTGCAATAAAAAGAATTTAAGATGAATACCTATGGGCTCCCTTTATCAGTCTAGGAAACAATTGTTTAAAATTGTAAATTCGCTTTGTTCTTTATCACTTGATACTTTTCTAAGCATTGATTTGTGAATCAAACTTGCTTCTGTGTTCCAGGATTAGGAATTAAAGGGAAATAATAAATCACTTGGGGATGACTCAGGTAAAGAAGTTTCCTAGATGGCTCTATGTGTATTTTAATTAACTTATAGATACAGTAATTAGTCATCGTGACCTTGGCATAATAGCCTAACCCTGAAGGTCACACCAGAAGATTAGATCAGCTTTGTTCTTTCCCTCTTTGATTTCTCTCTCCAAGAACTTGCATGCGAGAGTTGAAATCTTCCAAGGAGTGGTCTCCCCAAAAATATTTGCTCATGTATTTCTGTTGATTGAATAAAAACCCCAAGTTTGTGAACATATCCCCAATATTAAGAGATATATTTTGTGTAACATACACAATGTTAAAATAGTAAGAGTATAGATAAAAGAGAATAAATAAAAATCCCAATATTTTAATTATGCACTCCACTTTGGAGGCCTTTTCTTATACTTTCATGTGTATGTAGTAACTCATTTATTAAAATACATATTTTGATCCAATAGGCCAGGGACCTGGCCTAGGAACTAGCATTTTTAACAAGGTGATGTTGATGTGGCTGTTCCATAGACCACAGTTTTAGTAGCAAGGCTCAGAAACAAATATCACATTTCATTAATTATTTCCTCCTGTTTAGCATATTTCAGAAAATTTAAGAGCTGATTCCTGGCCCAGGGAAACCTACCAAACTACTCATTTTCATACCATTGTGGTTGGGCTGGCTCTCTTCAAAAGAAAATGTTTCAAATAGGGTCTGTGCTGCTTTCAACTCTCTGACAGTGAGTTGGACTCCATTAGGCTGGGCTACGGACCTGTTGGATAAACTCTTTTGGCTGTTGGTCTTCATCCCAATAACTTCCCTCCTGAATACAGTGTCCTGAGTGTGTGTTTGGTAACAACCTCCTTATGGTTTGATACCAACAAAATTGGAACTAGGGTGAGGTACTATCATTGTGCAAAAAAATCTAGAGAGGTACCAAAGCACTCAATAATCAAGACATGCAATAACCTAATTCAATATTTAAATATTAAATTGGAAAACTATGATTGGCTGTATGTTTTTGTAAATAAAGTTTTATTGGTCCCAATATTCTACTCTGTTGCACTCTGTACACTGCACACCTGTGGGCTCTGTCAGACACTTCCTATATGTCCTCTGCCAGGTAATTATTAAATCAACCTTCAATAAACTAACTTTTTTAAAAATCATACCATACAGATTTTGGAGAAAAATAAAATCTTTATAACATCAATACTCTGAATTATTAAAAGCTGAAAAGGAAGAATTTTTAAAAAAACTTTTGATATCTTTCAATGGAAATAACCTGAATAATTCAATAAATGGCCCCACTGATAAACATATTACCCTACTTTTCATCTTAAATATTGCCTAAAATCTATTCCACAATTTTTCTGCTATAAGTGGGAGGCAAAATGTATAGGACTTATTGGTATTTCTACCTAGGGGATAGAAAAATCACTTTCAAATATCCATAAAGAAAAAATGCATTCATACTCAGTACTATGAGATGTCTCAACATATCAGTGGATGACTTTAAAATCCATTCAATCATCCAAGTAGAAATATAGATGCCATCTTTAATTTTTTTCTATTTATATTTGTCCACATTGGTTTCTAAGTCATTTCAATTTTATTCTTCAAAGACCTTTTGAATCTGGTTTTTATCCTTTTTAATCTTTTCTACCACTAAACCCTCACACCTTCCACCGCCTGCAAGGTATTTTCCAGAGTCTAGATTCCTTCAACTTCAATTCATTCTGCATCTTGCTATCAGAGTAATCCTTCTAAAACAAAGACCTAGTCATTTCACTTGATGGATTTAAATCTGAAGAAAGCTTCCAGTCTCTACTTAGACTGCCTACCTTTATCCTCGACAAGTTAACCTCTTACACATGAGGGAGAGCAGAGTTTGCTACCCCGAAATAAGCCTTTTGGGATATTGATTATCTTATGCTGGTTATTTTTAAGAAACAAAGGAAGAGTCTTTGACCTTATTCTAAACCTCCTAAAAGGAATTTATATAGAGGACCTGTACCAGGAAGGGAGCTATCATCACAGACACTATAGTTTAATATGAACCAGGTATGATAGGGAGGATCCCAGCAAGGCCCTTTATTTATTTTTTTATTGATTTCAGAGAGGAAGGGAGAGGGAGAGAGAGCTAGAAACATCAATGATGAGAGAGAATCATTGATCAGCTGCCTCCTGCTCGCCTCTCACTGGGAATCCAGCATACAACCTGGGCATGTGCTCTGACCAGGAATTGAATTGTGACCTCCTGGCTCATAGGTTTATGCTCAACCACTGGGCCACAATGGCCGGGCCAGCAAGGTCCTTTTGATCAAAGTCCTCTCTGTTAAAGATGGCCCAGTAAGCATTTCTTCACCAAACATTTGCTTTTCTATCTCCATGTGAATTCCCTTCCTGTCCTTTGAAGATCCAAACCACATTCTTTCCCACTTCTCCTTAATGACATATAAACCTCAACTGCCCAATGTGTCCTGGGGTCTTATATTTTTACGGAACCCCTGCATGTACATACTTATTAAACTTGGACATTATTCTCCTATTAATCTGGCTCCTGCTAATTTGGTTTAAGCCTGGAAAATTTAGAAGGTGAGAGAGAAAATATATTTTGCACCCTCACACACACCAAAGCCACTTTGTACTTTTTCTGAAATCATTGAGAAAGATATACTATCTCCCTCTACGAGATCATGGATCTCAAGGAATATATAGGCCTGAAGCCACTTGTTTTTGTGGAATAAGTGATTTTTCTGAATATAAAACCAAGGGGGGGAAGTAGAATCAAGTGAGTAAGATGAAATTGAGATAAAGGCATAAAGGGGGAGAGGGACAGAGAGATTAGGAGGGCTGACTGGATTATTTGAAATTTGGGTGAATCCATGCCTGAAGCAGTCCACCTCTAGATAGTATACATCTATATATCTTTATGTAGGACAATAAATTCATTTTCGTTATCCAGGCTAGTTCGAATTGACTTTCTGAGGTTTGCAACTAAAAGACAATACAATAAACCTGAAACATGGAATTCTGGTGTTGTTCATGATCATAAAATTGGTATATGTAGTTTTTCTTCATTTTGATTGAGTTTCACCAAAATACAGAGCTGAAGTCTTGAAGGGTAAAATATTGGGTGAAGAAAATAATTAAAGACCAGTAAATAGTATTTATTCCCTATAAAGGTGTTTTTTGTTTTTGTTTTTTTTAATTTGCTTACACTTTAGAACTGTCTAAACCAACTAGAAACCTATACTTGCAAATATATAGGGTTTGATATATATGCTTTATATGTGTTAGTGGCAAAATGGCACCAGAATGTTACCAGACTTCAGTTCAGCAACCATGGTACTTGAGTTTGGCAAAGAAAGAATTCTGAGTCAAGGAACTCAAATGATAAGAAATAGTTTATTTATAAAGTCACGGAGGTAGACAAAGTGAAGCAGTTGGGCTGGAGGCAAAAGAAGAAGAAAAAAAAAGGATCATTGGAGCTTAGAAAAAAGAAAGGCAAAGAGAACTTGCCTGGGAAAAGGAGACGGGGAGAGGCTATTCTCTGGCTCCCTCAGTCCTCCTCTGAAGGAATCTACCACATGACAAGTGGCATGCAGGGGGAATAAAGGTCAGAGGAGGTTCTATACCGCATGACCAAAAATATGAAAGGTCAGGGGGCATAAGCTCCATAATCAGTGACGTGCTAGGGGTCACCCTGGGGGCGAGGTCCTACCCTACAATTGTCTGTTACTAGGCACCTGGGGCTTTCTGACCTGGTGACCTTCAGTTTTGTTGCTACTCTGCTCATGCCTATCTAACTGCCTATACATGTGTGCTCAACACAATTGAGAATGAAACAAAATAGTATGCATTTTTCAGAGCTGGCAACTTTTCTCGGTCTACTGGTCCTGATATTATTCAGAAGGGGGAAAAACAAACAAGAAAGAATTTATCTTCATTACTGTTTTTCTACTTGCATCTTTGCTGGGTGGTATAGTGACCTTCCTCCCACAGATGCTCATAGCCATCAGTATCTCAACATCTGTTAATCTTGTCTGTTTGAAAATCCAGAGACTGGATGGACAGCTGGACTTTGCAGTTACTATGGTCGCAAATGATTCAACTGAAAGAAGTATATGCCTCGAGGCCATTCACTCCAGCCTGAGCTATTAGGGAGTCTTGGATGACTTTTGACTTTTGACCCCCTTCCGACTTGCTGACCGGAGTAAATGCACTTGAAGAAATCAACAATAGCCATTTAAGCAATGCCTCTGTCTTTATCTTAATTACTCTTTTATTCATCTTAATCAACTGCTTTAAAACCATACCTTCTGCCCTTGTAGGGTGAAAGCAATTTGCATTTCATATAATTTTTACATATCACAAAATATTATGCTTGCTTTGATTTGTCTCAACCATTAAAAAAACATGCATTGTCCTCTGAAAAACCTTTACCAAATATAACCTACAAATTTGACGACAGCTCACTTACTAGCAAAGTCAAAGACCCTAGTGCTCTCTTTGAATATTCAAAAACTAAGTCTAGAGAAAATGTTTGACCAAATGCTCTTGTATAAGACTTTTAGTGCACTTGTGGATATTTCATCCAGAAAGAAAATCCACTGTTAATATTTCACCCAGAAAGAAAATCTAGTGCTTTCATTATGGACATCTGCAACTTAAACCAGAAATCCTTAAAAAGCAATGCACGGTGCCTTTCCTGACAGACATTCTTTCCTTATCATTGAGTGGATAATGCAGGCAACGTGTTGGCTGTCCTGACACTATTGAGGCAAAGACTGTGGTGACAGCTGTCAGCAAGTGAGCCTGTGGACATGCCAAGGGTCACCCTCTACATGTCGTCTTCTCTTAATTTCATCCCCATATTTCTTATTAAGATGAGAAGTCTCACCTCCCCTACATGTGACTTTCTCAGCAGCTTGCTGGCCTGTTCACTAGTTGGGTTGATTTATGATTTAATTTTATGGATGATATCACACAATTATCTCCAGATGGAATAATCAGGATGAAGAGCTGCCAACCAACATTAGGAATGAAGCAGGTTCATCCAGCACCAGCTATTTCTGCACTGTAATTATTTTTTGTTTTGACTTCATAAATTTGTCCAGAAACACTGGGTATTCTTTTCCAGAAGGGCCTCATTTGTCTAATTCAAATGAGATTATCTCACCATGGTCCCCATATTTCCTCATATTTCTCTTATCACTCTGCATCCAGTAGTGAAATTCATAAATGATGATTTGCGGAGCTAAAGATATACAAAATCTAATCTTCCCAGTTTATGATGCACTCACAGAGTCATCTCGATGAATTGTGAATCTTAAAGTTTTGATTTAGGCAAGCACCACTTTGATGAGAGAAGAAGAACAGGACAAGCAGAGTTACTTGTAAGATCTCTCATCACTGAAATAAACTAAGTAAGCCTAACCAAGTCAAAGTCAGAAATAGGAGGCCAAATGTAATTACCGTGTTTATAGCATTCACCGAGTCTTCCATTACTATGAGATGCTATGATCCCAAAGGGATTTTTTTAATCCTACACTGCAGAATTCTGATGGATCAATCCAGCCAGGTCTTCTCCATCTTTCCTTTTTGCTCCAAAACATAAAAAAAATAAATTCATGCTCATTCTAGCCCAAAATCATCACAATGGCTCCTAAGTACAACTAAATTACAATTGTCTCCCAGTTGGATGTTGGTTCTTGTGAAATAATAACACAAAGTTCCAACTTCAAAACCTATCACTGAACTCTAGATGTTCTTTACTTACTTATTCACTCAAGAAATATTTACTTTTCTTTCAGGCTTATAGACTATATTACGTTTCCTTACCCAAAGAATAATGTAAATCTGTTATATTGTCTAAAGTAGGGAAGATGGAAGTGTGGGGATGACATAATTAGGTGAGTTGTGGGGAAAGAATTGGAGCAGGCAATAATTTTGTAAGGGTGGGTCCTAAGCCAAGGACTGACTAATTGGTATTTTGTTAAACTGAAGGTAATTTGGCAAGTGCTAAAGTCACTAGCATGTGGCAAGGGTGTCTTTTTCAGATTTCAGATGCACATAATTGTTTTTGTTTTGGGGTTGGGAGTGCTTTAAAAACCTTTCAAAGTAATCTAAGAAAGCTTTATTACACTTTCTTGAATGATAAGTAATCTCAATAAAATATTCATTTTGGAGCAAAAGGAAGACCAAAGAATTTTCTTTATCTGACATAGCACTATTCCACTGAAATCAGGATTATTTGTAGTATTTAGCTGCAAGATTTTACCAGATATTTAGAAAAGTGTCTTAAAACAATGGTCAGGACATACAGTTGCTCATAGTATTATATATAGAGGTAATATGCAATTTTTCTGGGACACAGTAACATCATGACCGATCAGGAGGAGGCTGCGCATGCAGGTGGGCAGGAGGAGACTTTGTGCGTGGTGAGGCAAGCCATGGTTGGCTCAGGCCCAGAGAGAACAGGGCCTGCCAGCCGCCACAGCTGTGGGGAGGTCCAGCTGCAGAGGAAACATCTTTTCTGACCACTTATTGGCTAAGCTCCCGGTATGCCACTCGCAGTGTTCTTGGTAACTTGGGTAATAAGAATCCAAGAAGGTGATCGAGGGTTTTTTGACCTCACTCCACTGCTGGAGGGGCTAAGAAATGTCATATCCTGCCCTAGCCAGTTTGGCTTAGTGGATAGAGCCTCAGCCTGCAGACCACAGGATCCAGGTTTGATTCTGGTCAAGGACATGAACCTAGATTGCAGGCTTTTACCTGGCTGGGGCCCAGGTCAGGGCTCATACAGGAGGCAACCAATCAAAGTGTCCCTCTCACATTGATGTTTCTCTCTCTCTTTCCCTCTTTCTTCCAGTCTCTAAAATTCAATGGAAAAATATCCTCAAGTGAGGATTAAAAAAACAAAAGTCATATCATATGAAAGAGACATCTTAAAAATGCCTAAAGAAAGTTTGTCATATTTTTGTGGTGAAGGGACTGGACTCCATGTTGATGAAAATACATTGGTGGCTATGGTGGCTGGCAGTGGCAGCAGCAGCAGGGTCATGGGGGCAGTGCCTTTCCCTGATCAGACCGGTTGCCTCCCGCAGAGGGAAGCCAGACTACAACTTAGGCCTGCTCCCTGGGAGGATGTCCTAAGCCATCAGTAGGACATCCTCTGAGAGGGACCAGACTGTGAGAATGGGCAGTCTAGGCTGAAAGACTCCCCCATCCCCCACCTTCATACACAGTGTATGAATTTTCATGCACTGGGCCTCTAAGGGATTCTTTGTAATCCCTTTTACTTCTGTAAAAACAATAGTAATGTCCAGGATGATGTAAATTATGTGTTTCATTTTTAATTTTAGTAGTAGAGTATCATCTTTGTGGTAATGTAACTAAATATTTGTCAAATGTGTTCTCAATATTTTATTTGGAATACCAATTGTTTCTCAGAAAATAGTAAATCAGATTATCTCACATTCGTCTACCCACTTCAAATTTGGAGATATGGCAGCTTCAATGCTGGGCTGTCTTCAAGTGACTGCATAGTCATTGTCTTAAAAAACCTGTTTGAATTTAAGTTTTGAACTCAAGTTTTACTAAAGTTCAATTTGTGTCACTAAATATAGCATATTTAAATTGCTTTAATAATAAATAGGTTTAGTTTTCCCAGGAGCATGTGGGGTGTGAGATGGAGAGCTCTGCTCGTCACCACCAACATGGAGACTTGGTACCTAGTCCCATTCTTAGTGCAGGAATGCCCCAACCTGAAGCTGAAGAAGACAGCCTGAGTGCCCATGCTCTCGGCCATGGCCATGACAGTGTACACTCTGGTGGTGGTGTCTTACTTTCTCATCACTGGAAGAATAATTTATGATGTTATTGTTGAACCTCCAAGTGTTGGCTCTATGACTGGTGAACATGTCCTACAGGGTAAATGGACAGACAATATTAGTCTATTATGGAAGGACTCGCATTAGATTCCTGTTTACAATTGGAGGTTTAGGTTTCATAATCCTAGACCAATCCAATGCTCCAAACTTTCCAAAACTCAATAGATTTCTTCTTCTATTCATTGGGTTCTCCTGTGTCCTATTGAGTTTATTTTTTTTCCTGGCTAGAGTATTCATGAGAATGAAATTGCCAAGCTATCTGATGGGTTAGCATGCCTTTTGAGAAGAAATCTGTGGATACTGGATTTGTTCCAGTTAATGAAGTTTTAGAGGCTGTATCAAACCTCTGATATGAAATATGGAAAAGAATGAAAAGCAGCAGGAAAGAAGCATTTAGTAAGAAACATGGAAACACAGTAAAGCTTGGACTACAATACCTTTTTGGTATCAAAGAGTCAAGCTTATACAGTGTTTTTTTTTTCCTAATGACCTACTCTGACATACCAATGATGTTAAGTGGAATTTTCTTCTTGGTTTTTAATTTAAAATAAATATATATACTCCATTTCTACAACTATAACACTGAGTAGAGTGATTATTTTTTTACAACCATCTTAAGATCATTTTGGAGATGACATTTATGACTTTCAGAAATCAGAAAGTAAGATCCCATAAGCGGCGAACTCTGGACAGCTGACCAGTTTTACCTGTGGTGCTTTGCCTTTAAACAGAGTGTGTGACAGCACATTACTTCAGATGTGTGTGTAAGACTGTTTCCTGAACAATAAGGTGTATTAAAGGAGCAGAAATAATATTTTTAATTTAAAAAAATAAATGCATTTGTTTAATAAATTCATGTCCAGTACATTGTGGGGAAAAAGAATGGATCTGTTTGCTTTATCTTTAAAGGGAGATAGAGCTGACATATGGAATTAGTTTCTGCCTTCTGTGTTTTGTGAGCACCAAACACCAGAAATGTCTCCATTCTGCTAATTCTAAAGTAAAGAGTTCCCCGGTCCAGAATGTTCATCACAGGTAGGGCCAGCTGGCCTGATGGAGATCATTAGTGAAAGCATCTTCTAGCTAACTGTTCAAAGTGTTTGGCACAGATAATGAGCTATTGCAGCTATGACTTTGCAGGCTAAACCACCAAGAAAAATGATAAAGCTCCTCCTCCCCAAATCACAAACCTGTTAGTCAAATTCTTGCCATTACAGCAGCATTTTCAGCCTCAGTACTATTGACATTTTTGGTTGGATAATTCTTTGTTATGGAGAAAGGAAAATTCATTGTAGAATATTTAGCACTATCCACACCCTCTACCCATTATATGTCAGTAGATAATTCCCCCCTTTTTCCTGCCCCCCGCCCCCGCCCCAGAATATGACAAGCAAAATCTTTCCAGACACTATCCAATGTCCCCATAGGGGAGCAAAATTGCCTTCATTTGAGAACTTTTCTACACAAAGAGGAACGTCAGATTTATTTGTTTAAATTATAGATATCACTTTTTTTTAAAGCCCAGTATTACTTTGCTAGGGCTGCCATTAAAACATACCACAGAATGGGTGGCTTAGACAACAAATATTTATTTATCATAATTCTGGAGTCTGGAAGTCTAAGGTCAAGGTGTTGGCAAGTTTAGTATTTTTCTGAAGGTTCTCTCCTTGGTTTGCAGATGGTAGCATTTTGCTGTGTCCTCACTTGGCCTCTCCCCCTGCATACCCATTCTTGGGGTGTGTGTGTTTGTGTGTCCTAATCTCTTCTTATAAAGACATGGATCAGACTAAATTAAGATACACCTAAGCAACTAATCAATTTTAACTTAATTATCTCTTTGAAGGCCCTATTTCCAAATATAGTCATATTCTTAGGTCCCTGGCATTAGAGTTTCAATATATGAATTTGTAGGGTGGGAAGGATGAGGGGCACAATTCAGTCCATAACATTCCCTTACTCTGAACAAGCAAGTATTGTTTGGGAATACTGTTTGATGACAATACAAGGTGCCAGCAGAAATATCTTGGAGGAAATTAAGAGCTCAGTCTTTTTTAAGTATATTTTTATTGATTTCAGAGAGGAAGGGAGAGTGAGTGAGAGATAGAAACATTAATGATGAGAGAGAATCATTGGTTGGCTGCTTTCTTCACACCCCACTTTTGGGACCAATCCCCACAACCTTGGCATGTGTCCTGACTGGGAATTGAACTGTGACTTCCTGGTTCCAAGGTAGACGATCAACCACTGAGGCACGTTGGCCAGGCAAGAGCTCAGTCTTTAGAGTGGTTAAGTTTATAGATTTAGACTTTGGAGACCTTCTAATGTCAAAAGCACCTTCAAATTAATGGGGTGGTATTGTAGAAAACAGAAAGACTTTAAAAAAGGATCCGGGGAGATAAAAAGACATACAGAACAATTCCTTTTGCTGTGGGAGGAGACACAGAACTGCATGTAGGTAAGGGTGGTTGGCAACATCAAATATCGCTCAAAGGTTGAAGATGAGATTGTTAAATGACCATTGGACATTGTTAACTGAAAGGTCATTTGTCACTAGCGACATTCAAAGAGAAAATTTGAGTAGCATGGCCTGAATAAAAGAAAAAAGCTAAGAGATTGAGGAGGTCACCAATGGCATTAAAAGAGTCTATTTTGGGCTTTCAGCTTAATCAGCAGGTGGAGATCAAAAGTTCAGGCTATTTTAGTTCATATTTCTTGGCAACTGATGCTCTGGCCTCCTGCATTTTCTTGCAACACTTTTTTTTGTCTTACAATAATTGACCTCACCTTTCTCTTGGTTGAAAGGTAAAACCGATGCTCTTTAAAATAACACCTGATCTATTGGAGCTGGACAGGAGTGGAAGACCTAAGGAACACTGCTCCTGCCAAGCTGATGAAACAGCTTGCATCATTCAGTGCTTCTAGGGCACATAGCACAGCATGCAAAGGCTTGCAAAGGTAGACTGGAAGGGGATCGCTCAGGGATAACAGCACTAAGTTTAGATGGTCTGGTTGATTTTTCTCTTAAAGGCCTCTATGTTCCTACCCCCTAATAAAAGTCTTCATGTTAGGGGGTGGGGAAGAATGGAGTTGGCAAGAGATTGTAAATTTGGGGGTCAATGGGGGATATTATATTTCCTATATAACCTTGTCTAGAATGCTCAGGCACGTTTGGAGGCTGGCCAGGGACATGCTATACCCTAGCTCCCATAGGCTCCCCTTGAGCAACATAATGTCAGACAAATTAGAAGATGATATTAGCCAGACTTGTCTCTGTCATATATTAAATTAACATGGAAACACAGTACCCAGGTAACGGGTACAGAAAAGGAAGTCCTTTAATAGGTAATGCTGGGAATTAAAGGTCAAAATGAAGTTATAGTTTTCTATTTGTATATGTATATATGTATATGTGGATATATGTGTTTCTGTATATGGACAAGTTTCTGTATATGAATATGGACATGTTTTGCTTGGAACATTCTTCCTCAAGATAGCTACACAACTGACTCCTTCTCATCATGCAGGTATTATCATCTGATAATGATCTGAAATGACTTTCCCCAACCATCTCATCTAAACCAACTCCACCACTCTGCCTGTCATTTATCATGACATTACCTTGATTATTCAAAGCATTTATCACTTTCTAAAATCATCACATTCATTTTTAAAAATGTATAGAGTCATTCCTCCTTATTCATGAGAGATTGATTGTTCCACGTCATAGAGTACCGAACCCAATATATACTTCCTGGTGTTTGTTTTGTTTTGTTTTTTCCCCTATGCACACATATCTTTCAATTAAAAGAAGCATTTTACAACTTCTTTTTGGCCAATTTGAATTGCCAACATTATTATTCTTGCACTTTGGGGCCATTATAAGTAAAATGAGGGTCACTTGAACACATGCACTGCGATATGGTGACAGTCAATCTAATAACCGAGGTGGCTACTAAGTGACTAAAGGGTGGGAAGTGTGTACAGCGTGGAGACGCTGGACAAAGGGATGATTCATGACCCGGACAGGATGAAATAGGGCAGTGCAATATTTATTATGCTACTTATAAGGGGACTCAATTTAGAAATCACGAATTGCTCATTTCTAGAATTTTCCATTTAATACTTTCAGAACTTGGTTGACTTTAGGTAACTGAAATAATGAAAAGCAAAAACTGCAGATAAAGACAGAAGTACTGCTGGGTCTCTGTCTCTGCATTTCTAGTGCCTAGGACAGTGTCTGGAACATAGTAAGTGATCAATAAATAATTGCCAAATGAGGATGCCTAAATAGTAACAGAAATTATCTCTTAGTTGAGGATTATGGGATGACATTGAGAGGAGTTAAGAAAATAGTCTTTCTATTATGGAAGAGAATCGAATATATTATAGATTAAAAATAAACATTAAATATAAGAGCAAGAAAAAGTAGGTACCTGATACAATGAAAACAAGAGCACTGATTTAACTTTAGAAGGAAAAAGAAAACTTATTCGCTAGAGGGATGAGTGGGAAGAGGATGATAATAAGCAAAGATTCAATAAAGTCTGAGGTAGATAGAAGTGAAATATTAGAGAAGTTTTAAGAGAGAGGGAATTTGAACATTTCAAAAAGTATTTTTTCATAACACCTTATCTCTACCAGTTTTCATTTTCTTTCTTTAGAAAAGAAGTTCCATAGTAATTGGCACTGATTTTCATAAATGATGCTAACAATAATTGTGGATCCCCTCTCATTTCTGCCCTCCTCTTTCTCTAAGTATCCCTGATACCCTGTTGCCCTCTTTGTCCCAAGTTTTGTAAAAGAGTTCCCATCAGCCCCACTCCTGGAATGGAATTAAGAAATGTCCCTCTAGGAAGGTCTCTTTAAACTCTACCAGTAGCACCAGGATGGGATTTAAAAATAGTATCTAAAAATGATTTTTTCAAAAACAGGGATAACTGTAGTATCTAAATTGCCAAGCTGTTAGTGAGAATAAAATAAAACACTGCATGTAATATGACTAGCCTAGGCATTGTATGTGGTGGTACCAAATTGACAACAGATAATCTAGTTTAGTTTGGGGATTGTAAAAGGAGCAAGACTCAACAAAATAGTCTATTGCTGTTAACATAATGCCAATTCTACAATGTTTGAAAGAAACCAAAGTAATTTACATGTAGAACAAAAAAACAAATAGTCTTGTTTTTACCTAGCAATAATAACAGAATAGTTAAGTAGAACAAAAGTTTTAAAAATGAGGAAGATTCACAGATAATTTTGAAATTGATCAGCATTTTAGAAATACCATGCAATGTTTAAAAAAAAAATCACCAAGGATTAAGAATTAGGTTGGTTTTGCAAAATACAAATAGAAATTGGCTTTAACTTTCAGAAAATGCATGAAATCAAGGCACACATTTCGACTGGATAGATACCAAAGAAAATGTGAAATAAAACCCCTAAATGCATTGATGGAACAGACATTTGAAAGTGACCATATGATAAGAATATATAACATTTTCTCATACATTTTAGTGAATATTGAAAAGAACAGTTACTTCAGAAAACAAATCCCTAGTTTAAATTTTTTCTCAAAACCAGGAAAATAATATTTAAATTGGGGCCCACAGGTCTTACATTATAACCTTTAGAAATGAATTCTAATATCAGGAGGGGAAACCTGTATTTTGAAGCATCACTGTTGTTGTACTGTTTTCATTCTGGTGCATAATTTCCTTATCTATATTTAATCGTCTCTTCACTTGGATTTCTGTTCCAAGCCATTTGTAATCTTTATATGAAGCTGAGATCTCAGATGGGTGTCTATTGTCTTCTTCTAATAACCCAAATATGTTATTTCATTGGCAAAATAAGATTGGAAACAGCTTTCCTGAAAAAAAGAAGAAAAGAAAAAGCATCCAACTATGTTACATCACCTCTCTGTGTATGCAAGTGATCAAAAGGCTCTTATTTCCATCAATAGGCCTTAGACAATGGGTTTGGAAAACACCCTCCTAATGAATAAGGTATGTAAAAATTCCAAATTAAATATGAGGAAACAGCTAATACTTGCAGAGTTCTTACCGGGTTTAATGTACTATTCTACAGGCTTCAATGCTAACTGACTTAATCCTTCTGACTTCCCTTTGAAATAGAAGCTGTTATTATTATTATTATCCCAATTCACAGGTAAAAGATAAATAAATAAAACACAATCAGAAGGATAGAGGACTTGTGGAATATGCTCAGAGTCACAGAGTGATGAGTAGAAGAGCTATGATGCAAACCCAAGTACTTGAACTTCACAGCCTGCACTCTTAGCCATAACTCTCAAAAATAATGGAATTAAATAGCATGCTGTTATGATACAGAGGTGACATACTTTAGTTACACAACATAAAACAGAGGAACGACTTTGATCTTCCTATTTATAGTGTTACATTTTGCCTTCAAGTTCATGATCTTCCTCTCTCTCTCTCTCTCTCTCTCTCTCTCTCTCTCTCTCTCTCTCTCTCTCTTTCTCTTCATCTTGCCTGTTAATGTCTGATTGTTCCTGTGCCATTTATTGAAAAGGCAATTGTTCCCCTTCCAGTTAATTTCTCTTTCGCTTTTGTCTAAAAATCAGTTGGGCGTTTTTGTTTGTTTCTGTTTATGGGTTCTCTGTTCTGCTTTATTGATCTAAGTATCTGTCCCTCCATGAATACCGCATACTCTTGATTGCTTTAGCTGTACCATAAGCCTTAGCATTAGTCAAAGGATTCCTCCCACTTTATCTTTCTTTGTCAAGATTATTTTAGTTATTGTAGGGACTTGGTGCTTTTCCTATAACATAAATTTTACAATAATCTTGATTATTTCTAGGGAAAAAATAGTATTTTGCATCATTCCCAGAGTTTCTCTACAGGATCAAGTGCCAATTGTCCTTGGGGAAGCCAACTTTATAATATGCCCATTATTTTCTCGCTGCATCTCTTTGCTTCACACCTCCCCGTGTTACTTGTACTTCCAGGTAAACTGCTTGACTCAAGTCTTTGTCTCAGAGTCAACAGAGAAAGGAAGCGCTTTACAAATGTCACATACAAATGTCTTATGCACATGGAACAGAGTAATTACAAATTGATACTTTAAATTGAGAATCAGAAAATGTTATAAGGAAAAATATGGAATTTATACTTATATATATATTTTATTTTATTGATTTTTTTTTTTTTTTACAGAGAGGAAGAGAGAGGGATAGAGAGTTAGAAACATCTATGAGAGAGAGAATCATCGTTCAGCTGCCTCTTGCACACCCCCTACTGGGAATGTGCCCGCAACCAAGGTACATGCCCTTGACCGGAATCAAACCTGCGTCCTTTCAGTCCACAGGCTGACGCTCTATCCACTGAGCCAAACCAGTTTTGGCTATACTTATATTTTTTATTTAGGCCCCGATGTGGGTATATGTGTGCTATGCAAAAATGTTCATTCCTTGTGACGCATTAAAAGTACATTTAATGGAAATAAGTATGCTGTTTCAAACCGCATTTAAGAGAATAGCATTCCAGGGCTCCAGCCATGCCCTTGGCTGCCTGTGAAAACTTTTGTTCAGGTGCTAGAGTGGAAACTTACTGAATATAAGCTAACATTTCTCCCTTTTCCTTCTTTAAATAACATAGGAAAAATGAAACAATAACTGAAATGATAGAAAGAGTACTAGTGAAAAGGCAAATGGGACTGCTATTTAAAATGTATGAAATAGTCCTAGTCATTTGGCTCATGGGATAGAACATTGGCCTGCAGACTTAAGGGCCCCCGGTTTGATTCCTTCCAGTAAGGGGCATATGTCTGGATTGGGAGCTTGATCTCCAGTAGGGGGCATGCAGGAGGCAGCCAATCAATGATTCTCTCTCATCATTGATGTTTCTATCTCTCTTCCTCTCTGAAATTAATAAAAAAACTATTTTTAAAAAGTATGAAATAAATGTTTCCCAATACAATCATATAAATTTCAGTCTGAAAATTCAATATCCAACTTGGTTGTTTTCTATCCAAAAGAGCAGGAAATTTGTACTGTAAGTAAAAGTATCATTAAAAATTAAAAATAAAAAAATATTTGGGTGCTTCCTGAGGGAGCATCCTTAGAGAGGAATAGATCATAAGGTCTGTGCTAGGGTATTAAAGATTGTTAAAGACTGGGTCAGGGATGTAGGTGGTAGCTGTAATTTTTGGAGCTTATGAGGTCATTCTTGGGGAGATGTCGATCAATAGAATGGGTTAACATTGGAAATCGTTGTTAATCTGAAGTGTCAATGATAGGAGGATAAAAATAGGTGTGAAGGCAAATAAAAAGAGACTTTGCAAACAAGGTGAGAAAGAAAGATAGCATAAGGCAAGGAAATACGGAGCTTGGAGCCACCTGAACTTATGCTGCTGGAAAGAGCTGTAATAACTTTTCCTAGAATGTCTCTGGGCAGAAACATAGGGGTGACATGGATTCATCTTCAGGAACATTTTGTTTGAAATGCATGTACAACTCCTTAAACACAGACCCCTCTTCTCTTTCCACCTGAACCTAGAGCTGTTTAACAGGAAAGCTTCAACCATATCCTTTTATATCGCCTCATCATCCCCTTGCAACCTGGATTCTTCTTCAAGAGTCTTTTGGCCTTCTCATCTTTTTTTCCTTAAAGAATGAAATTTGTATCTTCGATCCAAATAGAATTTTTTATTTGTATAAAATCAGAGTTCACACATGATTGCATGTGTATTAACGAAATGATCCTCACAAGAACTCTATGAAGTAGGCCTGACGGGTTCTCATTACTACTTTATTGCAGATTAAAGAAAGGCAGTTTATCCTGGGAGTTCATTTCCAAATGCAAACACCCCTGGGAATCAGCAGCTATATAATACCTCAGAAAGAAAGAAAATCCTGGGCAGGTCCCTGCTTGACGTGCATGTGAGAAGAGATTAGGGCAGGGAGGACAAGAGAGTGTGGGAAAGCTGGCTTTGTGAACTTCATAATTTGCCTAGGACCCTCCCAGCGTGGATTCTAGTGCCTCAGGGCGGGAGCGCTCTCAACAATCAAAATACTTTCATGTGAACTGCACAAAAGTTTCCCAAATATCTCTCCGGATTCCCTGTTGATGCTGTCTGAAGTTCTGAAGGAGAAGAAGAAAAAGAGAATTCTCCCTCTTAAATGTCTGTATTTATTTAGGTCAGGGCGATTTGGCCTTAATTCCATTACTGTAAAAGGCTTGCTTTCTCCACCTAGTGGCCAGCAAAAGATTTTCATCCCTATGGCGGGAAAGAAAAGACAACAGAACACATAGAATAACTATTAATTTTTAAGTGTTTGTGCATACAGTGTGCTAAGAGCTTTCTATATATAAGGAAACTGAGGCACTGGATTGTCACTGAATTACCCACCATTACCAGCCAGGAAATGTCAAAGCCATTTTCAACACTGATAGTCCCTTCCTCCAATGCTCTGGGAATTCCAGCTTTAGGACGGTCCTGTACCCACCTCTCCTCTTCTAATTTTCTTGCAGTAATTATACTTTGAGGTAATGAACACATTATATAGTATTCTGTTTCCTAATTGCCCGTGTGCCACTATTTAGAACTTTGTCATGTGTGCATACAACGTTAAGATACAAGTAGTTAGTGTATTTCCAGTTTAATTAGCTATTCTGTTGCCTTAGTCCATCACTTTACTTCTTTAACTGATCCAGGTTGTAAAAGATACCATTTTCTCAGCTTTTTAGGGAAAGCTGGTGGTGAGGTTTACTTCATTAACCTTGGCCATTAGGTGTAGATTAAACCCCCAATTTTCTAAGAAAATAGCAAGAAGAGTCCTCTTGGGGATTAGTGAAGATAGGTAAGAGGCTTTTATAGTTCCAATAGCAAAGCAGGTGCCTTTTTTTTCTTCTCTAGAAGAAAACAGACCTTATTCTTTGCTAGTTGGAGGGAGCTTTTTAAAAGGAAGAAAAAAACTCTCTATAGCTGGAAGTATCGTTTCAGTTTAGCAGCGAGCAGATGTCTCTCTTCTGAATAATCTCAGGGACTAAGAGGAGAAGGATCCCCCGCAGGAAGTAATTAAAACTTGACAGTAGGGATGTTGAAAACAGACTTCCAATCCGGAATGATGGGCCAAATCTCTTGGAAGTCATTTGAGACAAAGTTTAAGATTCACTATAAGTTGAAGACATCAGCACCGCACTTGATTCTCCCTGGAATTATTGACGAAAGATGTATGTGTGTCTTTGAGAATTGTTGATTGCTTATTTTATTGGCTCCAAGGAAGTGTGGTCTTGGGATATGATGGAAATGAGCTCTTCTCAGATCAGTCTACTGCCTGGCCTTCTAGAGAGCCCGAAATTGCTCAGCGAAGACAGGAGACAGCAAGCTTTTTCTGTGAGAGAATACATTTATGTTACTTAAACCCAAGTATGGAATCTAGAACTCTGAAATGGAATCAAGGTGTTGTGAAGGTTGGTTTCTTCTGTAGATTCTGAGCGAGACTATTCCATGATTCTAGCTCCTAGTGGTTGCCAGCAATCTTTGGAGTTCCTTGGCTTTGAGGCACATCTCTCCAATCTCTGCCGCTGTCTCTCCCGGCTTTGTCCCCTGTGCCTTCTGTGGCTTCACATGCCATTCTTTGTGTGTGTGTAATTATGCCCACATTTCCCTTTTATAAGGACACCAGTCATTGGATTAGGACCCACCCAAATCCAACATAACTTCGCCTCAACAATTACATCTGCAAAAACGCTATTTCCAAATAAGGTGACAATCATAGGTTCCAGGTGGACATGGATTTTGGGAGGACACTATTCAACCCAGTGCAGGCAGGGCAAGGGAGTTTGGGTACCATGCTCTCTGACCTTTTTAGAAGTTGCACAAAGATCTCTCATAGCCCATCTACCCTTTTGTGGCTTACACACAAATCTTCCAAGTCTATCATTGTGGTAGATTGCAGTAATGGACTCTTCTATTCCCTCTGTGACTTTGTATCTCTTCACTAACAGGGTGAAGTTTATTTTTCCTTCCCATGACTTCATATATGGCCAATTGGCATATTTTGCTTAGCCCACCAGAATATTGTGGAAGTGCCAGTGTGCCAGTGTTGAGTCTAAAATGCTAGTTCTTATATATATCTGCTTGTTTCCCATTGCATCTTCACCACCCGGGTTGGATTCGGGTGGGTTCTAATTCAATGACTGGTTTCCTTATAAAAGGGAAATGTGGGCATAATTACACACACAAAGGAGAATGGCATGTGAAGCCACAGAAGGCACAGGGGATAAAGCTGGGGGAAGACAGCGGCAGAGGTTGGAGTGATGTGTCTAATAGAGAGATGAGCATGCCATGGCTTACTGTTGCTTCCAGAAAGGGGTTAGAAACATATGGTGTAGAGCTAAGTTGAGCCCAACCAAGCTCAGTCTAGATCTGCCTGCCCACTCTCTGCTGACCCACAAATAATCCACAGACCCAGGAGGATAAATAGCTGCTGACTTTACCAATCACTAACTAATACAGTCCTCGGACCAAAAATATAAACGTTCGCATAATGTTTATAACAATAGCGTGCTTTTGGAGAGCATTTCTTCTATGAATCCCATTAATTTATATTTGAAGGAGGATATCTAAGAAAGTAGGAGGAACCCAATAATAATGGAATAGTAGTTAACATTTATTGGGAGTTTAACACATGTCAGGTGCTCTGCTGAATATTTTACATTCACCTTTATAGCAATCTATGGAGCAGGTTGAATAGGGATAAATATAGAAGACCTTGGATTCCTGTTTCTATCTGTTACTCAGTAGCTTTACATGGAACTGGCTCATCATGACAAATGGAGGGTGAGCTCTCTCGGCTCCTCCTTTCTAAGTAAGTCATCTTCCCGACACATGTCCCAACTCTGTTGACATGCAGAGCATTGCAGGGACAGAGTCCTTTCAGTGGAGCACTCACCAGGGACATCCAACCAGGGCCTCTGCACTGAGGGCTTTGTGCTCTGATATTCCATTGCGGCAATAAATGGCATGGTGTTAATGGCACGCGCGCGAGCGCGCGCACTTGCTTTGCTCAATATAGGAAATATTGTCATCCCATTTTATAGATGAGAGAACAGAGGCTCAGAGAGCTTCATTCAACATCACATTACTACTAGTATTGGAACTTGAACCTAGGTATCTCTGATTATAAAGCCCGTGCTCCCAATGACTACTCATCCTCTTTCACCTTGTGAATATGTTGGCTTTTCCATTTATGTAAAGTTTAGTACTCTACTATGTGCACTCCATTCACCAGCTTCTTCACATTCTCCACAGCCATACTCTCTCACCCTCCATTCGAGCTCTCCCAGACAATGCCCTGTGATCCCACAAAGCCCTGGATTCATAATCAAAATAAGTGATCATTATTGTTTTAAGCTACTAAGTTCTGGGGTGATATTCTTACAAAGCAGTAGCAAATGGAGTATCTTCTTTTCTAGGGTTAATTCAGGATCGCTCAAAATAAAAAGTATTAAAATTGCAGGAATGGTATTGGCAATAAAATCTTGGAATTGGATGACAAGAAACTTGAATTTTGCTTTCTCTACTTGTATTACTTTAAACACACACACACACACACACACACGCACACACACACATGTTTTTTTGATTGATTGATTTCTTGATTAGGTTTGGTTTTTTATTTTGTATTTCTGGGAAGACTGGAAAATAAAAATCAGTTACATTTTCCTGTACTTATGCTCTAGCTCAGGCATATTTTTCCAAATGTATTCATTAAAATAAAAATTGTTTTTCTTGAAACTTAGAAAAAGCCAATCATTACTGGTTGGAAAGTCAAGTACAGTAAGCCTTTTTTTTTCTTAGCAAACATTGGAAGTCTTAATTACCTGAGTCAACTGGCAGATTTCAGTTCTATACCAGGTGAAGAAGCTAGGTAGGTTTCCCATCATTGAGACACTAAGAAAGCGTGATAGACTGAGCTGGTTGTATTTTGCAAGCTATTGAAAATAGTCACATATTTTTTTATTTGACATAGTTTCAAGTTCCAACTGCATATCATTTCTGGTTTTAACTAAAACTATTCCTATAGAACTGATTTATAAAAGAAATGATACTGTACGCTTCCTCATTGTATTTATAGTTTTGCTGTATTATTTAAAATAGAACATTTCTGCCCAAAGGTGTTTACAAATTAACAGATGTGAAAACTAACATTTACTTTAAAACAATTATGTAGTAGGAAATTTACATCATCATTGCTTTAAATTCCTCTTCAAATCATACAAGAATGGGATTGTGATCTTGCCTTACAGTCTACTGGTGTCTGTCTACTCCAGCCCCATCAGACTTATAAGTGGAGAGAGAAAAGAATCCTTATTCAGGTTTTATTTATTTATTTATTTTTAATATATATTTCATTGATTTTTTACAGAGAGGAAGGGAAAGGGATAGAGAGAAACATCGATGAGAGAGAAATATCGACCAGCTGCCTCCTGCACAACCCCTACTGGGGATGTGCCCTCAACCAATGTACATGCCCTTGACCGGAATCGAACCTGGGACCTTTTAGTCCACAGACTGATGCTCTATTCACTGAGCCAAACCAGTTTCGGCCAGGTTTTCTTGTTTTAGATGCCATGTTTCCTCAAGACTCTGTGCCCTTCTATATTACATCAGTCCTGAAATTTCTTCAGTAAGAAGTCAGTAAATAAATACATAATTTTTATAACTCTTTTCTCTGATTTATTATCCCCTTTTTAGGGCTATAAGATGCTCATATATTCAATTTTTGCTACCACAACTTTTGCTATCAAGATTTTGCTGTCTTGGTCAGGGACATAGAAACTCAAAGTTGGAAGGAATCCAAAAGATTATCTCTTCAGTTGTTCAAGGTAATAAAAGATGGTTGCATCACTATATGTGGTTAGAGTGGACCCATCTCTGAAGATTCCAAGTACTGTTTTCAAGGCATCTATCACATTTATAAGGCTGGTTAGGAAATATGTCTTCCTATGAACCTAAATCTGCCTTCTCTAGTTTTCTCCTGCTCCTTGTACTACTATAGATTTAGATCTGTCTGATTTCTTTTATAGCATGGAATGGAAATGGCAAGGAAAGATCAAGACTCAAATAAAACAGACTTTATTAATTTTTACTACATTTAACTTTTTGATATCACTGGTTTGGTTTCTCTACTTTCCATCATCTAGTCTCTGAGAAGTTCTAAAGGCCCATCAAGATAAATATGCAGGACATGTCCCAGGAAAGCCTTTTGTGTGTAAGGGTCAGCAAAAGGGAAGTAATAATGATAAGAACTCCTATCCTCCATCTCAAGGTTATTGTTTTCTATATTTTTGTCTAATAGTCTACATGAATCCAAACTGA
The DNA here is from genome assembly GCA_963924515.1 of Vespertilio murinus. Classification (NCBI taxonomy): domain Eukaryota; kingdom Metazoa; phylum Chordata; class Mammalia; order Chiroptera; family Vespertilionidae; genus Vespertilio; species Vespertilio murinus. The sequence goes on from OZ004715.1 coordinate 13,087,752, forward strand.
GTGTAGACTTAGTAACTTTTTTCTGGAAGATCTGGGTTAGGGAGTAGAGTGGGTGAAGAATCCCATAGGAGGTGCTTGAAGCATCTGGACCTCCAGGTGACTTTTTTTTCTCATGGGAACAGATGGGACTAAGGGTTTGCTTCCTTTTTTTTGCAATGTGAGTTATACCATTGCCCGGTGCCATTTTTAAAAATATAGACTGAAGACTACTTTCAGGGATCATTACTATAGTTCGTTAAAAATATGGGCTAGATATCATTCCTAACGGAGGTTGCATAACAGCAAATACCTTACTTAAAGTCTGTTTATGTGGTAATTCGTGCCTGGGTGAGGTCCCTCAGTCTGGCCTGTGATTGGGGCACCTCACCTAGTCTCTATCAGGGCCCATCAGGCGGGCTGACCTGGAGGGAAGAGGGACAGAGACTACGGAAGGTTGGCTGTGGGAGCGCACTGACCACCAGGGGGCAACTCATGTGTTGTGCGTCTGTCCCTGGTGATCAGTGCACATCATAGCTACTGGCCAATTGTCCAGTCATAATAATCCCTTAGGCATATATACTGTTTACAGAAAGGAAGGGAGAGGGAGATAGATAGAAACATCAATGATGAGAAAGAATTATTGATCCTCTGAATCCTATACACCCCACATTGGGGATTGTGCCTGCAACCCAGGCTTATGCCCTGACTGGGAATTGAATCATGACCACCTGGTTCATAGGTCAACATTCAAACACTGAGCCATGCCAGCTGAGCTATTTGAGCTCTTTTATAAATTAGGGAAGTGTTTTTAAATATAGACAAGGAAATTGTGATTCTACTTTACTGTAGTCCCTATGACTCCTACTAGAAACAGGCCCTCCTTTGCTGGAATTGATGACTACAGTGGTTCTATAGTCTGCTTTGGGCACCATCCCAGTATCTGTTCCTGATCACTGAGTTGGAAGTGCCAGCCCTGGGTTTTAGGACCCCATAGAGAATTGAAGGCCTTCCCCCTTTACAGTCTAGTGCTGGAGAAAGAGCAACTAATATATGGACATTGCTTCTCATTGCATTTAATAGGAAATAAAAAACCAAGGGAAAGCCATGGCCTGCCCTCTGCTCTTTGTTTCCTCACAATTTTTATCTTATTGTGATTAAAGGAAACAAAGCAATTTAAAAGCATTCTGTTTGGCCACTGCTAACTGCTAAATCTCTCAGGAGAACATGGATTATACGTTGTATAGAGGAAGCCATATCCTGTCTCTGGTTCACAAATCCCATTAGAATGTCAGCATTTGAAGGCACTCCATGTGGAGCTGACTCTTACTCGTTTGTGGTTTAATGGAGAAGTAGCAACATGCCTTGTGTGGACAGTAGGAGCTACATGCAGCCCACGGGGGCATTGGAGGACTCACCATTAGCTAGTGGAAACCTCCTGGGTTGCTTTTAGGTTCTCATCCTCACTCTAACTCCAGTATTGACATTTTAAGCTTTTTCTCACTTTGTGTTTAACTTGCATGTTCCCTACTTTCAAAGGGACCAGAGCAAACTGAGGACTATTCATAGAAAATGAGTTGAAAAAACAGACTTATGCATGGGTGTTCAGGAACATCAGATCAGAGAATTATCAATCTCTAAAAGAAGAGGATAGTCTTAAGATGCAAATGGTGAACATATTCCAAAGCTACTCCTCAATACTAGGACCTATTATAAGATTTAGAGCTAACATTTACTCATAGAGCATAACTAAAGATAGCTCTGTATAAATCAACATAAGTGCACATACATAAGCTCTGTAAGATCTTCTCTTTTAAAGCCTGGTTTATTCACTCAATGCAAAGTCTTGCATTCTGATGAAATTTACAATTGAGAGACTGCATATTTAAATTTAGAAAAATATTCTTTCTGATAAAAAAGGACTCTAGCCAGTTAATTTCAGACTTGATAAGTGTGAGCTTGTCCAGTTCTTCCCGGATTCCTGTCTGTTTTCATTAACGCTTGATATGGTATTATCTGAGCTAGGATTTTAGGGGGGGGGGGGAGCAAGAACTGAAGTAAAATGACCTTTGCTGAAGGTTCCCTTATGCCTGATATTATTTGAGATAAAACCTTCAAGAATCTAGGGTCAAGGTCAATTTGTAAATCTACAAAGTAGGCAACAACCTATATGACATGATTTAGAGGAGACCAAAAGCTTTCCCCCAGGATCTAAGCTGTTTCCCTGACTATATTACCACAGTATCTACTGGATATATATATATATATATATATATATATATATATATATATATATATAGTAATATGAAAATAGACCAAATGGCAGAACTACTAATCAAAGTGTAATATGCTAATGATATACTGATGTTGCTCAACTGCTCATTATGACGTGTACTGACCACCAAGGGGCAGACAGTCAACTGATCTACCAGTTACTATGACATGCACCGATCACCAGAAGGCAGATGCTCCAACCGATAGGTTAGTTTACTACTGGGGTCCAACACACCCTGGTGCCCTTCCTCAGTCCCTACCCGGCCCCATCATGCACTGGTAGGGTCCATCAGCCTGGCCTATGCCCTCTCACAATCCAGGACCTCTTGGGGAATGTTGGAGAGCCAGTTTTAGCCTTATCCTGTAGGCCACTCCCCTTGGGAGGGCACCAGACACGGCTCATGGCTGGCACATGCTGATGTGACAGCACGAGCCTCTCCTGATTGGAACTGATTGGGTGCAAGCTCACAGCAGGCACAGTGGGGCCAGGGTGAGCCGGAGCGGCAGGTAGGAGCTGCAGGCGGTATTGGGCTGCGGATTTCGGCCCGATCCCTGCAGCCACACAGAGGGACCCTACCTGTGCACAAATTCATGCACTGGGCTTCTAGTATAAGTAGAAAGAAAAAAAAGAAAAGAAAAAAACACACCATAAAATTTGGGAAGAAATCAGAATTTGCCTGAGGTCAAAGAAAGACTTGGTGAGGGTTAATGTAGAAGTTGAATCCAAAACTGACTTGGAGGGTCTGAAAACAACTTATTCCTAATTTTGCTTTAGGTTCATTCTTACTTAGGTTATTAATTAGATTTTGCAAGGGAGAACATTGCTATTTCTCCTAGGTATTTGTCTTCTGCCTAGGGACATAGAAAACTTGGAGATACTCTATGGAATTTCATCTCCAGTCCTCTCTGCACAGCACTGATCTGGGATAGAGAGGACCATGTACCAGATAATAGGCTTACAATGTCTCATCTAGTGGCCACCCTGTGACAAAGACTTCTGGACCTAATTTAGTCATGTTTTTGAGCTCTCTTTTCAACCAGGGTGGACCTTGGCCCCTGTCCTGTCTTTGGCCTATCCAGCACAGTCCTATCATGTGTTCCCCCGTTCTTGATATCTGATCAATGATTTTGATCCCCTACCTTTGATGCCTGAGTCCTTGGCCTGTGTTTAGTAAGAATCCTGTTTCATCAGTCAGCAGGGTTCCCACTAAATCCTTGATGCCTTTTCTTCATAATTTTCCATCAACTGACGCCCTTACCCTGTTTCTTGGTAATAAATACCCAGCAGTCATTGTGGTATTCAGAGTTGAACCAATTCCTCTCCTCTCTTGCAACACTCCTATCACAATAATCTTCAGTAAAGTCTTTCTTGCTGTTTTAACAAGTGTCAGTGATTTTTCTTTTACACTCGGGTCAGGTATCTGAGCAAACAGAAGCCAGCATGAAAGGTAAATAACAAACTGAACCTGAGGGCAATGGCATGGGGCCATCACACTATCCTCCCTTCTCTCTGAAACCCTGTGCCCTCTGTTGCCCCTTGAAAGAACACCATCTCCTTGGAATCCACCATTTGGAGGGTGCTTATCTGTGCAGTGGTTTTATGGTGTACTATTTTATTTTAATAGTCAGCCTAAATTGACTATTAAAACACAGTAGCAGACACATTAAGATTATTGCTGCACTGCTAGGGGAAGAACAAAGAAGAAGGAAAAGGAAAACATCTTCTGGTATTTGGCATAAAGCTCGTCAACCCAGTCACAGAAGCCAAGGCAGAGCACAAGTGAAATATCTCTACTTATATTAAGAATTACTAGGAATAAAGAGTGGTCTTCTGAAGTGAACCCATCAAGAAACAGATGGCTCTGGTCCCATTAGAAACATCTTCACTAAATAGTCACACTTAGCACTAAAATACCAAGAGCTGTTTAGAGGGAAGGAAGACATGAATAAATAAAGGAAACTGCCTGGCTGGCATGGCTCAGTGGTTGAGCAGTGACCTAGGAACCAGGAGGAGGCCATGTTTTGATTTCCAATCAGGGTACAAGTCCAGGTTGTGGATTGTGACTTTTGGAAGATCTGTGGAGACAATCACCAAAATTAAATCTGTCCTTACCCAAATGAGAAGAAAATGGCAGGCAAGTAGTAAGAGATGATTCCACAAAAGTTGACCTAATTTAATAATAGAGCAGAGGACTTTTGAGATAAGGAAATTCGTGTTTTAATTCAACACCATTTACAAGTTGGATGACCTTGATAAAATTATTTTATATCTCCCAACTTTGGTCTCTTCAATTATATAAATAAGGAAAATACTACTTCTTCATGGGATTGTTATTAGGATTACATGAGATAATGTATGTAAATCTCTTAGTAGGAAGATTACCTGAAGTCAAAGTAGCTCTTATTATTGTGATCATGATCACTACTATTGCTACAATTCTTGCAGGTATAATTGCCCATGCTGCTACTACCTAGTATATTTTAATAACTGTATCTTTATTATATAATATACTAGGGGCACAGTGTGCAAAGTCATGTGAGACCAGGACCCAGATTCTCAAGGTTCAGTGAGACCCAGAAAGAGTTCCACAGCCACCACCGCTGCCACCACCACCGTACTGTGTGAAGTGGGACCCAGAAACTCACCCATACCTCTGGTCAAGTCCCCCAGAGTCAAGTCTCCACCCACCCCCCCGCATGCCACATGCAGCCCTGTACACCCTGAGCATGCAGTCTCCTGCTGATTGGTCGTTATCATGTTATCTTGTGATGGCATGACGATCACAGGCTTTTTATATAATAAACTAGAGGCCCAGAACATGAAATTCATACATGGGGGTGTGGGGTGGGATCCCTCAGCCCAGCCTTCACCCTCTCCAATCTGGGACCCTTCGAGGGATATCCTACTGGGGTTGGGGCTAAATGAGCAGTCAGACATTCCTCTACAATCCAAGAGTGCTGGCTCCCAACTGCTCTCTTGCCTGCCTTCCTGGTTGTCCCTAACCACTCCTCTGCCAGCCTGATTGATGTCTAGCTGTTCCTCTGCCAGCCTATTTACCCTAACTTCCCTCCTTTGCCAGCTTGGTCACCCCTAACTGCCCTCCTTTGCAGGCCTGGTCCATCCCAACTGTCCTCCCCTGCTAGACATCTTGTGGTGGCCATCTTGTGTCCACATAGGGGTAGGATATTTGACCACATGGGGGCAACTATCTTGTGTGTTGGAGTGATGGACAATCTGCATATTACTCTTTTATTAGATAGGATAGAGACCCGGAGGCTGGCTGATTTGCCCTGAAGGGTGTCCTGGATCAGGGTGGGGGTTCCCTTGGGGCATGGGACAGCCTGGGCAAGAGGCCTGTGGTGGTTTGCAGGCCTGCCACACCTCCAGGTAGGGTAACCCAAGTGGAGGCCCTGATATCTGAGATTTATCTTCTACAATTGAAACTTTGTAGCCTGGAGCAGAGCCAAGTCTTCTGCTCACTCCATGGTGGCAGCCATTTCTGTTGAGATTTATTTATCTTCTATAATTGAAACTTTGTAGCCTTAAGCATAGGCCTGGGCTGGCCTGGGTGTGCAGAAAGCTTGGCTTCCTCACTTGCCAGGGAAACCAAGCCTCCCTCTTGCTCATTGTGACCATAGCCATCTTGGTTGGGTTAATTTGCATACTCACTCTTGATTGGCTGGTGGGTGTGGCAGAGTGGTGGTTAATTTGCATATTACTCTTTTATTAGATATGGTAGTCATTTCATATGTTATATATATTTGAATATAAAATCTAAATTATATATAAATTTATATATTCTTTTCACTTAATAGTCAACCGGCTAATTAGATTACTATATACATAAAAATAAACTATCATAATATAAAATATATACATATTATACACATGCTGAATATATGTATTTCAGATTTATATGAGAAACAGAGACTGGCCTGCCTTAACTTCTTTTTTCTCTTCCAAAGGTATCTTCCCTAGCTCACAATGCTATCTACTGGTATTTATTTTCATCAAACTAAGAAATAAAGAGAGAAAAAGAGGGAGGAAGAGTAGGAGGGATAGACGGGAAAAGAAAGACTAACTAAAGTCAACATGTTTGAGCAGATAATGGTGTTAGCTGCTGTGAATTTCAGCTTCCAGGAGCTTGGACCCCTGAAGGAAGTTGGAGGAAAGGAGAGGAGAATTCAGGGTGAACCCTAAGGCCTCCTTGCACAGTGCAGTGCCGCTGACACAGAGCTCTGACAGCAGATGGAGGAAAGCAGGGAACTATTGGCATATCCTTGTCATTGTCTATCTCCGAAAGCCAGCCTGCCCTGCTCAGCCTCAACAAGCTGCTTACAGCTGGCAGGAGGAAATGTCGTCCTGTGTACAAGCTGACAGTTCCACTACTCACTTCGGCTGGAAGCCTGGGTTGGCCAGACCATTTAGGAGCCACAGGAACCACTGTTTGGCACCAGCGTGTCCTGGTCTGGTTGGAACAGGAGTGGGAGAATGATGGGGGTGACATCTAGCCAACAGTGCCTGTTCCAGAAGGGCAGAGGGAGGCTCATTTTCTAATTTTTGGGTTGAAAAAAATTTTTTTTACATATTTTTCAGGCCTGAAATGTAGTGAGGTAATCTTTGTGGAACTAAAATAAGTCTCAAAGTAAAAAATATAAGAAGGATTCAGAATTTGATTTTTAATTCTTGCTAGAAAAATATTTATCAAGATAATAACTATCTGTCAGATCAATATTTAGTGCTTTATAGTTCAAAATCATTTTCATGAGTATCATCTTCTTGTGGGACTTCCCAACATCTTAATGATGGAAGTTGAGGAGAAAGTTCTGGATGTCCATTTATCTGTTAGATTCAACTGTCTATATCAGGAGCAAGCTGAGCATGCGCTTAGCCTGTGTGGAGCACACAACCAAAAACCATGATGTGCTGCTGTAACACATCAGCTGTGGATGCCATCATGTGTTAGTAAACTATTGGGGTAGAATTTGGTATGACTGCACCTAACTCCTGACAATATCTGTGACCCACTTCCTCTTGGATATCCTCCTAAAATACTTTTAGTTACCCCTAAATTCCTCCCTGATACATTGGATTGGCAAGTTTGAGCTCAATAATTATCATAAAAGGGAGATTGGGTCTAGAAAAATGGACTATGTTTGTGGCCTGAAGACCTACACCTGATTTTTTTTAAAAAAAATACTTGAGCAAGGTAGAAAGCTAGTCAGATGGCATTTTGTCCTAGAAGTAATCTTTTAAAATATTACATTGCACTTAAATTTCAATCAGTTTTGTCAATGATCAAGGCACTGAAGATGCAACTAGACAGCCATCATTTGTGTTTGTTCACCACTGACCCAGTGAAGTAATCCTGTGAACTCATTTTACCCCAAAAGTGTAATAGGGAGCTGGTTGAATTCCTTTAGTTGTTCCATTGATCCCTTATACTAATATAAGGCATTTTTAAGACATTAAAAAAGCCCAATGCCTTCTCATATCAAAGTTACAATTTCTTACTCAATTTAAAACCTTCTCCACCCTCTAATCTAGTTCTGAGACTGGGGAGTGAGTGTCAACTTCCTAACTCACTCTTCTGTTCTCCTTTTCCATCCTGTGTTGTACCACTCTTGGCCCTTCAGTGATGGCAGGGCTGGTGGAAGAAGAGATAAGGGACAACTGAATCGCTTGTGGGGTATATCTACAATTTAGTGCATCTTAAGTAAAGTCAATGTCCAAAACACAAACTCTAAATCTTTTGTAGGGCACTTGTGTGAGTTCTTAGATGCTCTCGGGATCTTCCATTCAGAGACCTTTCCCATGTAACTACTTAATACTGTTCCCCACCCAGAACTGACTTCCTGTGGCCCAGTTCTCAGCAGCTCCTGATGGACAGAATCATTTTAAGACAACCCACAGTCTAGCTTCCTTCTGTGCCATCCACACCTCAAATACAAATTCTGGACCCATCAAACTTCGGGAGCACGGGCCCTTCCTAGCACTCCTGCCATCTCAGCTGCAGCTCAGGGAGACACTCCATCCATTGAGGTATTTCAGTCATAAGGTACCAGCCCTTTTATTCCACAATTCCTAGGGAACACAGGTCAGGTTATCTGAGTGGTTCTTTTAAAGTCCCTGATAACTTCTGATATGAAGGAATACCTCCTCCCCTTGCCTCTTTCTTACACCAACTGTTTCTCTATAATGAAATTTTCTACTTTCTAAAAAATCCCTAATCCTTAGTCTTTTTCTTAAATGATTAGGAGAACTAATAAAGTACTGCCTGGGCCCGGCCAGTGTGGCTTAGTGATTGAGTGTTGACCTAGGAACCAAGAGGTTGATTCCTGGCAGGGTTGTGGGCTCTCTCCCCAGTGGGACATGCAGAAGGCAGCCAACCAATGATTCTGTCTTATCATTGCTGTCTCTCTCTCTCCTTTCTTCTCTGAAATTAATAAAAATATAATTTTAAAAAATAAATAAAAGCATTGCCTTCACACTAAGAATGTAATTATTTTAGGGTTTTTTTTTTTGGGGGGGGGCTGGTGGTAATCATTTGAGTTTGAAGTTAGCAAACTTCATAAACCCCAGTGAAAAATGGCAATGCTCTATATTTACCATCTTCTCTCTGGTTCGCTATTAAGAAATGTTTACCGTTCCCAAGTAGAATGAAATAATAAGGCACCAGGGAAAAAGAACAGTCATCAAAAGTGCATTACTTTCCTGTCTTTCTATCTTGTGGACGTCTGAGGCTGCGCCTTGAGTTTGTGTATTAGAATTGGCACAAAGCCACTTTCCTCCCAGACTCCAGTTTCAGAAAACCTTGCCTGGGAAGGAATGACCTTTCAGCCACTTCAAAAGCATCTCCTCCCTCACACCGTGTGATGTCAGGCTCCCTGGGACTATGACAGGGCTCTCAATTAGAAAGATGACTTCTAAATGGTGTCTCATCCTGTCACCTCATGCTTGTGTGGGTGACCTCTGTGGCCAGAGGGAGAATTGTGGCTACGTAGGAGTCCAAAATGAAAGAGTCATGAGGTTGGAAATGAACAGAAAGATGAAAATGAGAATACCACTTTTTGGCGGGGAAGGTTTTCTGATTGGCAAGTGGAGGCGGCTCTGAATATACCTGGGATGGTCCAATTGTTCTCTTGTCAATGGCGGCTGGGTTGACAAGCCTTGTCCTGCGGTTCTCTGATCCAAAGGACACTTGAGCTTCTCCAAGATCAAAGGCATCCTTGGGGAAATGTCTTTATTTTACCCCCCGCAGCCTACCTACTCTCTTCTTTCTTTTCTGGTGATTTTCTATTCACCTCTCTGATACATCTTTCCGGTTTTAGAAGGAAGTTGAAGAAGTCTTTCCACAATTTCATCTGTCCAAATAAGCCATCCACTATTTTGATTTGACAGTTCTCGTCAAAGGCTGCTATGTAATGTTCTGTCATATATAACAATGACAGATACCAAAAATCAAGCATGCTTTCATTTCACAAATATAGGATGGAGGATGCTGACCAGTGGAAAAACTGGCTGATGTGCCCCAGGAGAAACACTGGAAGGTTATGTTACCCGGCTCAGACTTTTGATTTCCAGATGAATGATCAATTTAACATATGCCCATACCAAGACTTGTACAAAAGTCTTTCATTCAGTGAATTGTGCAAGAAAAACTGGTTAATAGGTGAACTTATTAAAATTTAATTTTTACTTTGCACCATGTGCTACATTCTAGAGGTACAAAATGGTTGGGGGGTGTCAAAATTAATTTATTAAAAAAAAAAATACAGGTGTGTTATCTAACCTCAGGAGGAAAAAGTAAAATTAGTGGAAAACACACACAAAGAGAAAGACAGTAGCGAAGATTATAAAAACCACTTTGAAAATTCTCTGCACGAAAGACTATTAAGAAAGAATGTAGTAGGGGGAGAGATAAACCAGAGAACTTGTATACATACATTTATGGACACAGACACCAGGGGGGAGAGATGTTGAGGGGGGGGATGAGAGGATAAGGATGCAAATGAAAGAAAGAAAGAAAGAAAGAAAGAAAGAAAGAAAGAAAGAAAGAAAGAAAGAGAAAGAGAAAAAGTATTGTATTTAATTTTAAAAAGCAGGTTGCATGTAGTAATTGTGTTCTGTAGAAATTACACATGTGATACCGGTATATATGTGTATGTTTGTGATTGGTGACATAAAGCATCTATAACCTAGACTTTTGTATGTTAAATCACAATATTTGCAATTTTATGGAATTTATATATTTACATAGAGGTTCTAGAATACATTTAAATTGACCAGATGATTTTGATTGAATCATTAATAAACTCCATTCTGGGCCAAATTTTAAAAGATTTTCATTATTATTATAAAGTCTTGATAATCTCTTCACAACTATCCTGAACATTTTCATAGGATAAGTTTGTAGAAGTGGAATTGCTTGTCATAAATGGCTTGTCATGCATATTGTAAAAAGCATCCTGCATTTTCTCCAAAGCAATCTCTTCCAGCACTGACTCGGATCATACTCCCACCAGCAAGCATAACTACAATTCTCCAAAACTCACTCCCACCACTACCAGTATAAGGTACTTTCTCACTATTATAAATTTTAATTTGCCTTTATGAAGGCAAATGAGCTAATTGATATGACTTGCCCATATTAACTTGTTTTATTTTTAAGTTTTTTTAAAAAATCTGTTTACCTGTTAAGGATTATATCTGCTTTTATTTAACATACTATCCATCACACAGTGCCTCTAAGAAAAAAGAACTTTTATTTTTCTCATATAAAAAGAATTCCTCACCCAGACCTCTTCTGCCTTTCCACTTATCCATCCTTAGCTCATGGCTTTTCGTTTCTTGCTCATTTCTTTAATTCCCTAGTGGTTGCACCATCTTCAGCATCATAGATGTGCTCCAGGAAAGAAGGAAAGAAAGCTTGTACCTAACCAGTTTGCTCAATTCTCCTGGAGGCTCCTCCCTCAGGGACCCACTCACTTCCTATTGGTCAGAACTGTGTGTCACATGGCAACTCTTGTCTGAAAAGGAGGCTGGGAAATTAAAGTAGATGTATACATTCTTTCCCAGAATGCTCCCCAACTCGTAGTCAACCAGTAAATAAAACCAAGTTTTCAGCATGAGCAAGAAGAGAACATTGGATACTGGGTTGGCTATCAATAATGTTGATCAGAATTTCAACATCCCAGAAGTTCTAAGCTTGTTTTGACTTTGATGTTCTTAGGTATGTGTGTTATTGTTTTTTTATGCTCCAGCACAAAAGTTTAAAATCACCCAACAGCCAAAACCGGTTTGGCTCAGTGGATAGAGCGTCGGCCTTCTGACTGAAAGGTCCCAGGTTCGATTCTGGTCAAGAGCATGTACGTTGGTTGCGGGCACATCCGCAGTAGGGGTGTGCAAGAGGCAGCTGATCAATGATTCTCTCTCATCGATGTTCCTGACTCTATGTCCCTCTCTCTTCCTCTCTGTAAAAAATCAATAAAATATATTTAAAAAATAAAAAATAAAATCACCCAACATTGTCTCTCAGAAATATAAGGGGGAAGACAAATCAAAGAATAAGCGTAGCCAGACAATAAATCTCAGCTTCAGTATTTTACAGTATGGTAGAATATCTAACACTTGGACAACTGTCTCATCTTCGGCTGTAGTGGTTCTCAGCCTTCCTAATGCAACCCTTTAATACATTTCCTCACATTGTGGTGACCCCCAACCATAAAATCATTTTCATTGCTACTTCATAACTGTAATTCTGCTACTGTTAATGAACCGTAATGTAAATATCTGTGTTTTCCGATGGTCTTAGGCTCTACAGCAGCAGCTCTCAACCATGTTCATCTTTTCCCAGATATGTGCAGGTATTTAAGAGTCATTCAGTGTGAATTTTTGTTGGAGCTGTAAGTTCTATGAACTGCACTCAGTATAGCTGCCTCCACCCATGGTTACATTCTTGTCATTCTTCTTCATGTTGACCCTGCTTGCCATTTTCCTCAGGGTTTTCTCCTCCTCTGGGGAGCTGAGCTCTGCCTTGGGTGCCATTAGGTCCAGCAGTCTTAACCTCACTATCCCTTCCCTAGGCTGTTTGTCCCCCATGGTACTGAATGGCAATGTCAGAGGCATTCCCTGTCTATCCCCCTGCTTGAGAGAGGCTGGCTGCTGCTCCTATTGCATCTGAGGGCTCACAGATGAGTCAGAAGCACTGACTCAGCCCAGTGGGAGAACTCCAAGAACAGCCTGTGGAGGGGGGAGGAGGTCAGTGAGATAGAACAAAGGTGCCTCTGGCTTCAGTTAGCCTTCTCTCTAAAATCAGGGACAAGTTACTTCCTGCTGGAAGCCATGTGATTGAGGTGATACTTTTAGATATGGTAAGTTTGTCTTTTAAATGTTACCACATCAAAGGGACCTTGTTGAAGGCTTCCTACATTTGGAAGGTTTATGTGGGTAGAAGAAAAGGATAATGAAGAAACTCATATTCTAATAAAAGTTAAATGACAGATATGACTAATCGAGTCTTTAAGAAGTTATTTAACTGCTCTCACCAATATTTCTAACATTAAAGATCTGCAATTATCAGATAATTAGCATCTCTTGGGAATGAGTTATGCCTCAGGACATTCAATCAATAAACAAGCCCTCCGGATATATTTAGAATTTATTAGAAAACACATACGTATCTTAGTATAAAATAAAACAGGCTCTCAGATCTAACGTATTATGAAAATGTACACTCCTTTTGGTAAGAAGGAATTAAAACACACCTACACACACAAACACATACACCCAGCACATTTGGGAACTAGAATCCAGTGCTTTTCATTGGACATTAATTCCTTGATGGATGTGCTCATTTTCTATATCATCTTCCCCAATCTGCTCCTTTTCCAAAAGCATTCCTTACCTCTGAAGGAACCCATTCTGAAATGTAATCACCTTTTACCCAGTCATACAATCCAGAAATTTAGTATTTATTCAAGATTCCCAGCTGTCAATACCTTCTCCCAATTTGGTGCCCAATGCCTGCTCATGTTAGCTACTCAAGCGCTCTCAAATCCACACCCATCCCCTCCTTCTTCCCTTTTGAACTTTTTCAGCTCTGCCTCAGCCCTACTCATATAAAGTGCTGTCCCCAGCGGGAGTTCTTTTCAGATGTTACCTCTAGATTGGGCTAGGAACCTTTCTTATTTATGTGTGGCTATTTAATTCAACTCTATAGGAGAAAACATATAGTAAAATTTAAAAAAAATAGAAAAATTACCGTATTTGCCAGCGTATAAGACGATTTTTTGGCCCTGAAAAATATGCCTCCAAGTGGGGGGTAGTCTTATATGGCGAGTATATAACAAACTCTGTATTTTTAGTGGAAATGTTAGGGGGTCGTCTTATATGCCCAGTCGTCTTATACGCTGGCAAATACGTTTTTTCAGGGCCAAAAAATCGTCTTATACGCCGACAAATATGGTATTGAAATTGATTATTAAAAAATAAATAACTTCTACTTACCTAATTAAGAACCAAGTTAAGAAATAATAAGTATATACAGAAATACAGTGAGGAAATCATTAATATAATTAATGTAGAAATACCTTATACCAAACATAAATGTATGGCAAATTAAAATAAAAGCAATTTCGCCAGGCCAGTGTGGCTCAGTGATTGAGCAAGGACCTATGAACAAGGAGACCACACAGTTTGATTTCTGGATGTGGCCTTGATCCCCAGTTGGGGTGTGTGTGGGGGAGGGGAGAAGGTAGCCATCAATGATACTCTCTCATTGATGTTTCTATCTCTCTCTCCCTTCCTCTCTGAAATCAATAAAAATTAAAACATATATAAAAGCAATTTGCAAATAATATTGCATAACTGTCAATAAAATATTGAAACTATTTAATCTCAGTGGTAATCAAAGATATCCAAGTTAAAATACAATTTTTGCTTACTAAATTAGTAAAGATTAAAGTATTCTAAAATGCAGTTTCAGTATACCATCATTGAAATATGCATCCTTGTATGTAACATAGGGCAGAAAGTTATATACTCTTTTGAAAAGCAAGTAAAATATCCCTATCCTATGACTTAGTAATTTCCTTTTTAGGAATTTACCCTTAGGTAAAGAATCTGACCTATAGACAGATATTTACTCATTGTTTATAAGAGTAAGAATTTAGCAATAACTTAATTGTTTAACCTTGAAACACCTAAGAAAATTCTGACACATCCATATAATGTAATAGTCTATACATTATAAATTCAAAATGAATAAAGGCCTGTCAGTTAATATAAAATGAGTAAAGCGGCCACATGAAAGAACACCCTACTGACAAGCCAATGCCCAGTCTAAATTAGATGCTGCCCCTTGGCTCTGAGTATCATTTCCTTCTGGGGATGTGGGCTCCTCTTTCTGAAATTTCCTACTTTTTCTAGAGCAATTGGCAATCTGGATTACTTAATGGTAAATGCTCAACTTTCAGATTACTAGAAACTAATTTGAATGTATGTCTATAAAGAAAGCACGTCTGCTGACTCGATGTAATGAAAGGAAGGTTGTTTTAAATGATCTGTTTCATAGCCATTTATATTAATTGACATGATCATCTTGTTTTTATAAGAAGAGGAAATGCCTGCAATACAAGACTCAATAGGAGATTTTAAAAAAAATTGAAGACTGAAAACTGCCTGCAGACACAAATGAAGAGTGATTTTTTATTTTATTTTTTGCAGTCTTGCCTGCCCATGTCTGGTACAAACTAGGCAATGGCTTGACAAACATTCAAATACTTGATGTTAAATGAGAACGTGAAATCAGCTGTAAATAAAAATGCATGACTTGAATGATAGACTATGTATCAAAATATCAACATTGATTGCTGCCTGGTTTTTGTTTTAAATCTGGTTTTAGAACCAATGCAAAAAAGGAAGAGTATAGATGCATTTTGCTCATTAATGTTTCATTTATTCCTTTCACAAATACTTATTGAGGGTTTAGTATTTGTTAAGAACTGTTTTAGATAATGGGAATAGAGAAGTTGAAAACAACAACCACCTGCTTTATGGAATTTACATTCTAGTTGGGAAAGACTTACGAGTACAATAAGCAATATAAGTAAGTAAACTAGAAAGTGTGTTATATGCTAAGTCTGTGGTTGGCAAACTGTGGCTCGCGAGCCACTTGCAGCTTTTTGGCTTGGGTATGGCTCTTCCACAAAATACCACGGCCTGCGCAAGTCTATTTTGAAGAAGTGGCATTAGAAGAAGTTTAAGTTAAAAAAATTTGGCTCTCAAAAGAAATTTCAATCGTTGTAATGTTGATATTTGGCTTTGTTGACTAATGAATTTGCCAACCACTGTGCTAAGTGATAGGAAATAAGAAGTAAATGTTCTAAAATTTGTATCTGAGATTTGCTTTAATCAGGTATGGTAAGACATATATACACAGAAGTGATTGTGATGAAGAAATGTTTAAACTCATGGTTCTCTTAAAGGGGGCTGGGGTGGGCACAGCATGCCACATAGGGCCACATGGGAAATCCCCAAAGTCAATCAGGAGGCAGAGGAGACCAGAGGAAGAGAAGGCTTTATCAGAGTTTTGGTAGGAAAGTCAATGCAGGGCAGGATAAACAGTTTGAGACAGGCTAGTATCAATAATCCTGGTGGTCTTTTAGCATTGGAACTATCCCTAGTTGCCTGGAAGCTGGCCCTGGGTTGATTGAGGGCAGGAAAATGTTAACCTGGGTGTGAGAGTTTAATAATGCCTAACCCATGGACACAGGTGAAGGCCTGGGGCAGGGCAGGTGGAGGATGGAGGGGGGTCAATGGGAGAAAAAAGGGGGACTTCTATAATACATTTAACAATAAAGATGATAATTTTTTTTAAAATACCCTCAGAGTCATCCACAAGAAAAACTTTCGTAACTACCCCATATCATTAATACAAACATAACCCTATGTTATATCATTTTGTATACTTCCATGGCATCAGGTAGCTTTTCTTTTTGCACGCTTAGTACTTTAAATTATTTAGTTAATTGGTTATAGCTCTTATTTTTCTCCTTTTCATAATTCAAAAGCTTAACACAGTCCATGTCTTAGGGAAGGTGCTCAATGAATCAACATCTTCTCTGGAGATAGGTGACTCACTGGATGACTCACGAACATTGCTCACAGCCAATTTGAGGCCAACCCTCAACCTGAGACACCATAACACATCCATGTGTCCTCCAGAGAAATTGCACAGAACATCAGAGTGTCATGTGACACACACAGAGCTTTAAGCTGCCAACCTAAAGATTAAATTATAGAGTAATGAATTACAGAAGAGAAGGGGCTGGGAGACAAGAAGCCCAGGTTCAAGTGACAGTTCCTCACTTAGGAACTAGCTGTGTGGCCTTGGTAACCACTGCCTCACTCTCCATCTGCTTCCTTACCTATAGATTGCAGATGTGAAAGGATGCAATGGGATTTCACCACGGCTACCTCTTGCTTTGTCTTCCCCAAACACTTTCTTCTGAGACTGGCACCCATCCTGTTTGGTGAGCTGCACTTCTCTGTACTATAACCATCTGATTTTTATAGGAGGGCAAGGGTTTTTTGTTATTATTGGTTTTTTTTTTTTTTTTTTTACTCTTCTCACCGTTACTCCTACCCCAGACATGCAAAGCCTTTACTTGCATTTTTTTAAAAATTAGAAATGAAATACAACCTAAGTCAACACAGCCCAAAAGAAGAAAGAATGAAATTGGAACTCAAAGAAAAGCAAAAATAAGAGGCAGGGGCTGGGGGCTGGGCTGGGAGGTGGCAGTCCTGTTAGCATTCAAGTTCCGAGTTCCAGATGTTTCTGAGCTCAGTTACATCCTTTCCCTTCCTGCAGCTTGAGTTTTAAACCAAATAGATCCCTCCTTTTGAGCTTAAGCCATATAGAATTGACTTTCATCCATTTGGAATCAAAATAATACAGGTCTCAAACAAGACTCCTTTAAATTTTCTAGATTCTCAACCCCTGAAAGTTTGAAGAAACAAACCTAAGACTGGGAAAGCCCCAGATGGTTCTCATCATACAGAAGACACTCTGAAAGGGACAATTACACCTCCATCTGTAAAAACTATAAAAGTGGGTCTTTGGTCTCTGACTTTGGGACCAGTAGATTATGAAAACACTTCTAAATCTAAAGCATTTTAAACATGTAAAGAATAATCATTCTTGCCCAGGTTGGTGTGGCTCAGTTGGTTGGTGGTTGGATTCCCCCTCAGGGCACATACCCAGGTTTCTGACTCGATCCCCAGTAGGGGGCGTGCAGGAGATAGCCAATTGTTATTTCTCTTTCTCACTCTCTAAAATAATAATCATAATAAAATAGTAATACATTAATAAAAAATATGATTTAAAAAGATTTAAAAAATAATCATTCTTTTATTTTCCTAGAAGCTATAGACCAGTGGTCGGCAAACTCATTAGTCAACAGAGCCAAATATCAACAGTACAACGATTGAAATTTCTTTTGAGAGCCACATTTTTTAAACTTAAATTTCTTCTAACGCCTTTGTTTATAAACATATAAATCTAAATATATATTTCCCAAAATATATTTGCCCAGGCCGTGGTGTTTTGAGGGAGAACCACACTCAAGGGGCCAAAGAGCCACATGTGGCTCACAAGCCACGATTTTCCAACCACTGCTATAGACAATGACTGAAATGCAATTTTTTTTCCTAGTGCTATTACTTAGAATTGGTCAAATAGGCTGAAGAATAACCCAGCTGGACAAAAGAGGAAATCTGTCTCTGAAATAAAGTTCAGAGTTTCTGAGAGGAGGGTGGGTGCTGACATGGCCAGGAGGAGAGCTGAGGCATAATGCCACTGAAGGTTCCTGGAGAGAAAGCAGCCAGGACTGTGGCTTCCATGCCCTAGGCCTATCTTCAGACTTTAGGTAATAGTTCTAGACATTTTGGAGTGTGAAGCTTTGTAATCATGGGTGCAGTGTTTTTCCTTCTCTCCCAAGTCCTTAACCATTTTCCCCCTACCAACAGGCAGATTTTATATGTCTTTCTAGAGCTACTAGAATATTTCTACGGCAGACTGACTCTGTTACAGGAAACTAGCTTCTCAACATACAAATTAGCTAATAAAAAACACCCCTTTTCTTGGTTTCAACTCCTGTGATATCCTGAGGATCCATCCTGGAGTCCGCTCTGAGAGTTCAGATAGATCGATGTTCCTTTATGTTGGTTATACCTTTACATTTGGACAGCGCCTTTTTCCAGTTCTGACAGTGAAATAGCTAACCTACACTACAGTAATGACTTTATTTTTTTCATGCCATTCATCATGTATACTACTCACTGCCAACGATAATTGTGCCTCACAATGTCTTCCCCAGAATTTCAAAACTCAGTAAAAACATCCATCATCTAGCACTTAATCAGTAGAGAGCACCTAATTAGTTTAGTATCTTGAAATGCTTGGGGAGTAGACATTTCTAAACATTTAGTAAGCCTCACTATACCCTTGTGAGGGCTGTAAACCTTTTAACATTTTAGTGCGTAAGGAGAAGAGAGTTGGAATTACTTACCATACCTCTATACAATAAGTTAGTAAAGCTGGGAGTGAATTCAAGAACTCCTATTTTTAGGCCATGGTTTGCACTGCAGGGCTCCATAGAATTCCTTTGAATGGGGAACAGAGTAGCACAGAGATCCCCCTAGAACTGTGATGGGATCTGGTGTGCGGTGTGATACCTTTTATCTTGTGTGCCTGGTACAGTTCCTTTATCTTTATTAATGTTGACAGTTCAGTGCAGAGATCTGTTCAATCTAAAACTGAAGCACGTGCTGAAGCAAAGGGACTGAGTGAGAAATTCTGTTAAGAAACATCACTGGCAGAGCACCTCAGCTTAATTAGCAAGTAAAACGCCTACATGGAGGTGGGGGCAAATCTGGAAAAGCTGTCCACAGTTCCACACAGGTCTGTGAGATTTGGGAATACAGAAGGCAGAATTTCTCAGAAGGTGATTCAGTTATAATGACAGAAACATATTCAAAGCTCCTTTATTTTATCAAGTATTAACCTAATTTCTGTTTCAAGCACTTGGGTTCAGGGGGAAGGACAGCTCTATGGTTGACTGGTACTTTCTGCCTGTCTTGCCCACATCCTAACCATCTGGCTCATTCCCTCCTTATCTGCCACCTGCCCTCCCCTCAGCCTTACCCTACACTGTCTAATCCCATCTGACTCCTCAAAAACACTTCAGAAGTCAAGGGTTCCTTGTCCAAGGAGATCCAGTATTGATGACCCTTTACCCTAAATGGCTGTTTCAAGGTCCTCTAATTAAAACTTACCCACCAGCATTTCCACATACCTGTTCCTCCTAACCCCTTAAAAACCTTTTACCCAGTTCACCAAGTGAGATGGATTTGAGACACCATCAGGCATCCCATCTTTTTGGTTGGCACTTCCTTGATTGATAAACATTTCCTTACTCCGAATGCTGGCATTGGGAGTTTTGTCATTTCAGAGCAGCAGGCACATAAACTTTGAACACTATTAAATTTTTAAGATAAAATAAATTAGGGAGAACAAGATCATCTTTCAAAGGGTGTGAGCAATGAACTGTGAAGGATGAGAGAACAGATTAAAAACAGAGAACACTTAGGAGGCCACTGTAATTGTGCAAACTGGAGTCATGAAGGTATGAATTAGTGTCCATGGAAATCTTAAAGAGGTCATTTTAACATGGTTAACAGCTGAGAGACTGGGTGGCGGAATATGTTTTAGAGTTCTTAAAGTTTCTGGTTTGGACAAGTTGGGGTCCCATTCACTGAGATGGAGCCTTTGTTCTGTGGAGCAAGATGAGTTTTGTTTTAGATATATCAGGTCCTTTAGATGTATCGGGTTCATAAAAATCATGCCAGTATAACTGTTATAACTAACAGCCAAATTCTCAGTGGTCTAACACATCTTTAGTCTTTATTCCAGCAAAATGTGATAGGAATGTTTCTGGCTAATGGACCTTATGCTACTACCATTGTCCAATGTTGTCAGAGAAGAGAGAAAGCTTAGAGGATCATGCAAGGCATCATATGGACCAGAAATAGAGGTGACATGTTTTAATTCTACTCATATTCCATTGGCCAGAAGTCTGTTACATGGCCCCACATAGCTACAGAGAAGTCTGGTACATACGTGCCCATCAAATACAAACAAGAAAGCAACAGTTTTGATGACACAAAGCATTGTCCTCACTTCAGACATCCAGCTGGGGAAATTCAGGAGACAGAAATGTGAGGCTGAATCTCAGAAGTCTGACCTAGAGAAAAGACTAAAAAAAAAAAATTATAATAATGATACTTCAAGTCAAGATGAGGGGACATGGGGGAATTATAGACTGAGAAAGAAGGAAAAAAGAAGGAAACGTAGGATAAATTCTAAGTTTAGGCATAGGAAAGAGAGAGGAAATGGTTAGAGAGATGGAATTAAATCAGATGAACCATTATGAGTAAGAAAGGAAACCTATGGCACCAGATGTTACAAAAAGGCAAATGAGATAAAGACATTAAGGCATCTATTGACCTTGGCAATCAGATAAGCATTGGTAAGTTGAACACAAATGGTTTCAGTGAAAGTATTAAGTCAGGAAATGATGATCAGGGGTTGTGGAGGAAATGGGAAAGGGGAAGTATGGGTAGCAAATGTCTGTCAGTTCCTTAAATGCTTTGAAGGGTAGGAGGGAGAGAAAGCAGTAAGAAGAGAAGGTGATAGAGAACTCCATGTATTTATGAGCAACTATTTTATTTACTATTTTTATTTGTCAGGAATAATAATGAATGTCTAACTACTGTAACTAATAGCCCAATTAGATTCTGATCTGTGCAACCACATTGGGTTGATATCATTCAAATGCAAAAGAATACACGACTTTACTCAGACTGAATATCCATATTAAGAGTTTTAAGCTATTGATCACAACTTGTCAATGCTCCTTACTATTTATTTGAACTGCAGCCCTCAGTTTGAGAGTCCACGTTTCCCATTAAATTGCTTAAATGTGTTAATTCATGAATCCTTAAAATGAAATTCTTTATGGGGAGGACTTAGGTTTTGCAGAGGGCATAAAATAGTCTACAATTTGGACTGGATTAGAATAAGGAAAACATAATATTGCGGGGAGCCATAAGAAAAATTATATTTGCTAACAAAATAATTCAAGCTATGTGGACTATTTAATTACATACAGGAAGGGATAAAAATAGGTTTATAGTCATGAGTGCATGAAACACAGAGTTTATTATTATTTATTAATTATTGTATTATTTTCTGTACGAACAATTATAAACCTATTTTTTCCTCACCCTATATTTAAATGACTTAGTAACTCCTTAATTGTTATAAGAAAATAGAAACAATTATAATTACTATCCAGAGTCTTGGGGAAAATGGAAGGGTCATTTAGGTTTCCGATGGCCACTCCGTTGTAAAGCTATGTTATTGCTACGAGACCCTTGTCCAATACAAGCTCACGTTATTATCCAATGTGGTTGTGGAAGCGATATTAGAATTGGGGAGTGGTTTAAACAGTTAGAAAACATCTGCTTTCTCCCCATAGAGGAGTCATCATTCCATAAGGGAGGAAACCCATTCCTTGTAAATCTAAGAAGTCAGAGCTTGGAAGCCTGACAGTTGTTGGTTTTGGTAACTGTCTCCTGGCATCCCATTGCAGAAGTCCTGGGTCACAGGCTGGGAAACTCACTCTGTCCTCCTTAGCAGCCTAACAAGAGGAAACTGGGGGAGGGAAATCACATCTTGGCATGAAAAATTATGATCAGCCATGAGCCCTGCCAGCCCATGAATTTCCAGTGGCACTCCATTTCCAAATGCACTTTTTCCATCCTCATCAACCAGCAGAAGGCAGCCGTGGGGGTTACACTTCACAAGCACGTTGGCTTATTGAACACTCACAGGAGACTGCAAGCTCATAAAATTTGCCCCTCAGAGTACAAAAGGAGTACGAGTGAATCTGTCTTTATAGGCCCAGCATTTGAAGCAACCAAAGGGCCCCTTGCAAAGCATTTGATTGTCAGAGATTCCTGGGCAGAGCCTGGTGTTTCAATAGATGATGGGCAGGGCATGCTCTGTGAGGACAAGAAGGAATTGCTCAGTGCACGGCTGGGTTGGAAATGAAAGGACACAGAACTGCTAAAGCTAGAGAAATACCTGGGGGACAAGGCCTGGCTTCCTTGTAGTTTCCTTGGAAATTAGAGCCTCTTCACGATTATTCTATGGAGCCCACACATTCCAAACACTTGTCCTCGATGAATCTCAACAAGCAAATTTGTAAGTGGACTTGGTCTTGGGGTGCCTGTGAGAAAAACTCATTTACATCACCCAATTTCTAGAAATAATTTGAAATATAAGTATAAGAATAAGCCTCCCTTCCTCCCACCCCCCCCCTCGATCTGGAAGATAAAAATGTCAGACACGCATAGAGTCAAGTTAATGTTTTTACTATAAACGCTACCTTCTTGAAAAATCGATAACGAACATTTGCTGACCTCTGAAACCTACCCTTGAAACCTAAAAGTAATGCCTTCAGATTATCTTGTACCTAGACCCACAAGCAAGGTTCCTGGATTGTAGGCTATGGTGCCCTCTGGTGGAAAGAATCACTACTATCATGTCCCCAGGGAAAGAATCCACAACCAGGAGTGTGCCCTTATCAGGACTTCCTGGTTCATGGGTCAACACTCAACTACTGAGCAACATTCGCCTTGGGCATGTCCCCTGATCCTTGAAGCCACATGTCAGTTTTCAAAGATGTCTAGATTCAGTTCATGCAGCCTTTTCCTTGGATTTGAAAGATTGACAAGAAGCAAAGACAGCAATTTTTTTGTTTTGTTTTAACAGCCAGAAAGTCCCTGTTGGGTTTTGCCAAATAAACAGTTATTCATTTTATTTTTTATTGAGTTTAATGGAATACATTGGTTTTTTTTTAAAAAAAACATACAGGTTTCAAGTGTATAACTCAACAAAACATCATCTGCACTCTGCATTCTGTGCCCTTGACCCAAAATAGTCTCCTTTTGTTGCCATTTATCCCCCCTTTGCTCTTGCCACCTCCCCTAACCCCCTTTCCCTCTGGCTACCACCATACTGTTGTCTGTGTCTATGTGTCTCATCCCTTCACTTTTTTTTTTTTTTTTTTTGCTTAATCCCTTCACCCTTTTTCACCCACTCTTCAACCTCCCTCCCCTCTGACAGCTGTCAGTCTGTTCTATGTATCTATGCTTCTGTTTCTTTCTTTCTTTATTTTTTTTGTAAAGTATTTTGTTTATTAGATTCCACATGTGAGTGAGATTATAGGACATTTGTCTTTCTCTGGCTGGCTTATTTCACTTCCCATAATACTCTTCAGGTCCATCCAGGCTGTCACAAAAGCTAAAAATGCCCCTCTTTATTTATGGCCAAGTAGTATTCCTTGTGTAAACATTCGATATTATATTATATATGTATTATATCTAATTACATCCCCATTGGCTCCATCCCCATTGTGGGGTGTGCAGGAGGCAGCCAATCAATGATTCTATCTCATCATTTATGTTTCTCTTTCTCTCTCTTCCTCTCTGAAATCAATAAAGAAATATATTTAAAAAATATAGAACATCATAGAACACATGAAGTGATCCCCCAATATTACTTTAACACATTCTATTCTCACCAAGGAACACTAGGCTTATACAACATGGTCCTTCCTCACCTTCTCCAGAAACAAAAGACTCCGATCATATGGTTATGAAAACTCAGTCTCTGTAGTGAATGATCAAATTCACTTAATAAATTAGCCTTCTAATTTTGGATTAATTTATTCATTTGCATGTTTAAAAATTGATTGGGATACTTCTAGTTTTCTTTAGGATGCAAATTTTTCTATTTTATTTTCAAATTCCATACAGATATTCCATATATATATATATATATATATATATATATATATATATATATATATGAAACCTCACAACTTTAAATTTACATATAGGTACCACACTAAGGTAAAGAGCCCAAGGTTACACTTCTTAGAAATAGAATGGAATCTAAACCCAAAACTCAATGAGAAAAAGACCCAGAGTTTGTCCGAAGTTGCATGCATGACTTCTGGAGCATGTGCGGGGATGTATGTGTAGATTTTCCACTCTCTGGAAACTTTTCAGAGGCAGAAATAGTATTTGTTTCATTATTTCCAGTAAAAGACTCAGTGTTTAACAAAGTTACCATCAGGAGAGGAAG
Organism: Vespertilio murinus; assembly: GCA_963924515.1. NCBI lineage: Eukaryota > Metazoa > Chordata > Mammalia > Chiroptera > Vespertilionidae > Vespertilio > Vespertilio murinus. The sequence goes on from OZ004715.1 coordinate 13,112,279, forward strand.
GAACTCAAGGGACTACTCAGCTGTTCCTTTTGATTATGGGTAGGTAATTCTGCTAAAAATTTCCCACCAAGGTTATTTTCCAAGTTCTCATGGCTGACTTTGAGATTTAAATTGTCCCATCACCTTCTAGAACCAAGGCTGAGCTTTAAAAGGCATGTTTCCTTTTGCTTCTTTCCCCGGGACCCACAGTGTCTCCTTTCTCTCACCACCAGCTTTTCCCTTGCCTGTGAGATCTCAGAGAAATATTTGGCTTGCTTCTTCAGCTGGTTCTCTTCCTCCCACTTCCCAACTCGGTGTTGCACAGCCACATCTTCCCCGTGGAAAGGATGCCAACTATAATTGCCCTGCACTGTTTGAGAAAGGCTTAGATCCGCTTCATAGGTTGTTTCTTCAGCCTTAATAAGTACAGACGTTTATTAGCTGGCCACGATTTCATTCTCCCCTCTGTGGTTTCATTTCCTTGCTCGTTACTGTGTAAATCATAGATTTATCTAATTACACGCGGTGGCCTTTTTTCTTTCCTCTTGGAGCTCAACAATTAGTAGAGGGCTGGGATTCTGATAGAAATGTCTAGAATGGTTTCTTCACACACGTTTCGGGATGCAACTGGGACAGAGTAAATTTAGTGTCAGTGTGTGTGGGGGGGGGAGGGGGGAGCTGGCTGGCCGCTCCAAACATTCAGTTAATCTCTGATTCTGAGATTAGAGATATGCCAACCAGGATACAAGGAAAAGAGAGAGTTCGGGAACCTCAGACTTACAAACTCAAACCTATAAATTCGGATGAGCTAGTCATATGTTGTAAATACTATAGTACTATTACCATTTCTCATTAATTTTGCTTATCTTACATCTCCTTATGATGTCTCTCAGGTATTGCCAATCTTTATATTTCTAGTAAAAAAAACAAAGGCACCTAGCCAAACTTTGCTCAGTGGATAGAGTGTCGGCCTGCGGACTGAAGGGTCCCGATTCGATTCTGGCCAAGGACACATGCTCTGATTGCGAGCTCCATCCCCATTGTGGGGTGTGCAGGAGGCAGCCAATCAATGATTCTCTCTCATCATTTATGTTTCTATCTCTCTCTCTTCCTCTCTGAAATCAATAAAGAAATATATTTAAAAAGTAAAATAAAAAAGGGGGGTGTTTTCTACTTGATCATAAGCTTACTTGAATTGACAGATAGTAATTAGTTGAACCTGTTAGTGTGTGGAGAAACCTTACTGAAAGCTGATTATAATCAGGGTTATTTTTGAAATTCTTCTCACAAATGAGAACACAAAATAAATGTGTCTTCCTGTCCCACCACCTCCAAGTGCAGCCCTGGCGTCAGCATCATTGACTACAGTCTCAGGTGCCAACCCCCCCCCCCCAAGCTGGACCTTCTGAATCACAAGGTACGAATTTCGTGTTTTATCAAGATCTCCTGGCGATGCCTGGTCTTCAATCCTCCTACCAGGTGCTTCCCATCTGAGGCCAGGACCTGGGAAAGCAGAGATCAAGCCACTCCGGCTGTGCGGCCTGAACTCCCGAGCCACGTGATGGTGGCTCACGGGCAGAGTAAATTGTTGCCTTAGGTCCTTGGTCGGCTTGCGAGCCACATGCGGTTCTTTGGCCCCTTGAGTGTGGCTCTTCTACAAAATGCCACGGCCCGGGCGAGTCTGTTTTGAAGAAGTGGCATTAGAAGAAGTTTAAGTTTAAAAAAATGTGGCTCTCAAAAGAAATTTCAATCGTTGTACTGTTGATATTTGGCTGTGTTGACTATTGAGTTTGCCGACCCACTGCCTTAGGTCACTCATCTTAAGGTGTTTTGTTTTTCCATAGCAATGCAAACTACCTCTCTATCCTGTAGGTTTCAACCCATCTTCCCAGGGTCCAGAGTTCCTCTGTGATATATATTTTACTCCAGAACAATCACTGACAATACATAGAATTTTTACTTTGAATCAGAGCTTAAATTATATTGAATTCAGAGCCCTCCCAAATGGAATGCTTTCCATAGAACTATACTTGCATAATGTCTGAACTATTATTAATATGTTTTCAACTCACTGTACCCCACTTAGACTTAACCTAAGTGATACGAGCCAGAATATCAGAATTTTGATGCTTCATTTTATTTTTCTAATATCATGAATGTCCCTTAATATAAAAAATAAAAGTAAATATATCTGTGCATCACCTGTTAATATAAGAAAGCTTCAAACCTGTAAAGAATTTTTGTGAGTTTACTGGAGCCAAACTGTTGACAGTTGCGGGGAAGCGGAATTTCATGGCAGTTTTCCACCATGTTTTGTAAATTACAATCAAAGGAGGAGGCGAAAGTGGGTTGGTTACCTGAAATCCATTGGTGGGAGATTGAGGAGGCGGGAGAAAGCAAAGCGGAGAAACCTTTGGGATTGGATAACAGTAAAATGATAGACACACGCTTCTATTACTTAGGTGAGGGCAGATTAACCACCAATAAACAGGAGAGCAATAACGAAGAGGGCATTGTGGTTCTTTGCTAGTGCCTTGGATGTGCCCCGAGGGGTCCGGAAAAGGGGAAGTTACCCCGACATTTCAGAGGTAAGTTATAAATGCAAAAACTTTTAGTTTTAGATCGTCTTTTGTGGTTTTGTGGTTACTTTAGGTCTCTGAGTTTGCGAGGCTGGCAGGCCGGCCTTCCCTGATCTTGTTCGGGTTAGCGTGTGGTTCCTTTTTGTCCGCACACCAAATATGATGTTGCTACTTGTATTCCGATTTGGAAAATAATAATCTGATAGAAAACTTTTTATGGGACAGAAAACTTCCTCTGGTCATTAATTGTTGGCACATCTCATTTCTGAGCTCCGCATATGGAAGCCATCCCACTAATTTGAGGGCTGCTTTTCCTTATTTCTGCTTTTTCTCTCCAAAAGCATTCATTGGCTTTTACACATTTTCCAAATGTCTGTGTTTTACTCACTTGATTTCTACTGACTAAATTTCGTTCCTTGCTCACCTCCAATTTCATAGAGTTCACCTCTGAAGGTAACTGCTCCCTGAACACTGGTCTTTATGAAACTTGTCCCTGCTTACACCCAATAAGTAGTAAATAAGGCAGAAGTGAAAAATAGAGCAATTTTTTTAATATCTGAACAATGGGAGAGGTTATAAAAATATCAAAATGATGTTGAAGTCTAGGGATACTCCGAGTGTTGTCTGAAGGCATGTATAGGTCAATGAGTTGTTTGTTACTGGCTCATCAGTACAAATTTTAAAAATCTGTAATTAAAAACTTTCAGAGCAATCTGACAAAGTAACTTAATGTCAGTTGAATCTATCGATAATCAAAAGTTGGGATTTGTCATTTTGGTGTCTTTTTAAATTTTCTTAGTTAATGTTTTTCTTGTGTTTTATAAAAATACTGCTTTGCAACAGACTAGATTTTTTTTTTTTTACAAAGTCAAAAAACTGGTTCTCTACCACAGGTACTTTAAGAAACACTATAAAAAAACTAAATTGCATAGAAAATGTTCTTTGTTTAAAAAAATGTTTAATCGACTGATAGGCAAAAATCTTAACACATTTTACTTTCTGTGTTTGTTGGTGCTGTTGCTTTTTAGTCTTTGTGAAATGGTATATGTAGATAAAAAATTAAAATTTTGCTAGAAAAGTAATGAATAATTATTATCTATTAATTTGCAGTGGATAAAAATCATATAAAAACCCATAACATAGGCAAGGTAACCATCTTCTTAAAAAACTTAGGTAACCATTAGTATTGGCCTGGTTAAGTTGTTTTTCTTTAAATCTTTATTGTTGAAAGTGTTATATATTTCCCTTCTTTTCCATGTTGATCTCTTCTATCCCTCCTGAAAATGTCCTTTTAAATAAAGCTCAGAATATTGCAATAACACTTTTTAAAAATTATGTATTAAAAACTGAAAAGAAATGTAGACACCAATATATTAATTTCTAGCATTAGTTATCATTGAGTGATAGATCATGACCAAGAAATGCTCGTAGTAAGCAGCAAGTTATTATAGAAGAAAGTGGAAATACTGTTTTTCTTTCTCCCAACTTCCCTCCTCTTTGCTCTCTACTCCAAACTCTGTCAGAATTCTGGCACTTGTAAACAAAAACAGCACAGAATCTCAACAACTTCTACAAATTGCTTCTGACAGAATTTATTTGACAGAATTTATTTTATTAGGGTGCTTTCAATTAAATCCAATATTGCTGGGCCCCGATATATTTAAACTTTTAGGTACTACCTAGAACACAGTTGGGCTTTCTGCTTAGCAGATGCAATAAAAGATAGTTGCTGCCAAGAGGCTCTTGCCTGCCTTCAGTAATAACTAAAGTGATTCTCATACATCAAATGGGCTCACGAGATAACTCGGCTATGGAGACACACTCACGCATAATTGATACCCACTTTGTAGCCATTACCCATGTGAGGTAATAATGTAGCTAAAGGAATGCTGGGATTTGAATGCTGATCCATCTGCTGCTCTTACCATCAGGATTGTTTTAAGAATCAGATATTAGGTGTGCAGGAGACTGAAGACAGACATTATTTCATATATAGGGTTTTAAAGTAACCCATAAGGTTTTTATATCATTATAATGGACTTTAATAATAAAGGAAACTAGTCTTCTTTCCCTATGCTACTCCATTAATTAAGAAACTAATCTTTGTTAAATATGCTATCCCACTGTATTAAGACCAGCTTGTAGTGGAGCTATATGGATGTCATTATGAGTTCAAGGATGCATTGCTGACAAAAGTAAGATTTCCCTCTCAGTCACTCCTCAGCCTGCTTGCAATCTGGCCTTTATATAAACTCACCCCAGCAGTGTTCAACCGTATTGTACGCTCTTTTTCATGAAACTCATTTCTTTTATTCTGGAATACTGTGTTTCTCCATCTAACTACATTTTTTTTTCTCAGCCTCTGTCATTGACTCCTCCTCTATCCATATGTAAGTGTTTGAGTGATCGTAATCACTGCTTTATCTTTGTCTCAATTTCATGTTCATTACTCATTCTCTCCCTGTACCATCTTACCCACATGCTGTTAGCAATCAACTATAACCCAGTGACTTACTACCCTTTTCGTACCTTCTCCAGCCTTGAGCTATGCATGCAACTGCCTGCTAAATGTTCCCATCTAGATGTCTCACCGAGTTCCCACTCAAAATGTCTTATACTGATCTCATTCACTTTTGCCACAAAAGCTGCTTGTCTTCCACTCACCTGATCCGAGCTTTTGGAATCGCTCTACCCCCAGTTGCACTATCAGAACCCGGAGCATCGTGTCCGATTTTTATCCATTCAGTCACTGAATCCTTCTAACTTTCTATCTCTGTTCATCACCGTGTTATACAACAACCTGAAAATATCAGGGGTCTCCGACAACAAGCACATACCCTCATTTCTGGGGGGGGGTGCAGAGTGCCTGGGGTTCTGCTTATTTAGGCTGCACTTGGTGGGGGGGCTTTGCTTCAGACTGCACGACAGCTGAACTTGGCTTCCCACGGAGCATGAAGCTCAGGTGTGCTCCATGTGTCTTTCATTCTCCTGGAACTGGTACCTACAGTATACTTCATAGTGCTGAAAGAAGCTCAAGATGGCGAGCTGCACAGTCAGTCACATTTCAAATCCCATTGGCTGCAGAACATGACGTGGCCAAGGCCAAAATCAAGGGGGTGGGAAATACAGTCTTGCCTCCAGTGCAAGGTATAGTGTCACATAGCACATTCTGTGAGTGTGGGGAGACCGAAGCAAGATGGCGGCCTAGGAAGTATCCTGGGCCGCCATCTCCTCAACAATTTGGAAAAAAACAACAGATAAAAAAATAAAAAAAAACATTCTGTGGGTGTGGGATTCCAAAACAGAGAGAGCACAAATAATTGGGGAACAATGGTCCAATCTACCACATATCTTAAATATTTCCTACCTTTACCCTTTGTCCCCATTAAATCCTTATTTCGTTTTTAATCATCTCTGTTCAGACTTTGAAGCACCCTGCTCTCTGGTCTCCTGCCAACTCAACCTCATCCTCTACAATGCAGCCAATAGAAAAAAGAAAACACAAATCAGACCATAGAACTCCCCTCATTACAGTCCTGCAGTGGCTCTCCATTGCTTGTCAAATGAAATCCTCGGCCATGCTCACAAGGTTCTCCTACGCATATCCCTACCCTCCTCTCCAACCTCACCTCCTCCCTTTGTGTTTGAAGACTAGTTCCCTGGTACAGCAGGTCTACAAGCTCCATTCTGCTATTGTTCACATCATTCCATCTCCTAACACATTCTTTTCTCTCCGTATTCATTGGGAAAATTCTTGCTTGGGCTTAAAGATCTAGCGCAGACATCACTTTTGTGGTGAGTTTTCTAATTTCCTCAAACTGGCTTTGTACTCTATAACTGCCTTTATTGTGTTGTATTCAATGGGCTTATCCAAAGTGTTTCTCTCCCCCTGCACCAAAAACCTAGACATATATCTTTTTTAAAAAACATTCACCTCTTTTGAACTCTTCACAATTTTTCATTGGTGTTTACTTTCTTAGGCCTTTTTTAGAGGTAACATGTTCACAGACTAGGAGTGCAAAATGTGTGAAAAGTATATAGTTTCTTAAATAACCCATTTTCCCCTGTGGAATAAACCAGTGATGAGTTTCTTGTGAATATTTTCAGGCCAATTCTGTCCCGGTAGCAGTAGATCATGTGTGGAAGGGCAGGGGTGTGTATATGAAAAATAAAAATGATGAACATATATCAAAACACACATTTTCCTTTCTGCAACTCAGTTTGTGGCACACCACATTGTTCTGCACTTGCCTTTATTTTACTAAATAATCACCTCTTATTAGTTCAGAATTACCCTTGGAGATAACAATAAGAACTCCTTGAAATTCAACTTCACCTCTTTGTTCCACATTTGAAGAAAATGAAATTGTAATCAAAATAAAAGTTTAAAAACCAAGTATACCTCACCATATGCCATCTCAAGTATTATTTTTTTTTCTGTTTGAGCCTGAAATCTTCAACATGAACCTTAGTGCAATGGCCAATCAATGTAAGCAGCTTAAAGTAAATAACAGGAGGCAGTCTTCTGGGTATTGCTAATGGAAACTGACTTTTTTACTTAAGTAGATTAAAGTTCAGCTCTCAAAAGTAAATTGCCCAATCATTGCTCAATAGTATGGTTTATAGTGTTTTTCAGTGTTTATTAATTAAAACCAAAGGTGAATTATAGTGCGTCTGTTCAAGAGAATTTAATTCACTGTTTAAAATAGTATAATTGAAAGTAACACAGAGGGCTCATAATGCAAGTGAAAAAGTGATGCAGAATTTCATAATTCCAATACTAAAATTCTATACTTTTGTGTTTTTTAAATTCGCATACAGATAATAGAAGTCAGAGAAAATAAATTCTCTGCCATGAAATTATGGTAGGTATTTGTTTTCTGCTTTAAATGAGTTTGAATTTTTAAAATGCTTTGTCATAATCTAGTGAACATAATCTGCTTGTGGGTTGTGTGTGCTCTTCTGTTGAAGCTGAACCGTGGTTGCTATTGGCACATCAGTGGGTAGGATTGGCCCTCCAGCTCCATGGCTGTGAGGACAGGCTATGATTACTGGGGGAGAAGGGCTTACCTCACAGAGTAAGATTTGCTTTAGCGAGGCTCTGGTGCCTGCTGAGTCCACTTTTGGATGCTTCATTTGTGGAGCTAATTGTGTGGTGGTGTGATGTGGTCTGAACTTTGCCACCAGGTGTGTTGGTCTGAAGGCCAAGGTTAGATGCCACCTGTGACTGACTCTAGTCTTCCTGGTAGGACTATAAAGTAATCTCTGGCTGCCCAACTGGTGTGACTTGTGGTTGAACCTATGAACCAGGAGGTCACTGTTTGATTCCTGGTCAGGGCACATGCCTGGGTTGTAGGCTTAGTCCCCAGTGGGGGTTGTGCAGGAGGCAGCCAATCAATGATTCTTTCTCATCGTTGATGTTTCTATCTCTCTCTCCCTTCCTCTCTGTTATCAATAAAAATACATATTTAAAAGTGCTCTCTGGTTGTTAGCTGCCTATTCTGGGCTTGGAGGCACCTGGGGGCTGGTTATGCTGAGAAGCAAGGCTGGCTGCTCCCTGTGCTGGGCTTGGGGGTCACTTAGCAAGAGTTATAGGGCATGCTAAGTCCAGCTGATGCTCGTTAGAGGTTTGTGGACTTTTGGTAAATTATAGGAAAGTCTGAATTATGGGCTCAGGCTGACCACTTGCATGGATTAGCCTCTAAAAGTGGTTAAGTTTATTTGCATGCATACAAGTCCTTAGGTAGGTGGGGGTGAGGGGACAGTGAGGGCATGTACCGGGGGTAGGAGAGGCCGAGGGGTCAATGAAGGAAGAAAAATATTACACATATATACTGCTATGTGTAATATTTTAAATAATAAAAAAGATTTGTTTAATACAAAAAATAAAAGTGGCTAGGGGCAAGTAGGTGAATTGGGTGGAGCAGGATCTCAGAATCAGCAGGTGGGGCTAGAGCAGTTTGCCAGATTGATGGAGACTCTGATTTGCCTCCCACCTGTGCCTGAAGATGGTGTGGGGAGGGTGCAACCAAGGAGCAATGGCACTTGCCCTCACTTTAGTCCTGAAGAGCACTGCCCCTGGCCATCCCGAGGTGTCCTTAGCACTTTGGGGGCTGTTACCCCTTCTCTGCACCAGAGCCCCACTAAAGCAAATCTTACTCTGTGAGGTAAGCCCCTCTCCCCCAGTAACCACAGCCAGGCCTCACGGCCATGGAGCCAGAGGGCCAATCCCACACACTGATGTGCCAATAGCAATCCCGGTTCAGCTACAACAGAAGAGCACACACAGCCCACATATGGATTATGTTCATTAGAGTGTTTGTGAGGAAACAAGTCGGTGCTTGGGCCCTTTAAGAGGACACCTGAGATGGTCCTCCATCTCACCTGAGCTGAGCCCCTGATCATTCCCACAGCCAACTGCTGTGGAGGCTCCTCTTCCCAGCCCTGGTGCTGGGAAGGGAGCTTCCTGTGGGGCTGGGACCCCTTGCTGCTGACTGAGGAACTCTGTAGCCGAGATATCTTCATTTTGTTGATTGTTTCTTTTGCTGTGCAGAAGCTTTTTACCTTGATGTATTCCCATTTGTTTATTTTCTCCTTAGTTTCCTTTGCCTTAGGTCAGGAGATGTGTTGGTAAACAACACATAGCTATGCGAGATGTCTGAGATTTTGCTGCCTATGCTTTCTTCTAGGATATTTATGGTCTCATGACTTGCATTTAAGTCTTTTATCCATTTTGAGTTTATTTTTGTCTGTGGTGTAAGTTGGTGGTCCAGTTTCTTTCTTTCTTTTTTTTTTTTTGCATGTATGTGTTGAATTTTTCCACCACCACTTATTGAAGATACTGTTTTAATTCCACTATACGCTCTTGCCTCTTTTATCAAAGATTAGTGGGGCATAATGGCTTGGGTTGATTTCTGGGTTCTCTGTTCTGTTCCATTGATTTATTTGTCTGTTCTTGTGCCAGTACCTGGCTGTTTGGATTACATTGGCTTTGTAGTATAATTTGATATCTGGGATTGTGATCCCTCCATTTTTCTTCTTTCACAGGATTGCTGTGGCTATTCAGGCTCTTTCTTGGTTGCATATAAATTTTTGGAGTGTTATTTGTTTTAGATCTGTAAAATATATCATTGGTATTTTAATAGGATTGCATTGAATCTATAGATTGCTTTCAGTAGTAGGGACATTTTAATTCTACCAATCCATGAACATGGTATTATATTCTTCTACTTTTTTTATTATTCTCTATCTTTTTTTCAATGTTCTATAGTTTTTAGAGTACATGTATTTTATCGCCTTGTTTATTCCTATTTATCTTCATTTTTGTTGTTGTTGTTGCAATGGTAAATGTAATTTTTTAGTTTTCTCTGAGAGTTCATTATTGGTGTATGAGAATGCCAGTGATTTTAGTGGGTGTTAATTTTTTATCCTGCTACATTGCCAAAATATTTTTATTAAATCTAGTAGTTGTTTTGATGGAGTCCTTGGGGGGGTTTTATGTGCAATATCATGTCATCTGTAAATGAGCATTTTACTTTCTCCTTTCCAATTTGGATGCCTTATTTTTTTTCTTTTTCTTGTCTGATCACTGTGGTATTTTCTTGTTTCATGTAACACTTACCCCCCTGTTAGTTACCCCACAAAGAAAGTGCCATGGTAGCAGACAAAAAGGCAGAGCGAGTCATTGATTTAACAACCACTATCATCTGAAGTTGTGGAGGGATTTAGCTCAACCAGCAGCTTCAGTTTCTGTGTTTTCCTGTTCTTGTGACCTGGGAACAAAGGGTTTTAAGCCTCCAGAATCTGGGCAACATTGCCAAGTAGCTGAGTATGAATCCCGGCTCTACTCTTGTCTTCTTGCCTCCTTCCATCTTCTCAGAGCAAAAACATGTTTTGTGGAGTCACCTAATCTTTTCAATGCCTGTTTAGTACTTTCCCAATATTTTGTGATCAAGAATAAAATGGTAGTGGTGAAATGTCAGATAATAGAAAAGGAATTTTGAACAAGACATGTATCCCTCCAAGTCATATCAGTGGATCAGCACTATGTAAGAGGAAAATCTCTGGCTTTGTATCTAGCTGGTCTTAAGCTTGTGTTGTGAAAACATGGCTGAATCATGTAACTTTAAAGCCCCAGTTCTCTCGTGTCTAAAATGTGGCTAGCACTTCCTTGGAATGACTGTGAAAAGATCAGTGGTCATAAATCATAGCTGGTACTAGAGTTACGACCGGAATAGCTGATTCTACCCTCTTTCTTACTGTCAATGAGTTAAATGTTCCAGATGATTTGGGAAAAGGGTAACCGTGAAATATCTGCTAAGAAAAAGGCAGCAGCAAGGGGCCCGGGAGATCTTCCATATGTGTGCCTGAGAGGAGACTTGGCTGCATTCAGACCAGGCAACTTTCCCGTCTCCTTTGTATCCAGCCATGGTTTAAACATATTGCCCACAAAGTTCCCTGGCCTTATTTCAAGCGACAGTGTTGTCACAGTCCCTGCCTACCAGAGCAGGTGAACAAGAGCCATGTCTATTTTATCTTTGTATCAAAATGTGTATGGAGTGCCTTTGTGCTCAGCACTGTTAAATGAATGAGGCAATGAAAAGTTATACCTATCTATTTGGTAGTTGAGCTGTTCTTTCCAGAACAAATCAGAGAGATGATTGAAACAGCAAGTCATTTCTGGGATGGAAAATGTGAACTGTGTTGGGTTTCTGTGACCAAGACGATTAGAATGACCTCCAATGCCCTCTTCTACAGAGGTCACATAATCTCAGGCCAAGTAAGGTGACCTTTTGAAAAATATATATATATATTTAAAATGTCTTCTACATTGGCATTTCCCAAAGTCATTGCAGAAGGCAAAACCTTAGAACCCAGGGGTTGAGATTGTGGATATGTTTTTAAAAAACATACTCTAGTCCTTCCTAGATGTAGATCCTTGGGTAGGATGCCTAAAGTTTCCAAATCTCATCTGAAAAATGGGGACAGTGGCAGTACCTACTCAGCACATTCTTGTGAGGGTTGTGTGAACCCAGTTATGTGGGGGCATGTGGCACAGTGCCTGGCACAGAGTGAGGGCTCAGTTAGTGGTGACTCTTGCTCTTACAGCAATACCTCACAGAACTGGTTTTGTTTGGGAATTCAGAATCTGGGATTTGGGTTTGGAATACACTTGAGACTGGTGCAGCAGCGCCACCTGGTGACCACTTTATCACAGTAGTACCCTGCAACTACCTAAGGGTGGAGAAAGATCCTGGGAAAGGAGGTGCACCTTGTGTCTCTGAGGATTTAAATAAAAAGACAGCCTTGTGATATATTATATATATATATATATATATATATATATATATATATATATATATATATATATATATATATATATAAATGTGTGTGTGTGTGTGTGTGTGCACGATATATATGTGATATATGTGATACGTGTGATGTATGATATATGACATATATGATACACATGACATATATGTGACATATATGTGATATATGTGGTATATGTGTGATGTATGTGATATATATGTGTGTGATTATATATATATATATATATATATATATATATATATATATATAATTTCAGAGAGGGCAGGAGGAGGAAGGAGAGAAACATCAATGATGAGAGAATCATTGATTGGCTGCCTCTTGCATGCCCCACACTGGGGATCAAGCAGGCAACCGGGCTTGTGCCCTTGACCGGAATCAAACCCAGGACCCTTCAGTCCACAGGCTAACACTTTATCCACTGAGCCAAATAGGCCAAGGTGAGAAACTTTAAAAATATATATATATATATATATATATATATATATATTTCATTGATTTTTTTCAGAGAGAGGAGAGGAAGGGGATAGAGAGATAGGAACATCAATGAAAGAGAATCATAATCAATTGGCTTATGGAGGAAGGGGGAAGGAAAGAGAGAGAGAGAAGCATCAATGATGAGAGGGAATCATTGATTGGCTGCCTCCCACATGCTCTCTATTGGGGATCCAACCTGCAAAGAGGGCATGTGCCCTGATCTGAACCCAATCAGTAACCTCTTGGTTCATGGGTCGATGCTCAACCCTGAGCAACACCAGCCAAATAATATATGAGAAACTTTTTATTCATATTGTGAATGACACGCTTTTGCAAAAAATGTAGAAATAATTACATCATCTGAGTTTAAGTTTGAGATATACTACTTTTCACTTTACTAAGTTTGGAGAGCAGCTAAATGGATTATATTTTCAGCATTCTTTTAGAAAAGCTTTACTGAATGTCAACTTCATTGGAACTATTGAGAGTTGACAAAACACTGAGTTCTTTTGGAGAAAAGTTATAAATCATTAGGAAATACACCGATATGAAGTCAAAAAATCATGGTTAATTTTATACAAAGGGAAGCCATGTTTCCTTCATTCTTTAGTTGTCTTATATATTTATATCTTGGAATAAAGGATTCTTTTTTAAATCAAAAGCCTATGGATACATTTCAGAAAGTTTCCCCAATGTACTGCAAAATTTTTGTATATACTATATGGGTGGTGGTGGTAGTATAACTGTCTTCTTAAAAGTCTATAATTTCTGAAAACAAATGGAACGGCATAAAAGAACCATTAAGAAAAATCTCTGGTGGGATGTGAATAAAATTGTCTTTATTCTAGTCTTGTTTTCTTATACTCTATGATAATTCTATTCTTCCATCTTTCTCTTCTAACTTTCTCTTCTAGCCAAGAAATACAAAGTGAATAGATACTCATATAGGTAAAGAGGATATACACACCACACTCTTAGAACCTGGACACTGTTTGGTTAGCTCTCTCTACAACCTCTTGGATACTTAGGTATATTCTAAAGCATGGAGATGTCACTGGGAAATTACCTTGATGCAGTGATAGCCTCCAAGTACAAGTTATACTCAAGGTTATAGAAGAAAATGTTCATAGGCCAAATAAACACAGGGTGGGGCAAAAGGAATTTTATAGCTGTGAGTACGTGAAACAAGAGTTTATTCTTGTATTACTATTTTTTAAACACATTTATTGATTTCAGAGAAGAAGGGAGTGAGAGATAGAAACATCAATGATGAGAAGCATTTGATTGTCTGCCTCTTGCACACCCCCCACTGAGGGTTGGGCCAGCAACCTGGACATGTGCCCTGACCTGACCAGGAATCCAACCATGATCTCCTGGCTCATGTGTTAAAAGGCTTAAATACTGAGCCATGCCAACCAGGCTCTTGTGTTATTATCAATTATTGTATTGTTTTCCATACTAACAACTTAAACCTATTTTTATCCCATGCTGAATGCTGAAAGCACAGAACTTATAAAATAGATTTAAGTCAAATTTCCACAGCAAGAAGCAAGAGGAAATACATGGTATAGGTTAGCTCATTTAAGGCAAGATACAAGAGGAGTGGAAGGACCATACTAGTCAAATGTTCTGCAGTGTTCATCTCTTGCTTCTCCCTCTGCCTCATCATTCTTTCTCATGGATGGTGTGTTACAAGGATTGGAGTTCTGGTTTGAGCAAGGCAGGCAATAGAAGGAAGGGAATCAATGAAACATGCTTGCTCCCTCTGAGAAAAGGGAAAGCAAGTAACGAAAATGAACTAGTTGCTTGATAAGCTACTATGGGTTACAAAGGATATCCAAATTAAGACCTCAAATACAGTGAATGCCTCTTATTTCTCATATATATGTAGTGTATGGTGTTTTCTTGGTCTTTCTATTTTTGGAATTATGGTATTTTGTGTATATTTAGTGCATAACAAACACATATGAAGTTTTCTTGGTTTTCCTATTTTTTCATACTAATATACCCTAATTCAGTTTTCTTTCAAAAAATATTTATTAATTTAATTGATTGGGGTGACATTGGTCAACATGAACATAGATGTTTCAGGTGTGGTGGGTTTCTATGTTACAAGATCTGTATATTGCACTGTGTGCCCACCACCCAAAGTCAAATCTTCCTATCGCCTTATATTAGGACCCCCTTTCCTCCCACCCTCTGGCAACAACCGCATTGCTGACTGTGTTCATGAATTTCAGTTTTATATCCCACATATGAGTGAAATCATATAGTTCTTAGCCTTTTCTGGCTGACTTATTTTACGTAGCATAATGCTCTAAAGGTCCATCCATGTTGTTGCAAATGGCGCTATTTCATGCTTTCTTATGGCTGAGTAGCATTAAATTGTGTATAGTTACCACATCTTCTTTATCCAGTCCTCTAATGCAGGGCACTTTGGTTGTTTCCATGTCTTGGTCACCAAAAACAATGGTGCAGTGAACAAGAGAGTTCACATATCTTTGCAAATACATGATTTCGAATTTTTCTCCCCCATTGACCTCTCCCCAGCCACCCCCACTCCCCGCACATGTCCTTACCCTCTAGTGTCTGTGTCCATTGGTTATGCTTATATGAATGAATACAGGTCCTTTGGTTGATCCCTTAACCACCATCCTCCCTCCCCCCACCTTCCCTCTGAAGTTTGATGTTCTGTTCCATGCTCTCTGTCTCTGGATCTATTTTTATTAATTTATGTTGTTCATTATATTCCACAAATTAGTAACATGTGATATTTATCATTCTCCAACTGGAGTATTTCACTTAGCACAGTGGTCAGCAAACTGTGGCTCATGAGCTACATGCGGCTCTTTGGCCTCTTGAGTGTGGCTCTTCCACAAAAGACCACAGCCTTGGCAAGTCTATTTTGAAGAAGTGGCTTTAGAAGAAGTTTAAGTTTAAAAAATGTGGCTCTCAAAAGAAATTTCAATCATTGTACTGCTAATATTTGGCTCTGTTGACTAATGAGTTTGCCAACCACTGGCTTAGCATAATGTTCTCCATGACCATCCATGCTGTTGCGAATGGTAAGAGTTCTTTCTTTTTTACAGTAGCTTAGTATTTCATTGTGTAGATGTACCATTGTTTTTTAATCCATTTACCTGATTTTGGGCACTTAAGCTGTTTCCAAATCTTAGCTATGGTAAATTGTGCTACCCTGAACATAGGGGTGCATATGTCCTTTATGACTGGTGTTTCTGATTTCTTAGGATAAATTCCAGAAGTGGGATTACTGGGTCAAATGGAAGTTCCACTTTTAATTTTTTAAGAAAACTCCATACTGTTTTCCACAGCTGCAACAGTTTGCATTCCCACCAGCAATGCAGGAGGGTTCCTTTTTCTCCACATTCTCACCAGCACTTGTTTGTTGGTTCATTGATGATAGCCTTTCTGACAAGTGTGAGATGGTATCTCATGGTTGTTTTGATTTGCATCTCTCAGATGATTAATGGCTTTGAGCATGTTTTCATATGTCTCTTAGCCTTCTGTATATCTGCTTTCGAAAAGTGTTTAAGTCCTTTGCCCATTTTTTTATTGGATTTTTTATCTTCCTTTTGTTAAGATGTGTAAGTTCCCTATAAATTTTGGAGATTAGGCCCTTATTGAACATAACATTGGCAAATATGTTCTCCCATACAGTGGGCTTTCTTATTGTTTTGTTGATGGTTTCTTTTGCTGTGCAGAATCTTTTTATTTTGATGTAGTCCAATTTATTTTCTCCTGAGTTTCCATTGCCCTAGGAGCTGTATTGGTAAAGATATTGCTTTGACATATGTCTGATATTTTGCTGCCTATGGATTCTTCTAAGATTGTTATGGTTTCCCATATTATGTTTAAGTCCTTTATCCATTTTGAGTTTATTTTTGTGTATGGTGTAAGTTGATGGTCTAGTTTCATATTTCTTGCATGTATCTGTCCAGTTTTCCCAACACTATTTATTGAGGAGACTGTTCTTGCCTCCTTTGTCAAATATTAATTGAGCATAATGGCTTGGGTCTATTTCTGGGTTCTCTGTTTGGTTCCATTGGTCTGTATGTCTGTTTTTGTCAGTACTAGGCAGTTTTGAGAACACTGGCTTTGTAATAAGCTTGATATCTGGTATTGTGATCCTTCCAACTTTCTTCTTCTTTCTCAAGATTGCTGTGGCTCTTCGGGATCTTTTTATTTTTATTTTTATTCCATATGAATTTTTGGAGAGTTTGTTCTAGGTCTGTGAAATATGCCACTGGTAAAATATGCCTCTGGTATTTAATGGGGATTGCATTAAGTCTGTACATTGCTTTGGGTAATGTGGACATTTTAATGTTTATTATACCAATTCATGAACACGGTATATTTTTCCATTTGTTTATATCTTCCTCTATCTGTTTTTTCAATGTCCTGTAATTTTCTGAGTACAGGTCTTTTATTTCCTTACTTAATTTTATTCCTAGCTATCTTAGTTGGTTTTTTTGTTGTGTGTGTGTGTGTGTGTGTGTGTGTGTGTGTGTGTGTGTAAATGGTATTTTTTTGTTTGTTTCTCTTTCTATGAGTTCATTATTGGTGTATAAAAAAGCCATATATTTCTAGGTATTAATTTTGTATCCTGCTACATTGCCCAATTCATTTATTAAATTTAGTAGTTTTTTTATGAAGTCTTTAGGGTTTCCTATGTACAATATCATGTTATCTGCAAATAATTACAGTTTAACTTTTCCAATTTGGATGCCTTTTATTTCTTCTTGTCTAATCACTATAGCTAGCACTATAGTACTATGTTGAATAGGAGTGATGAGAGTGGGCATCCCTGTGTTTCTGTTCTTAGGGAAAATGGTTTTAGTTTTTGCTCATTGAGTATGATGTTGGCTGTAGGTTTGTCATATAAGGCTTTTATTATGCAAGAGTTATGATATTTCTATTCCCATTTCGCTGAGAGTTTATTAAGAAAGGGTTTTGGATTCTCATTGTGATTTTGATTTGCATTTCTCTAATTGTCAGTGAGGTTGAACATCGTTTCATGAGTCTATTGGTTGTTTATCTGGTAGTCTTAGGAGAGGTGTATTTTCAGATCCTCTGCCCACTTTTTGATTGGGTAGCTTTTTAATATTGAATTTTATGAGTTCTCTATATATTTTGAATATTAAACCTTTGTCAGAGCTACTGTTTGCAAATATCATTTTCCATCTGGTTTGCTGCCTCTTTGTTTTGTTAGTTTCTTTTGCTGTGCAGAAACTCTTTATTTTGATATAGTCCCACTTATTTATTTTTGCCTTTACTTCCCTTGCCTTTGGGGTCAAGTTCATAAAAATGTTCCCTATGTCTTATCTATTGATAAGATCATGTGATTTTTATCCTTTCTTTTGTTAATGTGGTGTATTACATTGATTTATTTGCATATTTTGAATCATCCTTTGCCCCTGTATGAACTTTCCCTCCCCCTCTCTTATCCCTGATTGTGATGTATTATTTTTTGACAGTTGTATTTGATTTTCTAGTATTTTGTTTAGGATTTCTGCATCAGTATTCATCAGAAATATTGGTCTGTAGTTTTCTTTTTTTGTGTTTATCTTTGCCAGGTTTTGATATCTGCGTTATGTTGACCTCATAGAATGTATTAGAAATTATTGCCTCTTCTTTAATATTTTTTTATTTTTTTGCAAGAGTTTGAGAAAGGTTTTAAATTTTCTTTGAATGTTTGGTAGAATTCACTGGTGAAGTCATCTGGTCCTGGACTTTTGTTTTTTTTGGAAGGTGTTCTATATTTTTTGGAAGGTTTTTGATGGTTGTTTCAGTTTCTTCGCTCCTGATAAGTCTATTTAGATTTTTCCAATTCTCCATGATTTGGTCTAGGAAGGTTATATATTTCTATGAACTTATCTAGTTTGTCAATTTTATTAATCTTCTCAAAAAATCAGCTCTTTGTTTTATTGATATTTTTATATAGTCTTTTCTCTATTTCATTTAATTCTACTCTAATTTTTATTAATATCTTTTCTTCTGCTGACTTTGGGTTGTTTTTTTGTGTGTTTTTTGTTTGTTTGTTTGTTTTTTGTACCTTAAGATGTGATGTTAGATTATTTACTTATTTCTTCAGATAGGTCTGTAATGATATATACTTCCCTCTTGTTACTGCTTTTGCTGCATCACAGAGGTTTTGATATGTTGTATTATCATTCTCATTTGTTTCTATATATCTTTTGACCTCATCTTTTTTCAATTCTTTGAACCAGTCATTTTTTAGTAGTATGTTGTTTAGTCTCCACATTATTCATAGGTGTCTTTACTTCCTTTTTCAGCTGATTTCTAATTTCAAGGCATCATGGTCAGAGAATATTCTTGGTATAATTTCAGTCTTTTTGAATTTGTTGATGCTAGTTTTGTGACCCAACATATAGTCTATCCTTGAGAATGTTCCATGTGCACTGTAGAAAAATGAATAACCTGATGTTCTGGGATGAAAGGTTCTGTAAATGTGCTTTATGTCCATTTGGTCTAGTGTTTAAGGACAATATTTCTTAATTTTTTTGTGGATGTTATTTGCTTGGAGAATAACTATAAACCCTTTTTACTTTCAATCAACCTTTGTCCTACAGTTTAGATGTGTCTCTTGTATGCATATGGTTGTGTGTGTTTTTTGTTTTTTACTCTGCTGCTCTGTGCCTCTTTATTTGTGAATTCAGACCATTTACATTAGGGTAGTTATTGAGGCATGAGGATTTCCTATAGCCATTTTATCTTTTCTTTTCTGGTGGCTCTATGCCCATATTGGTTCTTTTCCTTTATGTTTCTGTCTGTTGTTTATGTTTGGTGGTATGCAATACATTTTTCCTCTGTTCCCCGCCCCCCCTTTTTTTTAAACTGTGTCCTAGCTTGGGGATTTTTGTGTGTTGTTATCATTAGATTTATATTTAAAAAAAATGAAGTTGCATGTATATTATAGTTTTTTTTTTCCTTTTTGAGTATATCCAATCATCTTCCTTTGCCAGTTCTGAGCCTCCCCCCCCTTTTATGTTTTTGTTGTCACAAATTATCCCTGTTTATGCTGTAAGTTTTCTGGTGGTATTACTCATAGTATTGTGACCTTATGTTTTTTGTTTCAATTAGAATAACTTCCTTGAGTATTTCCTGAAATGGAGATTTTCTGGTGATTAAAAATCCCTCAGCTTTTGTATGTCTGGGAACATCTTTATTTCTCCTTCATATTTAAAGGATAACTTTGCTGGATATATTATTTTTGGCTGATAATTTCTCTTTTAGACGTTTGAATTTTTGGTTCCACTTGCTTCTGGCTTGTAAAGTTTTTACTAAAAAGTCAGATGAAATTCTGATGGGTTTCCCTTTGTAGGTTACTTCCTTCTCTTCCCTAGCTGCTTTGATAAATTTTTCTATTTTGACAGTTTCAATACCAAGTGCCTTGGAGAGTGCCTCTTTGGATTGAGGTAACTAGGTGTTCTGTTTGCTTCTTGGATTTGAGGATCTAGCTCTTCCCATAGACTTGGGAAGTTCTTATCCACTGTTTTAATAGACTCTCCATTCCATGTTTTCTCTCTTTCTCCTCCATAATACCTATAATTCTAATACTGATTTTTCTGATGGAGTCAGATAGGTCTCATAGAGATCTTTCATTTTTCTTCATTCCCAAATCTCTCTTCTTCCCCCTACATCATTTCTTTATTCCTATTTTCAATAGCACTGATTCTTTCCTCTATATGCTTGGTTCTATTTTGTGCTTAGTAGTTTACTCTTAATCTTCTTAATTGCATGCTACATTTCCATGATTTCTGATTAGTCTTTTATAAGGAATCAATTATATATATATATATATATATATATATATATATATATATATATATGTGTGTGTGTGTGTGTGTGTGTGTGTATATATATGTGTGTGTGTGTGTGTGTATATATATATATATATATATATATATATATTTTTTTTTTTTTAAGAGAGGAAGGGACGATAGACAATTTGAAACATTGATGAGAGAGAAACATCAATCAGCTGCCTCCTGCACACCCCCTACTGGGGATGTGCCTGCAACAAAGGTACATGCCAGGAATCGAAACTGGGACCTCTCAGTCCACAGACCAATGCTTTATCCACTAAGTCAAAATATTCAGGACTGATTAGTCCTTTTTTAAAGTTTCAATTTCCTTGGCAAAATCCTCATTTTGTTCATTGATTTTGAATGCCCTGAATTGCCTATCAAGATTTCTTACATCTCGTTGATATTTTCAGAACTGTAATCTTGAAATATGTCATTTATATTACATATTTCCATGTGTTCCAGCCTGCTTTCTGGTGATTCTTCATTTTCTTTCTGGTCCTTCATGTTACTTGCTGTCGTCCTTTGCTTCCACATTTATCTCTGAAGAGATCTTCCCATTATTTTTCAATAGATAGGACTGAATTGCAAGATTTTTACCTCTGTGGTCTCCTAGTCTTGAACCTTCTTGGCTTCCTAAGACAGTAGAGCTGGGCTTCTTGGGAGTGGAGTTTGTTTAGTCCTCACTGTAATGGTGACCCCTGACCTCCATGTGGTCCCGCCCCAAGCACCCCCCAGGGGTCACAGAGGGAAACTGATTCTACTGCATCAGCTCTTGGTTAACAGATAATATACTCCTGGACCCAACTCCAAGGGCAAAAGGAGGCAAGTTTGGGGAGTCCAACCATCAGCAGGGCTCTATGGTTCCATGTCTTTGTCTGAAACATCACCACCTGGCCTGACAGTGCAGTGCCACCCAGCAGAACCCTGTGTTCTGTCAGGCATCTGCTGACTCACTGTTCACTCTCTCACTGCTCATCCTGCTGGGCTGTCCCCCAGCCCATATAACTCGAATGTTTCTCTGTTTGGCCAAGGGAAATCCCTGGTAACTCCGGCTTTCTCCCCTCTTTCAGCCAAGCCATGAGTTCCTGGCTGCGGTACTGCATCTATGGCCTGTCTGTGCTCTCCTCCCTTCTCATCTCTCCATTTATTCAAGTTGCCTAAGTTTAGTTATTTCAGTATGTAGGTTTCTTAGGTGTGCGTCTTTGTTGATTTATAGTTGGTAAACTTGTTAAAAGCTCGGGGCGTGGGAGGGATTTGCCCTTATGCCTCCATTCCCCTGACACCACTCTCATCTTTCTTAAAAGGTTACTTACTTTGTTGTGTTTAACACGTCATGTACATTTTATTCATCTCATTTGTTTTCCTGTCTTCTGGAGTAGAACCAAATCTCCTTAAGACAGCAAATGCATATTCTAGCACAGAATAGTTTTGGTCCTTGAATAAGAGCTCTGAATTAGTTTGGATTTTTCTGGACCAGAGAAAGATAGTTTATTTGCTTACCATAGCCATCCATAGCTTGAGAAATGGACACATCTGAATTTGGTTGACCTGGAATTTAATTCTTGCAGGGGTGAAAACCATATGTTTTTGGTGTTGCATATAACTATCTTCTGGCCTTCACACAAAATGTACCAAGTAGCTGGTAGATGTTAGACATGTTTGGATATAGGAGCTGGATGATCTTCAAATCTTGAAGCCTAAAAAGTGGAAAGAATGTACAGGATCCTAGAAAGATCTAAATGATCTATTCCCCACCCCACTCCAGCCTCCAAATAGTGATGAACAGAATGCCCCCACTTCTCTCACTTCTTGTTTCCAAGGATTGCTCTTTCTTTGAGTAATTCTGTAGGAAAAAGCAGTATAAATAATTTAATATCTATAGACATTGCTCCCTCCCACCAGCCCCTTCCTTCCCCAACTCATTTCTGGAAAAGAACACAATGGCCCTATTTGGTTGATTTTATTTCCATTTTTTATTGAAAGCTTCATCAAATAAAACAAGTTTAAACCTAACATCCACTGATCTACAGAAAGCCCAAGGAATGGGGGAAATGGTAGCTAGTTTGACTGTGGTACAGATGAAAATATGAAAAATAAAACCAGAAACACCATAGACTTACAGAACTTTCCGTGACAGAGACAGCAGTACAAAATGCTCTTAAATTAAGTTCAAAATTAAATGATGATCTAGAAGTTCCATGAAATCAAATATGGCCTTGAAACAAGGGATTTAATAGAAGCTGTCCCATTTTTTTAAAAAAGAAACTGAGTATTTCATAGCAAGAACACTTTCACCTATATATTTTTGAATTAATATTCCAATTCTTTTTAAGGAAATGAAAGCATCGATTTCCAGAATGGAGATAACTTTTTCAAGTGTCTCTTTCAAATAGTATTTGCAGTTCCTGAAAAGTATGGAATAACTCCTTTTTTATAGATGAGGGAATAACACTTAGGGAGGACAGAGCATCTTTCTTAGTAATCTCTCAGACCAGAGGGCCTAAAATACAAAGTGTAACAGTAAAGTTACTCTTTGGACACTATTTAAATTTGAAATGATTATTTAAATAAATCCACTGGAATGTCAAGGTCATTCAGCCTTAACACAGTAATGCAAAGTAGAAAACAAAAAAAAAAACCCAAAAGAATGATTTTTTTTTGTGTGTAAAAGATTTAAGATAGGGATAAGTGTGTATTTAACTAAGAACGATTATATTTTCATATGAATTTTGAGTTGACCTTTTCTACGCGTTCAAGTTTTAAAGGTGAAGGAAACCGAAACAGCTTTCTTTTGAGGGAAGCCAAATTCTTGGGTACAGGTGTGTGTGTGTGTGTGTGTGTGTGTGTGTGTGTGGTTTATGTTTTGCAAGAATACAGTCAACTCTCAATTATTTGTGGTGGATGGGAAAGGGACACCATGGGTAATAAAAAAAATCAATGCTATATAATGCTCTAACATTAATTTTTACAAATGATTTCAAACACCATCAATAAACCAATACTTCACAAAGAGCAAAATAGACTAATTTGAATTTTATTTCCAATTATCCAATTATTTTTCCCTCCACCCTCAGGGTGGCATGTTAAAAAAACAAAAAACAACAACAAAAAATACTCAAGCCCCAAGTCCTAATAGTTAAAAAGAAAATATAAAAGAAATGCACAAAGTAGATAATTAGCCCTTCAAAAATTGAGAGTGGTTGTATTTCTGCAAGTTTTGGTCATGGGGTGGTTATTAACTGGAGTGAATAAAATGGAAGGAAAGTGTGACTCAATGGACTAGTCCCTAGTGCTTCTTCCTGCAGGTTCCAAGCTTGATCTCACCTCTGCTTCAGCTTTAACGCTTCTGAGTGAAAGAAGCATTTCTTGAAACATCACTTTTGCTCCCAAAAGTACAAAGAAATGAATATTGAGAAGGCATTGATTGTGTGTGTGTGTGTGTATGTGTGTATGAGAGAGAGAGAGAGAGAGAGAGAGAGAGAGAGAGAGAGAGAGAGAGAGAGAGGGGAAGGAGAGGAGAGAGAGAGAGAGAGAAAGAGAAAGAATATGAGAATGAGAATATGTATTGGGGGTATAAAACCAAAGATAAAAGGTCAACAATCTGGGTGAGTTCCCTACCCTGTATCATAAACTATTTTGGAGTCCACTCAGGAATCTTACATTTAGCTTTTGTGTTTTCCTGAACTATGTCATCCACAAAGGTCAGCCATGACAAAGAGCATTTGGATGAAAAGACTAATTACATATTTAAATATATTTGGTGAAAATTGTTAAATTTGTTAGACTCAACTGTCCTCCACTTCCACAGTGGATGTCATTTGTAAAATGAATTGATTCATTAATGAAATGCCACTATCACTCTGCCACAGGAAGGGGTTAGCGTGCAGAATCAATGAGCCTGCTTCAATTACATCAGTCCCTCTGATTGCAGTGAGAGGCTGTCAGTCTCAGTGAGCTCCAAATTTGGAAGTATGCCAGCCACAATAACGAAAACAAAATCTCATCCTTTACTCCCTACTGTGGACAAGATACTACACATCAAGGGCTCCATGACATGTTTTAACTTTATTTTGAAGTGACCCTCAAAAGTGCTGAGTGTTGTACTGCACATACATAAATATTACCCTTTCATTTGCTTTTGTATCACATGAAAACATTTGTCACTGAAACCCACTTAAGAATTTTTCTCTGCTTATCAGCTCATCTGCAGCGGTTGGTGTGCTCAAATGAAGCATGAGACTCAATTGTCAAATGTATTTTTAGTCTCCTACTAACATTATAATCTGTCTAGACAGCACATTGAAACTTCTCAATCGTGAAGAAGACTGCAAAAGTCCTATTTAGATCAAATCTCACTTTTCACTAATGGAGATTTTAGACCATTGTGAATGGGACATAGGTATTTAATGGCATCCCAATTACTAAAATCAAGTGGTTTGGGGAAAAATAGAAATATTTTTGGGGGGGTCATACATGAATGGAAAATAATTTTAAAGCAGTGTTGCAAAAGATTGATGTATTCTGTGGATACAGTGGACTTCCGATTTCATCTATCCACCTGCTGCTCCCAGCCTTCCTGCTCTAAAGTTGAGTGCTTTTAACACCGTATAGTTTTTTCATTAGAAAAGGTTGAAGGTGAGTCTTATATGCTGTCAAGTGTGGCAGATCCATTAAGGTCACAGGAAGAATTGATTCAAGTGAAGCATGGAGACAACACCTGAACAATTGAAATCTACCAGGGAAACAAACTAACCCTGACCAAACGAGTCAGAGGATTTCTTTTTTTTTTTTAGATTATTATGTCACTTGCAATATTCAAGACATGGCAATGTTCAAGGACAGTCATGAGCCCCTGACAGTATCACACTGAGTTCCCACAGGGTCCATGTCGTCTTCAGGAGACCTGGCCATGCACTGAGGAGCCCCCAGTCACTAGACATACTTGGCCACACCTGACAATACATTATTTAAAACAAAAAGAAAACAAACATCCTCCCCCAGTGTTCTTGTTTACTAGAGTTTGGAAGAGATAGTGTTTATCCCATTCGGACTCTGGCTTTAGTTTGTCTTGTAATGTTTAGGTTAAGTGTTGGCAATTAAAATTGAAAGGAAAAACTGAACACCGAAATAAATGCTTGAAAACGTGGTGAACTAGAATAGTTAAAAAAAAAAAAAGATTACATACCTAAATAGGATAAAAATATCCAACGTAACTAGAGTTGATGAAATTAGGATTCTGGTGTTTGCATATATTGAACACAGATTTTGGGTTTTATTTTTAATACAATGCAATGCTGCTTACCTGTTGATGCTTCCTGCCCCTGCCCCTCCCCAGACACGATTCTTAAAAAAAACAATTACTAGGCAAAATGACAGATGCAAGTTTGAATGTGTGCCATTTTTTTCTTTTTTGACTTGAAAGAAGGTATTTTATAGAATGGCATGATATAAAAAATCCAAACACAAAACACACATGGATACATAAAATTATAGGTAATTTCCTTTTGCCTGAAGTGGCTTAAAAAAATGAGATCATTAAAATTTCATAGTTGAAAAAAAATGTTTCTGAATGTATAAATAAAGCAGTAGTTTTGAATAGAAACAGGAAGTTACCTAGGCACATTCATCAGCCACATGGTAGCTACCTCTTAGCCTCATTGTTGGTTGTGTAAATGAGACTTTCTTTGTATCACATTAATTTTTTTTTACAGAAACAAAAGAAAGCATGTTGGTTTCATATTCAAATGAATTATGCCCAGGATAATCCTTATTTATACAAAGAGTTCAGAGAGTGAAAAAAAAGAAAGAAAATACAGTTCCCATACATGTTTGCTTATACCCCCTGAAATGTAGGGGCCCAATTCTCAAAGATAAAACTTAAGTGCCACCCTTAACATAACAGGAGAGGCTGAAGGATGAAACAGAAGGAAGTAGAAAACTAGGATTCTCTCTACAGCATGGAAAACCATAAGGATGGGTGTGACCAGTTCGAATTTTTCTGTAGCATGTTAGGTTTTCTTGGATATATTTTTGCCTCTAATTTGATCACAAAGACATGGAGTCACTCTCTAAATTTGAGTTTCCAGTACATGGTGTTGCAAATAAGAGAACCAGGTCTATTTCAACACTCGGCTTCTGTTTGTAGGTCATAAATAGTGAAATTGACACTTTCATGTAAGTCAAACTCATTACCCATGTTGATATAATGGAAAAAAGATTTTTAATTTTTTAATAGTTTTTAAAAGCCAACTCTGCTTTCTTTTACAGTGCACTCAATGCATTTCCCTCTTCTTCTGGACTAAGACAGGTTCCTATGACTTAGTTTGTGAAAAGAGTCTTACTTAAATTCTAATGATTCTTTCAAAAAGCAATTCTTTCAAACAGTTTCATTGTCCTTAGTTTCAGGTGAAACAGTGTAGGTTGAATATGGATTTCATGAACCAAATATGCAGGGATGTTTGTTCCATCAGTTTAATTCACTTTAGAGAAAGCTCTGAATCATTCTCAATGCAAATATACCTCCTTTGGCTTTAATGATTGATCAAACCCAATTGTTTTGGTTCTTATTAATATAACTCATATTTTCTTGATTGTCAACTAGCATTTTTTAAAAGCTTACCTAAATTCCACTAATAGAATCCTCAATCTTATTGGTCCTACTTGTCTCAGAGAGTTAAGCTGAAATGAAAGATCTATTTTGTCTTTCTTCTGACAACACTAAGATATGAAAATGAAAGAAAAAAAAAAGGCAAAAAGAAGATATCCCTTCCCCCCTGCAGAATCAAGGTGCCTATTCATTGTGGATGACGACAAAGACTAAGGTGCAAAGACAAAATCAAGAGGTGTTGGAATTTAGAAGGAAGACTATTGTTACTAATACCATGAGACCTTTTCCGGAGACCACTCACCACTTAACAGAATATCACTATGCTTTTTTTTTTTTTTTTTTTTGGACAAGTGACCCTTCAGACCACGTTCAGAAAGTGTCTTTCGTTCAAAATTCACAAAAAGAAATTTCAACCTGTTCAAGTGTCTTCGCTTACTGGTGGCCATCCATATAGGTTTCACTATTCAAGGGAGCTAGCAAGGAACTGGAAAAGCTCATGGAATTGAAGAGCCATTTGGCTCTATCAGTTAGTATCCAGAACTCTTCATGCTGAAACTGCTGAACACAGCAGGTGCAAGCTTCTACTAACAACAAATGTTAAAAAATAATGGTTTTCTTGCAGTATGTAAAACACCAGTGGAAGGTAGTTTAAACAAACAAAGTAAGAACTGGTCCGGCCATGTAGGTCAAATAAAAATTTTTTTTTAACGAAAAGTAAAGAAAAAAACGACCTCTATCTTCTGGACTGCAATAGGGTGCCACTTCATCTTTGGTATAAAATAGGCCATCCATAGGCTGAATTTGATCACAACTAGGAAAGACTACAGAAATTGTCAACAATTTCTCTATCTATTGCTTTTTTTTGTTTTTTTTTGTTTTTTTGTTTGTTTTGCACTTTTGACCATAAGCTCCTATCTACTTAAGTTTTTTGTGTGTTTTTTTTTAATGCTCTTAAGCTAGGTTTTGCAATGTGACAAGCAAAGCTGACTAAAAACTTTGTAAAGCTCATAAAAAAGACTGCAGATAAAAAGCACTAATGCTTTTGCTAGCAATCACACTTTGTAAATTAAAAAAAATCTGCATTCTGCCCCCCAAACGCGCATTATTTCTAATGCAGTTGTTTTTTTTAAACCAACCTTAATAACTTTACCATAAAATGTTTTAGCCTTCTTAGAATGGGTCAACACTTAAGACAAAGTTCATGAAAAGTCCCAGCATTTTTCCATTTCTCGCAGTTGCCATGGTTTCTTTTATCAACAAATTTTCTTCAAATGAAGAAAAACATTTTCTTTTAAACTGTACAGTTTTTTCACCCTAAAAACTCAGTCTTTAGCTTCTGTACCAGTGAAAGCTGGCACAATATTTCAATTCTTTCTTGACTTTTTAACAAGACGTTGACAGCTTGCCTCGAGAGCTTTTGACGTCCTTAAAATTAAGGCAATTAAGATTCAAGATAAACCTTACCTAAATATTTCTAAGAAAAAAAGTAAAAAAAAAAACAACCCACATTTAAACAATAAAGAAAAAAAAAAGAGTAGCTTAATTACCGAGGAAGACAATTTCTTTCCATTTCTGCTTGCCCACCTCTTGACATCCGATTTTTTGTTAAAAAGAAAAAAAAAATCTATCTACACCTTCAGGTCAATTCTGACTTCAAATGTTCTTCCAGATCAAATGTCAGCCTTCCATGTTTTGTTTTTGTTGTTTTTCCTCTTCTGTGTTTTTTTTTTTTTACTTAAAAAATGGCAAAAAAATAAACTGTCAGACCACATGAAGGACCCATTTGCACAGCACACAAAACGCTTTGTTTTCATTGGGTAAAGTACAAAATTAAAAAAAGAAAAAAAGCATTCCATGGACGCCTGTGCAAACTGGAAGCCAACTTCTTGTTCAACGAAGTCTCTTCATTCAAGGCAATGTTTCGGACGGACATTCTTCAGTCTTGTTTATGGTCTGTGAAAACAATTGAATAAGAGTGGTTATGACATCAAAGCAACTTTGAAATCTCCTATGCTCTTTTCCAGTGAGACCTCTGAAAAGATACCAAGCTCTTTAAAAATCAGTCATCAGTGGAGTTGTAAAAGCGTATGGGGCCAATTCAAGTGTCCAATTCTGCCACTTTCCCACGAATATATATTTGAGCCAGAAGGTGTGTTCACATTAAATAACAAGGCTTAATCTTATAGGTCAAGAATATCTTTCAATTCAAAAGTCGTAAATATTACAAATATACTCAGATAAAAAATACTCTCATGGGGAATAGAATCTATTTGTTTTGTTGCCTGGCTTGGGTTGTAGCTCTCCCAGAAATTCTTTAAGGAATTCTATCCCTTCAGAACTTCCACAGGATCCATCATTCACTCAGTCAACAAATGGGTGAGTCCCTACTATATAGTAAGATAGACAATGGATTGTATGCTATCCATGGTGTTCACCAAGTATGTTCACATTAGCCTATTGTCCCAGGTAACTAAGTGAGGCAGTTAAGAGGGCCGTAGAGTTTTGTTCACTTTCCCTCTTCTCTTTCTCTTGTTCCTTGCTCATATATCTCATCAAGGTGACATTTCCTAGTGTCACCCCCAATTCATTATTGAATTATTATTTAATTTATTCAAAGTTATAATAAATTTTGGGGTGTAAGTTCTAGTTGATTCCAGTGTTATTTCTACTAGTTGCTACACTGTAATTAAACTGACATTTAACAATGATTTTATTCATTTCTGTTGTCCACTACAGAAAACACAGACATCTTTAACAGGAAACACTTAAAACCAGTTATGGGAAACGTGATCCTAACGCAGCTCCTTCACCAAATCTATCTCGAAACTTCACATCAGTTGATCACCGCAAACCCAAAGATAAAAGAGACACTCTGCTGACATCTGCTCAAAGTCCTTCATCTGCACTATTTACCAAAGGTAGGTTGGTAAAATTTCAAAAGGCATAGTAATTTTTCTAATTAAAAAAAAAAAACAGTTCTGATGATACCAGCTTTTTGAAAGTTTCAAATTTTGGGGGGAACAACATTATTTTTTCTGTCACTGTCCACAACTTAATGGATCTTGGCAGGTTTCATAACTTGGTAGCATTAACCAATGCATAGGTCCCTGATGTGGGGAACCTGGCTCTGAGTTGACATTTTCTATTGTCACCCTAGTTACCTCCCTTTGCTGTTTATTCCACATCTTGCTGCTGGATTCTTTACTGAGCAGTCAGCCCTCCAGGAGCTGGTGCTCCTAGCCAAGCAGCTCAATTCTAGCTGCCTTCTACACGTTCAGTTAATCCACGGGGAATTCATTCAACCTTTCACGATAAATGGCCATGTAGAATGCTCTACTTCTTTTTTTTTTTAAACAATCTACTTATTTTAAGAATCTTTATTGTTGAAAGTATCACATATGTCCCATTTTTCTCCCACTGACCCCTTATAGACCACCACCCCTATTGTCTGTGTCCATGGGTTATGCATATATACATACACGTTCTTTGGTTGATCTCTTCCCACCCTCCCCCACTTTCTGAGATTTGACAGTCTGTTCCATGCAACTATGTCTCTGGACCTATTTTTTTCATTAGATTACATATGAGTGAGATCATGTGATACTTGTCTGTCTTTGACTGGCTTATTTCACTTAGCATGATACTTTCCAGGTCCTTCCATGCTGTTTCAAAGGTAAGAGATCCTTCTTTTTTACTGATGCATAGTATTCCATGGTATAAATGTACCACAAGTTTGTTTATATCTTCCTGATGGGCACTTAGGCTGTTTCCAGATCTTAGCTATTGCAAATTGTGCTATGAACTAGAGGTGCATACATTCTTTCTGATTGGTGTTTTGAGTCTCTTAGGATATATTCCTAGAAATGCGATAACTGGGTCAAATGCCTGCTCCATATTTAATTTCTTGAGGAAACTCCATACTGTTTTCCACAGTGGCTGACCAGTCTCCATTCCCACCAGCAGTTACTAGGGTTCCCTTCTCTCCACATACTCGCCAGCACCTGTCATTTGTTATTTGTAGCCATTCTGACAGGTGTGAGGTGATTTCATTGTTTTAATTTGCATCTCTCTCATGATCAGTGACTCTGAGCATTTTTTCTTATGTCTCTTGGCCATCTGTATGTCCACTTTGGAGAATGTCTATTTAGGTCATTTGCCTATTTTTTAATTGGATTGTTTTTGTTCAGTTGTATGAGTTTCTTATATATTTTGGATATTAACCCTTTACCAAATGTGTTCTCTCATACATTGGGCTCTTTTCATTTTGTTGATGGTTTCTTTTGCCGTGCAGAAGCTTTTAATTTTGATGTAGTCCCATTTGTTTATTTTCTCCTTAGTTTCCTTTGCCCCATGACAATGATCAGCAAACTCATTAGTCAACAGAGTGGCAAACTTCGGCTTGCAAGCTGCATGCGGCTAGCGAGCTGAAGTTTGCCGACCACTGCCCTAGGAGATGTATCAGTAACATATTGCTACAAGTGCTGTCTGAGATTTTGCTGTGTATGGCTTCTTCTGGGATTTTTTTTTATGGTTTCACGTTTTACATTTAAGTCTTTTATACATTTTGAATATATTTTCGTGTATGAAGTTGGTGATCTAGTTTCATTTTTTTGCATGTGTCTGTCCAATGTGGTGCTTTCTCAAGATTGCTGTGGCTTGCCAAAACCGGTTTGGCTCAGTGGATAGAGCGTCGGCCTGCGGACTGAAAGGTCCCAGGTTCGATTCTGGTCAGGGGCATGTACCTTGGCTGTGAGCACATCCCCAGTAGGGGGTGTGCAAGAGGCAGCTGATCCATGATTCTCTCTCATCAATGTTTCTAACTCTCTATCCCTCTCTCTTTCTCTGTAAAAAAACAATAAAATATATTTAAAAAAAAAAAGATTGCTGTGGCCATTCAGGGTCTTTTGTGGATTGATATAAAATTTTGGGGTATTTTTTTTTAGATCTGTGAAATATGCCATTGGTAATTTAATAGGGATTGCATTGAATCTATAGATTGCTTCAGGTAATATGGACATTTTAATGATGTTAATTCTGCCAATCCATGAATACTGTATATTCTTCTACATGTTTATATCTTCCTCCTTTTTTCTTTTTTTTTTGTTTTTGTTTTTAACATCCTGTAGTTTGCAGAATGCAAGTATTTTTACCTCATTGGTTAAGTTTATTCCTCGGTATCTTTTTTGTTGTTGTTGTTGCTATGGTAAATTGTATTTGTTTAGTTTCTCTTTCTGAGACTTTATTATTGGTGTACAAAAAAAGCCATATATTTCTGGGTGTTAATTTGTATCCTGCTACATTGCTGTATTCTTTTTTATTAAATCCAGTAGTTTTTTGGTGGAGTCTTAGGTTTTTCTAAGTACAATATCATGTCATCTGTGAATATGACAGCTTTACTTCTGCTTTTCTAATTTGGATGCCTTTTTTTCTTGTCTGATCACATAGTGCTGGAAGTCCTGGCCATAGTCGAACAGGACTGATAAAATAGACACCCCTGTCTTGTTTCTGTTCTTAGGGAAAATGGTCATAGTTTTTCCCCATTGAGTATGATGTCGTCCGTAGGTTTGTCATATATGGCCTTTAGTATGTTGAAGTATGATTCCTGTATTCCCACTTTACTGAGTTTTTAATCAAAAATAGGTGCTGGATTTTGTCAAGTACTTTTTCTGCACCAATTGATATGACCATGTGATTTTTATCTTTCATTTGGTTGTGATGTAACACGTTTATTGATGGGTAAATATTGTACAAGCCTTGCATCCCTGGAATAAATCCTACTTGGTTATAGTCTATGATCTTTTTAATATATTGCTGGATCCAATTCGTTAATATTTTGTTGAAGATTTTAGCATCTATGTTCATCAGGGATGCAGGCCTGTAGTTCTTTTCTTTGTAGTGTCTTTAGCTGGTTTTGGAATTAGGTTAATGCTTGCCTCATAAAAAGAGAATGGAAGTATGCCTTCCTCTTGGATTTTTTTTTTTTTTTTTGCAGGGGGGGGGGGAGATAGCTTGAGGAAAGGTGTTAATTCTTTGAATGTTTGGTTAAAACTCACCTGTCTGGATCGGGGCCTTTCATTTGCTGGGAGTTTTTTGATTACTGTCTCAATTTCCTCAATTGTTGTTGATCTATTCAGGTTTTCTTATTCTTCTGATTCAGTTTTGGAAGATTGTATTTTTGTTGGAATTTGTCCATTTCACCCACATTGTCCATCTTGTTGATCTTTTCAAAGAACCAGCTGTTGGTTTAATCTTTTGTTTTTTGTTTTGTCTGTTTGTTTCTGCTCTAATTTTATTATTTCATTCCTTCTACTTACTCTGGAATTTTCTTGTTCTCTTTCTATACCTTTAAGTTGTAGGGTTAAATAGTTTATTATTAATTTTTGTTTTTTGAGATAGGCCTGTAGTGCTATAAGCTTCCCTCTCAGGACCTTTGCTGTGTCCTGTTGGCTTTGATTGTTGTGCATTAATTTTTGAATTTCCAGGAAGTTTCTTTCTTGATCTCATTGGTAACTCATTCATTGTTTAATATCATACTATTTAGCCTCCATATGTTTTTATTGTAATTGATTTATAATTTCTTTCTATTGTGATCTAAGATTCTTGATATGATTTCAATCTTCTTGAATTTAGACTTGTTTTGTGTCCTAACATGTGGTCTGTCTTTGAGAATGACCCATGTGCACTTGAGACAAATGAACATTCTGAAGCTTTGGGGTGAAATGTTCTATAAATGTCAATTAAGTCCACTTGATCCAGTGTGTCAGTTAGAGTAGTTTCCTTGTTAATTTCTTGTCTGGAAGAAGATTTCAAGTTCTTGAGGGCATGGACTATATATTTAATGTTTTAAATATATTTTATTGATTTGAGAGAATCATTGATTGGCTGCCACTTGCATGCCCCCTCCTGGGGATTGAGCCTGCAACCCAGGCATGTGCCCTTGGCCAGAATTGAACCTGGGATCCTTCAGTCCGCAGGCCAATGCTCTATGCACTGAGCCAAACCAGCTAGGGTTCAGGGACTACATTTTATTTTCACTTTATACCTTCTAGAAGTTTGGCAGAGTGGTGTGCACATAATAGGTATTTAATGCTTAGACAAATGTCACTTTTACTATATGCCACTTTGCTATCCCAGTCCAAATGATGTCTTTTGCTGCTGATCCATCTGTATTACAGGGTGGAGCTCTTAGTGGGTTAACTTTTACTCTTGGCTTTCCACCCACAGATTAGAATTCTGCTAAATAATATTGGGGTGTGCTAATAAAAGAAGAATCTTTAAACTATCTGGAAGTCATATTTATGTAAGTGCTTTGCAGTTTCTACTGATGCCCAGCTGCTTAATTTAGTAGAGGAACCTCAGGGATGTTGGATATAGTTTACAGGTTGTTCACCATACAGATGCATGGCTGAGGGACCACAGTGGAGCTAAGTTCCAGCCATTAGTCTGTTCCCCAGACTACGTATGCTGGTGCAGGGCTGCATTCAACCCAAGCTAGCGGGCCTTATTCAATTTGACAAAAAAGCCCTCCATCATGGTTTAAATGATATGACAATTAGCCTGCAATGACCCAGAGGGATTGCTTTTCCTAATTTGGAATGCTTTCATATGCATCTGCTATGACTCTTAGAATCATGAAAGAAAATGACTAGTTGGTAAATTGAATATAGCCATTTTTAACCAATAGGTTAAGTCTCTAGGAATACATTTTTCCCCTGAGTTATGCAATTAAAATATTCATAATAGCAGTAACAGTAAGGGAAATTTTAGCAGTAGTAGTGATGGAACCAAGATGTATATTTGATCTCTATACCTTTGCAAAGTGTAGATTTACTCCATTTATCTCTGGAAACCTATCTTGCATGGTTTTGTTTCTTAGTTATACTTTACTCCCACTCCCATCATCAAGCAGAAAATGCCAGAAGCAGCACGAATCTCCATAAGAGCTGCTCATTGAACAGTGTCTTCCTCAATGGACTACACAGACCTGGAACTCCCTCACAGCTCAGGTATGTTATGCGCACAGGTCCTGACGCATCCATAGTTATCAGCTAGGCTGGAGCTATTGCCAAGTTTTATAACCTTACACACATGCTTCTAATAGCCCTCTCCCATCACTTACTTGATCCTTCAAGTAATCTCATTGCTACCTGAAAACAATGAGGAGAAATAAATAATTGTACTTTACATTTTCATGGTTGCTAGCTGAAGTTCGAAGGGGGAAAGTGTTGCTATTTATTACCCTGTTTCTCCGAAAATAAGACAGTGTCTTGTATCAATTTTTGCTCCCAAAGATGCACTAGGTCTTATTTTCGGGGAAACACGGTAGTGCCTTCTCTGTCCCAGGTAAAGTGTGAAAATGCATATTTAAAATAATTATGGATTGTACTGATATCTATAAAAACAGAAGGTTTCTAAAAGCTGTGATCATTATAAAAAAGAATGCTTTAAATTGAACAGTGAGATTGCTTTAGAAAGAAAAGTGATTGCAACTTAAAAAGAGATGTTCTTGTGAATGAAATCATGGGTGGGAACATTACTTGCAAACTGTAAAGTTCTGTGCAAACAGAATGGATTATTACTCACACACTTAAAAGACATGTAAATATGGTAGTCAAGAATATCATTTACACATCAATATACTTACAATGTGTAGGGAATTGGTGTTCATGACAGTTCAGTCAGCCAGAGAAGAATTGAAGCATAAAGAGACCATGCAGTACTGGGGTTGAGATAAGAGCCTTCTAAGGTTAGTGTGGGTATTGGAAGACTAGGAATTTGAATTTAAGACCACAGTTATTTTGAACCCTCTCATCCTCCAATGCAACCCCCCCCCCCCATATACACATAAATTCACTGAGTTGCCAGATTATTATGATCTCTGAACGCATAATAATCTGGCCTTCAGAAATCATAATAATGATCTCAGTGTATATCCTATATAATAAAAGGCTAATATGCAAATTGTCCCCTCGACCAGGAATTCTATCAGCAGGCAAGCCGGCCAACTGCCTATGTCCCCTCTTCCTGGCCAGGCTGGCTGGACCCCACCCATGCATGAATTCATGCACCAGGCCTCTAAAATATATATATTAGAGGTCAGATTATTATGAGTTCAGAGATCATAATAATCTGGTCACTCTAGTGTCTATATTAGGAAGTAGAAAAATATAACTTAGAATTGTAGACTTTTAGAGCAGAAGTCTTAGAGATTATCTAATAATATAATATCCCCCCATGTCATTCCTGACAGATTAGCCTTACATGAGGCCTTGTGAAAAGAGGTCCAGAGGTTAGAAAAAAATTACATACTAAACTCCCACTTCTGGGTTACCCATAGGCAAACCATGCATGTGATTAGGGCACCAGTAATGAAGGGTATCCAATTAAAAAAAAAAGTTTCAATCTTTTAAATTAATATCATCATCCTGTGGACAAAAGCAAACACACCACTTGGTTAAGTTCTTTAATCTAAAATGTTAAAACAAACAATAACTCTTAGAATTCCAAAGGAGGAGGGCAGGGCACACTAATCTTTCAGGAAGTAAAACATTTGAAATCTTTGGCTTTCTAGTGGGTCACAGCCATTAGCATGTTAATAGCTTTGAAGAGAATTGCAATTAAGAAAGCCTTTCACTTTAGGCTAAAGCTGTGTTTCCCAACACTGCTTCAGGCCGCCCCTCCCCACCCAGTTTAAGCCTCCCTAGGTGCCAGAGATCTGATTTACACTCTTTGGAGGACAATCTAATCTTTCACTTTAGGAGGAAAAGGAAGCTCCAAAGGGTGGAGTGACAACTAGTCAGAGGCAAAGATGGCATTTGAATCAAGGGCTTGGGATTTTGCATATTAGAATCTAATGCTGCTGGAAAGATGCCTACATAAGTCCTACTTATTTTTAAGATTTCCTATATAGCACAAAGAAAAACGATTAACTTGGGCAGGACCTGGAACTTCCAAAATAAACCCCAGATAGATCTGGGGTTTATTTTGGAAGTTCCATAGAAATTATATTTTATATGCCTTCTGGGATTAGAATTCAGAGTCCCTTCTACAGTAATCTTTTAACAATGGGGGATGGGGGAGAAGCATTGATACAAATGTGAAGACCTGTGGTTTTTTCAGCTTGGAAAGTAGAATTTGGAATATTAAAATATTTGCTGACATAGATCCCAAATATAACCTTTGTTCATATGCATCTCATTTATATTTCTCAAACTTTTATCCTGCTGGCCTTCTGTGATGTCTCTAATTTACTTTAGAATAACTTTGGTATGTGGTAGACATTATGATGTTAAACTTGAGTGATGGGTTAAACTACTTTTCAGGGGCGATCAACTACCCTAATCAGAATTTCACACCCCACAGGAGGTCAGCTGCCCTTTCATAGGAAAGGCCAGAGGTTTGTACCAGAGCTTTAAACTATCCATATCTCAATTAACATAATGATTGTTAGAAATGGTTGCCTGATGAAAGTAAGGGCATGGCAGTTAGCCTCATGATGGTGGAAATAAGCTGCCCTTGGTGAAATTTGGAGTACTCGAGATAACCTGAGTTGTCAAAAATATTTTAGAAATACTCATCACTCTTACATGAAAAGATACAATTTTGCAGAGAAATTTGGAGCCCATAATTTTAGCGGTTTTGTTTGTGACTTGATCTCGAGACAAGATGGTTAGAGAGATTTTGGTGGCCTTTATAAGGATAATATAGAATCTAACCTTTCTATGAGACAGATCCTCCCTTTCTCCTGTTGGACAGATATAAACCCCACCTGCAGTTAGACATTCCTGAGCTCTGAACTGCCCAATACCCGAAGCCCCCAGGTCCCTAATCACCATGTGCTGAGTTCCCTAAGCCCCGCCCCCTATCCTTAAAGGTGCTTGTACCCCTGCGCTTGCTCTCTTCCACCCCTCTCTGTGGAAGCAGGCGGCAGGGGTACCCTTCCCTCCAATAAAGCCTATATGTGTCCTGCCATCCCAGGCTCTGGTCTACCTTCTCTATTTAATCTACCACTATGCCTTTTTTCTAAGGAATGCTTCCTTAATAAATGCCTCTGTGGGTGCTCTTGCATCTCTGGACATTTCCCTGGTGATGGTTCTATAATAGAAAGAACCCAGGTGTTTGCATGACCCGAATGCTTAGGCTCAATTCCCAGTGTCTCCGTTGAATGATTCTGAAGAACCTCATGTCTTACCGTGACACAGGTCAGCTTCCCTTGGCTGCGACTGGATAGCGTCCCATTAAATCTCTTCCTTTTAGGAACTTTCAGAAGCGATTGTCCTCTGCTTATTGATTGGACTTAGGATACTCCTCTTTGTTTCCATTTAATGTTTTGTTGCTATTGCAAGTCAAAAGCTCCAAGCACTTTGTAGCTGTTAGGCCTGATCAAATAATGGAATCAACAACCCCAACCTTGGGAACTGACCTTTAGACCATTTCAAGACCCACATTCCCTTAGAGAACATTCCACTTGCCAGACCGTTATCCTTCCTCTGTGGGCCTTTCTAGCATCTGGGCCCACCTAGAGAATTCTCTACCTATAGTCCTTTAAAATCTCTGACTCCCTGTCCATGACTTAATTACTAATTTTTTACTCCTTTCAGCCTCCTGCGTTCCTCTTTTGGTGACCCCAAGTGTGCTATTCTGAGAGCAGTCGGCAGCAGCAGCTGGACCTGGGCTTACCTTGGAATCTTCCTTATGTTACAGGACCTCCGGCCTCAATTAGGCCTCCCTCCCTTAAAGGACCTCCCGAACCAGCCAACGTGGATGCAGGATCCTGGACCTCTCTTTCCCATTGCTGACTCAACATCAGCTCATTTCATCTCTGGTAAGTGACAACTGGATCACCCTTCCCAATTTCTGATTTGCCATCTCAGACAAAGACCTAGCACGAGGCCCCAAATCCTCTCCAGTCCTGCCTCAGCCGTGGGACCACAGTCTTCCTCATCACAGGGGACGCCCGCCACCTGGATCAGGCTGTCTTCTTCTCTCAGGAGCGTAGCTAGAAAGTAGCAGCCCCTTCCTCTAGTTTAGCTCCCTAGGAGTCTTCCATTACTGCTTATCTCCTCTTCCTAATTTACACCATGGGGAATTCTTTTTCGGTCCCTCCCCCCAAAAAACACTGGGATGTCTCCATGGGAATCTTAACATGCTTGGCATTTCCACAGAGTTTGGCCAAAGCGCCTTGTCCACAATCTGCATTACTTTAACTGGCCTGGGAATGGAACGTAAGATTTTTTTAAAATTTAATATATTTTACTGATTTTTTTATATAGACTTAGAAACATCGATGAGCTGCCTCCTGCACACCCCTACTGGGGATGTGCCCCTAACCAAGGTACATGCCCTTGACCAGAATGGAACCTGGGACCCTTTAGTCTGCAGGCCAATGCTCTATCCACTGAGCCAAACCAGTTTCAGCTGGAATGTAAGATTTAACATTCTCTGGGACTTAGACAATTTCTGTCACCCCAATGAAAAACTGTCAGATTCCCCTATGTTCAGGCCTTCTTTACACACTGTAATTGTCCTTCTCTGTCAAACCTGCTCTACTTATCAAATCCTACTTCTCCACTCAAAGCCCTGTTCTGCTAATCCTGGGCCTTCTGATTGGTCCCTCAGATCCTCCCTTCAACCTTTCCAATCACTCGATGCTCTGTTCCCTTTTGGTTCCCCTGAACCCACCTTCTTATGTCCCTCCTCTGACTAGACACACCCCCTTCATCTATGACCTCCACCCCTTTCTCCACCCCCTCAACCTCCTTACCTCTGAGAGGTGGCTAGAGCTGAGGGTGTTGTGTGGGTACACATCCCATTTTCCCTGTCTGACTCTGCACAAATTGGGAGGCATCTTGGGTCTTTTTCTACTGACCCGACCACGTATACCAAGGAATTTGAGGACCTGACCTGACATCTATGTCATCCTCTCTTACCCCAGAGGAGAAGGACCACGTCTGGCCCATGCCGATGCTCTCCACAGACTGTCAGTGCCAACTGGGTTGGCTGTCACGTCCTTAATCCCATCTCAGGTCAGTTCAAGGGACCATCAAGTTAATTTTCCAGGGCGCTGGCTCCACAGCCATACGATCGCCTGTCTCATTGTCGGACTAAAACAAGCTGCCCATAAGGCGGTCAACTATGACAAACGTAATGAAATCACTCAAGGTCCTGCCAGAAATGCAGCTCTCTTCCTCTCCTGCTTCAAGGAGGCCGTACAGAAACTTACCGCCTTACACCACAGCCTCCTAGAGAGGACCCTTCCTTCTACTAAACACCCATTTTATTTCCCAATCAGCCCCCGCATACACCACACATGTCAAAAAATAGACACAGGTCCACAAATCCCTCAAAACTCTCTCATTAACCTGGCCTTTAAGGTCTTTAATAAGGAGATGAGGAGACACCAACACAAAGGCGATATCAGGCTGAGGCCCTTTCAGCTCCTAGCCACCACTCTCATGAACCCCGAATGAAATGCCTGTCCTCCAGCCAATGTTAGTTAGGGGCTAAAACAACGAAGGACACTGCCAAGTTCTGCCCAAACACGAGGCCCCCACCCGAGGTGCGGAAGGGAAGGCCACTTGACATCAAACTGGAGTCCAGCCAGGCCACCTTCTGGGACTGGCCACTGCAGAAGCTGCCCAGGCCTTAACAAGGCCCCGCAGACTTACCTCCAGACAGAGACTTACCAGACAGAGCCTTGGGGAACAACTGTGGTGGCAGGTAAGCTGATCTCCATTTTAAATGACCATGGGGCCATTGATTCTGCCCTCCTCAGTCTCACAGCCATTAGCCACCTCACTGCTACACTGCATCTCGCTAGACAAGCACCCCTTTCCCAGAGAACAACTTTCTTTACTGCAAACGTTTAATTAGCAGTTCTGCTCCTATCAGAAGCAGAAGTCATTACCCCCAAACCTTAGTATGTTTTATCTAAGGGAAAATGTGTCAGTTTTAAATCCAAGCAGCCGGAGGCTGTAGTCCTAGAAGAGGCTTTGCCCGCCTCCCCCCCCCCCCCCCAGCCTTTTCTCCAGCCTCATGTGCCTAATTGGTAGCTTAAAAGCTTTGGAGCATTTCTGGATTAAATGATACACTTAGATATCTAAGTTCACCTGATTTTTAGCATTTTTTTAAAAAGAAAATCTATACAGATTTTGAACTGTTAACATAATGTCTTATGCTTTGTTGAAGGTATGTTTCTTGAAAGTGTTCAGAAATGTTAATTTAATAAATGCGGGTTGGTTATTAAAAAAATTAAAGTTTCTAAGAGTTAAGAATTCTAATTAAATTGGGAAGAAATTGTATGGTTTCAGTAAGAGAAGGTATGGGCATGCATTTTGAGGGGGAAAAGGAAGTTATATACACAGGCCAGTCATCCAGGACAAGCAGAGGGAAACTGAGATAGGATTTACCAGTTGGCTGCAAACTGCTGTTTAACTGCCTTCCCTAAACCCAGGACACTTAAGAGTAAGTGGTTTGCATTTTTTCCTCCCAACTAGAGGGTAAATAGCTTAAATCACCCTATTTAGGAAGACAGCAGAAGTCTAGTTAGTACCATTTGCCGACCATGCCCAAGGACAAATGAAGAAGGTAAGAGAATAAATCTCATTTTGGCATTATCAGACTACAACCCTCCAAACCACTGTCTCTTTTCTTCTACCAGACCATTTGTCATAATTCTTACTGTTCTAACTTTTGCTTCAATAATACTAAAACTTGCCCACCAGGTTACAAGGCCTGCTTGTACTTGGGAAATAACCACCCCTAGTCACCATCACAACCTCCTTCTGTGCCCAGACCCCTCTGACCACCAGGTACAGAACCTCCCAGGGCAGAAAGCTCTGGACGCCTAGCAAGGGGAGAAAACAAGAACCTGCCTCCCACCCCCCGGGTTACCTAGTCTCCCCTTTCCTATCACTAATCGGACAGTTTAGACCCCAGATCTTTTCCTCCCTAAAAATAACATCTAGGCCTCAATTGTATTTCAGCTCCAGGCCCAGAAAAGGAGGAAAACCAGACAAGGGACACTGTGACCGCCTCAGGACCAGCTTTTACCTCCCAAGTCACTCTACAGGACCACTTTCAAGCCTACACCAACCAGTCTCTTGGCGAAGCCATTCCCTCCAATCTTGAGACATCTATACAGTGTCCCAGCGACTCCAATCAAAGTCCCTCCCTCTACGATCTCGCCTCCCCCTCAGCAGTAAGTAACTATGGAGGCCATGACCTTCATCCATGTTCCATAAAACAAAACGGCTAGAATGTTAGGGCTGATCAAATAATTACATCAATATCTCCTCACCTGGGACTGACCTTTAGGTCACAAGGAACAGTCCCCTTCAGTTAGATCATATTCTACTTGCTGAGACCTTTATTCCCCCCTCCAGTCTGTATAATTATCCACCCAGAAAAAGCCTGCCTACAGTCCTTTACAATCTGACTCCCCATCCATGTAGGCTGGCACCATTTTGAGGCTCAGCCCATCTGGGTTTCCAGATGACCTAATAAATTCATAACTATTTACCCTTTTCGATCTCGTGCATTCCTCCTTTGGCGACCCTCACAGTAGCACTGTTAAAAGGAGGAAACTGTGTACATAAACAGGACCTGTTGACATTTTTTTCTCCGGGTTTAAAGAAATGCCCACAAGACAATGCAAGTGGTTTTCCCATGTCAAGCATTTGAAATGTTCCAGGGTACTTTCATCTCTGTCATGTTGTAGCAATGAGCACTCCTATGGAACATTCTGTAACATACAGTCCTGCATGAGTGCAAAAGAAAATTCCCTCAAATGAGAATACCCCTTATCATAATTC
The DNA here is from genome assembly GCA_963924515.1 of Vespertilio murinus. NCBI lineage: Eukaryota > Metazoa > Chordata > Mammalia > Chiroptera > Vespertilionidae > Vespertilio > Vespertilio murinus. Next base: position 13,154,913 of record OZ004715.1, read on the forward strand.
TTACCTCCTTGAGGACAATGGATGGAGAACTTCTCGTCTTGATATTTATTATCTGTGGGGAGCTCTGCATTAGCAACATAAAAGAATCCTTGGCTCAAGGCACATAATCATGGTACCACTAGTTTTATGAGGTCAGATTCAGACTTCCTCAAATATTTCAAGGGATAAGCTTCTTTGAATGGATTCATTATAAGGAAAATTCAATTCCTCTTTCTTACCTGCCTCTGTTAGTGGCATCAATAACTCTATAGTATTGTTTGAGCTTTTAAAGTTCTGATCCCCCTTTTTTACTTCATTCTACCTCCCAACTCCCCACTATTATTATACTTGCCACCATCCTACTTCAGAACTCTGTAGTAATAGGACTGTCTGTTTCCAAATCCATTGTCTACTTCAACTGGAAGGACACGGAAAGAAAATTCTGTTTGAGCACTGTAGTATCACACCTGATATGAGAATCTGGGTCCGATTTGCCTTTTTAGACTATTCAACTACTCTGCATCTATTTCTCAAAGAAATGCTCTAAGTTTTCCCACCCATAACTTGATCCTTTCTTTAAGACACAGTCTCAGTTGCCACAACCACAAAAAATTAAGTGTATTCTTCTATGACTTCCTATTTTACTTTTCAAAAGAGCCCTGTTCATTTTCTTCCTTTCAGTTCTTTACCTTGTCTATATGTAGGTCTAAATCCCATGCTACACTGTAAATCCTTGAGGGCACAAGTCCTTTCTCTTAGCATAGTACCAGGCATACGACGCTACAAGTGAAACAGGAGGTAGATGGGGAGACTCTTACCAGAATCCATGAGGCACAGCACTTGCCTCCCCATCACATCAGACAATGAAAAGGCAGGAGGACCCTGAGAAAGAGCATCTCAGTGTGGACTGACAAGTAGGGGCAGCTAAAGCTGATTTAATCAGACAAGGAATGGAGAAGGGGTTCTGACACTACAAGAGGGGGAACTCTCCTGAAATCCATCCTAAAATGCATATTCCTCTCTACTCAGGGTGCATTGGTAACAGAATCATTGAAATATAAACAAAATCCTGTCCTTTCTTCTCTTACATCTCTCCAAAGTTTTTTTTTAACCCACTTAACACCAATAATATTACTCAACCCAAAGTCAAGTATCCAAGGACACAAAGGCTATGGAAATTTAACTTCATCGCCTACAATTCTCCCCCCAGTGGCCCTTCTACAACACTTCAGCGTCAGGTCCCCACTCCAGATCTTTGAATTTCTGAATTTCTGTTGGTTCTGTCTAGAATGCTTTTTCTCCAAAGTGCTCCAAGATTGACCTCTAATTATCTTACAGACGCGGTCTATATGAGAGACAGTCCCTGATACAAATCTTAGGTATCTACACAGTCACTTTCTAACATAAGAATCTTTTTAAGCAGTCTGCGTTAAAATTGTTTGTTGATCCATTGATTGAGTCTACTCCTAGTAGAAAATAAACTCCCAACAATTAGGGAACATCTGCCTCTTCCATTGGTTTTTCGCTAGCATCTACAATATCCCTTTCACATTGTAGGCAATAATTGGTGATTGGGTAAAATGGAGACCAAAATGCAGGCTCACTACGTAGTTTCATGTATAGTTTGAAAAAGCTTAATCTTAGAGTTTTTCCAAACTATATATGACAGATTTTTTTTAAATGGCTTCAATGTTCCTTTCTGAGTTCCAGCATTTTGGTAGTGAACCCAGGGCTTGGCCAAAGGGGCAGCAGCAAATAAATCACAATCAGAATTGAAAAATGCTGGTCATGCCTGACTGACTTGGCTCAGTGGTTGAGCATCGACCTGTGAACCAGGAAGTCACCATTCAATTCCCGGTCAGGGCATATGCCTGCATTGAGGGCTCAATTCCCAGTAGGGGGCGTGCAGGAGGCAGCCAAGCAAAGATTCTCTCATTCATCATTGATATGTCTATCTCTCCCTCTTCCTTCCTCTCGGAAATCAGCAAAAATATATATTTTTAAAATGTTTCTCATTTGGGCTTCCTCCCTTGTTCTAGAAATTCTGAGTCTTCCATGTGAAGAAGCCTGCTGGAAGAACAAAAATAGGTGCTCAATGGCTTCCATCACTCAACCAAACACCCAGAAGCAGAGCTGCAAAAATGACCCACAGCGGTTCCCAGATGCTTGAGCAAGTTCAGTCAACTATCCACCTGAGGCTCAAACCGCCAACCCACATACTTAGGAACTAAATCAATGCTTGTCACTAAGTTTGAGATGATCTGTATTGCAGCAAAAGCTAACAGGTGCAACGTGAGAGAGAAAAGCCAAGATAAAGAGCTTCGTGCAGCTAGAACTTACTTAGACTGTTGGTAAGAATATGCAGGTGCATGTTCGTTGGATGTGTCCACTGCTATCTGTTGCTGCTGACCACTGGTGTCCTGGGATGAAGGTGCCACTGTCTGGGGAGAGGTATCAGCAACAACACCCTAAGGAGGCAAATAAGAACACAGAGTCTTACTGGCTTCAGCAAAGAGCCCTCCTCCAGGTGGACTTCAGAGGATACCCCTCTTCCATTTGGCTTGAGGACAATTGACTCAGTTAGGAAGCCACGATAAGTACTCAAAGGGAAACCACGGAGCATATGTGGCTAAGAGCTGAGAAATGCACCCCAATGAGCACCCAAGGAGCCAGGCCATCATGTCCTTGGAGCAGTCAACTGTTTTGCAGTCAGAAATTGTTTTGTTCATACTTACAACTCTCCAACTATACTTGTATGCAGCCACACTGAACGGTAATTTATTAAATTCATGCAGAATTTCTACAAAAAATTGTATACTTAAGCATTTTATTCGGATAGTGCACTGTACCATGTCTCTCTGATCTGGCAAAGAGATGGACTCTGACCTGCATAAATATCTACATTAAAGTTTGGAATTCTTTTAAAGGAATACTGTCAAGGAAGTTTCCCTTCAGCAATTTGACTTTTGCTTTCCACAATAAGACCTGGCATTCATTTAAAGTTTTCAGTTAAAGAGTCAAACAAACATCTTTGATTTTGATTTGCTCCCTTCCTCACCTTTTCATTCCCCTAATCCTCACAGATGGCCACAAGAATGAATTTCTGAAGTTGATCTCTTGAGGGACACATATTGGTTCCCAGAGAGGCATTGGTAGTTTTACTAGGTAATCATTAGGCCTAAAAAGACATTTGTCTGAATAGATTCTCCTGGTTTCACTTATAGCCTTGAACACCTGCAGCAATATAGAGTTTCAAATGTTCTTGGTCAACTCTCTGCCACAAAAATCCCTGAGGTCCTCAAAATCTGAAATTTCTCCCTTTATTAATTTAATATTTTTCTTCCTAATACTATGGGGTATTGTGTGTGTTTTCCTGAACCATCCACCTGTATTTAGTTGTATGGATATTGGTGAATTTTCAGTGAGTGCTTTTGCATAGAAAATGAGCCAATGCTTTTCCTTATAAACATATACTAAAAGCAATATATCAGAGTGTACTTCTATTTTTATTCATGAAAAACTTTTTTAAGTCAGATTTAGCTATAATTACATTGTTTTCAATAAGCCACACTATTGAATGTGTCTCATTATTCTGTAGTCATCAAATTGCTCAAATTCTGTAGATAACCATATACCTTTAGTGTTGAGATAGAAAAATGCAAATATGTGGCAGAGATTTATGTTTAAATGTTCAGATTCATAATTTTATCATGTCCTAAATGCTTTCTGATAGCTAAACATATCAAGGAAAATGTGTTTTAATCACACAGGCTTAAAATTTTGAAAATCCTATTAAAACCCATTTAATATTAACTGACATATTCTTTGTGGCCTTACAAGTCTGGAACACATAAGAGATTTAAAAATTGGGTCTCTGTGGGTTTCTAAATTACATGAAGTGTCCTCTTAAACTCCTGAGTAGCAGCAAACACTTGTCACACACCAAATGGATTAAAGAAAATATGGTGTTCTTATGTATACAATGGAATATTACTCAGCTGTGAAAAAAAGAAATATTGCCATCTCTGACAACATGGATGGATCATGAGGGTACTACATGAAGTGAAAAAAGACAAAAAAGGATAAAAACTGTATGATTTCACTCATGCAGGATATAAAAATAAAATTCATTGCCCTAACTGGTTTGGCTCAGTGGATAGAGCCTGTGGACTGAAAGGTCCCAGGTTCAATTCTGGTCAAGGGCATGTACTTTGGTAGCAGGCACATCCCCAGGAAGAGGTGTGCAGGGGGCAGCTGATCGATGTTTCTAACTATCCCTTTCCCTTCCTCTCTGTAAAATAAATCAATAAAATATATTTTGAAAAATAAACTCATAGATGTCGACAACAGATTGATGGGTGGGGGAAGGGCAAATGGGTCCCAAATTTGGTGACAGATGGAAACTAGGCTTTTGGTAGTGAGCACCATGTAGTATATACAGATGCTGAATTATAATGTTGCACCCCTGAAACTTACATAATATTACAAACTAATGTTACCTCAATTTTTTAAAATGCCAGTTCTGATTCAGGAGGTCCAGGTGGTGTCTGAGAGTTTGCAGTTTTAAACAAGCTCCCCAGTGATGCCTGTAATGCTGGTCCCGGGACCTCTCTGAGTAACAAGGCACCGGAGTTGCAATATCCCCGCCCCCCCATTTATGGGTATTGTGGTTAACATTTGATGGGATAGAGATTTAGTCTCTGATCTTTTCTCTAAATATGAAAATGACACGTCCCTCATACTTTGATAGCAAATTAACTTATTTTGTGTGCAAAGGAAAACCTAGGCAAGTATTGGCCCATATTTTCATACACCGAGCTTGCAATTTCAAATTCCAGAGAAGCACAAAAATCACACATCAGGATCCCTTGGGCTATGGGGACCATGGTATATGTACCTCTGTGACCCTCTTTCTATAAGACAGAGCCAGACTTACTTCAATAGAAACAGCTGTCGGAGGCACAGGCGTGTACTGGGGAATGTAGGTCCCTTGCATAGGAGCAGCAGCAGTCATATACTAGAGGGAATCAAAGAAAAAGGCAGGTGAACTTGGGATTGCAACCACAGAGAGAAGTAGACATCACATGAGATATGTGGCCCATGGCCAGTGCATGCTTAGAATTAAACTCTATTTGAACAAAAAGGAGGCAGTTCCTAGCAGCACAGGACTACCTCTTCTTACTGATTCAGTACTAATGGCAGCCCGCCTCCACAGTCTCAGTACAACTTAACCACCACATTCCCTCCCTCCATCTTTGTAAACAGTCTATAGCAGATCTCCGGTTATTTCACATTCATATCTAAAACATAAACTCTATGAGGGCAGGGATGATGTTCTTTATTGTCTCCATTTTCCTACTGGCATCTATCAACATAGTAGGCTCTCAACAAATTATTTGTTGAATGAATGAATCAGATTGTTAATAATAATTTCTTGTGTTAATAAATATGAGAGAGGAACGATGCAAGAAATACTCATGTAGCGATATTGGGAATTGGCAAATGTCATCATTTTGTTACATGTATAAAATAGTTACAAGCCTCCTTTGTTCCCTCCCCATCCCATTCTCTTGTCACTTTCAGGATTTCCTTTTCAACTCCCTGAATTCTCCAAATTTTCTTCATCCAAATAAACAATGAAATATTCAAATCATTTCCCCCCCCACTAAGTTGTAGCATTCAGTAATATATGTATTGGCATAACATGTATTTTTCCATGAAGATAAGGAGCGCCAGAAAAATTACATAGTCATCTAACAGAAAGTATGACCTGTATTCCTATTTCTAACACATGTCTCCCTTGCACATTCAGAGTTCTCCTCTTTGACAGTGGAATTTTCTACAGAATAAACTTTATTTCTGAGTTCCGAAACTTGATGGACATCACAAAAATTTAGAACCAGAATCCTCTAAAGAAGAAAAATATTTCTCAATTCATGCAGGTTAGAGAAATTATGTTTATGAAAAATCACAAGCCTGTGAATATTCTCAATTTGTTGAGCTCAAAATTAAGGCCAGACATAAATATGCAAAGCCTAAATTAGTATGCTTTACGTATCTTGGTACTTTCAGTACCCAAGAGGCAAAGTGATTCTGAATCAAGGGAATGTATGAATGGAGACTAGCTCATCAGTTGTTGTTTAATATTTATGGAGAATTATAGCAGCAAAGCAATTCTGGACTAAATGCATCTTCATTGTAAACTCAGCACTTTCCTACTGTATCTATTTGTTAAAAATAAAGACAGCTTTAATGAAACAACTCCAAATCAAACAGTTTGTATTCTTGTTGCTACTAATAACAGCTGAGTGCAATTCATATATGTATTAAATAGCCTTGTAACTTGGACCAAGAGTGATTGTTTAAAAGGCCTGGTGATATTACTAATTTAGCTTTGCAGTTGAAAATTATCTGAGATCTCTGTGCACTGTCCTCTGTGATCTCATAACATTCATCACTCTCCTATTCAAATTGTACAGACTGGGAGGGCATGTACGGGAAGGCTGGGGGGGGGAGGGGCAATGGTAATATATGTACACAGATAATAATTTAATAAAAAATAAAAAAAGAAAGAAAAAAAATTGTCAGGACTATTATCTCCTGGCAGGCATGGGCCAAGTGTCACTTGTCTCTGCATCTTCTAACACACCGAATGCCTGATTCTTGATAAGTTATTGTCCAAGGCTGAATAAAAGGAAACAAGCAGAAAACCTTCCACTTCCAATTACAGATATTGCATGCCCTTAGCCATTGATCATTCTGAGCTTATTATTTATATTAACTTCACCAACCCCATAATGGGTTTATATAATATTTTAAGAATTACTTTATCCACCGAAACCGGTTTGGCTCAGTGGGTAGAGCGTCAGCCTGCGGACTGAAGGGTCCCAGGTTCGATTCCGGTCAAGGGCATGTACCTTGGTTGCGGGCACATCCCCAGGAGGGGTATGCAGGAGGCAGCTGATCGATGATTCTCTCTCACTGATGTTTCTAACTCTCTATCCTCTCTCTTCCTCTCTGTAAAAAATATAATAAAATCTGTAAAAAATAAAAAATCTCTGTAATAAAATATATTAAAAGAATAATTACTTTATCCAGTTCATTGTCCTTGTATCCGTAAGCAGATAATAAGTATTCAGGTATCTGATTGCTGTCCATTTTTAAAATAAGTATAGACCTCCGGAGTCACATTTCACATCTAGAACCGTGTGGCAGGTGTTTGCATTAGCAACAAAACCACTTTAGACAGTACATCGGGGAAAAAATATAGTCCCCTGACTATTTCAGACAGGTGGTTTGACTGTGTTATATAGGTTTTAAATATCCTTTGATTCAGTTTTCCCTACAATGTGTTTTTTATAGAACGCTAGGCTCAAGTGAGAAAAAAGCTCCCTGTGTTTCAACGCACTTCAGCAAAGCTGTGCACTATATTCTTTTCTTTGATACTGATGTGTAATAAAACACTTTTGAGAAATCATTGTTCTACAGAAGCCTAGTTAAAGTTGATTGAACCAGCATTTCTAAAACTTTTTTTTTTTGTAGCACCTAATAATTTTTGTTTAGAACTAGTGCTCTAAAAAACATACTTTGGAAAAATGTTTCTTTAATTGAATCTCAAAAATCCTAGGTTTATAGCAAATAGAAATATGGCTATATATAAAAAGCCTAAGAAACCATTAAGACTGTTATGACTGAATGACTGGAACGACCTGGTGGACCAGTCACTATGACGCGCACTGACCACCAGGGGGCAGGAACTCAATGCAGGAGCTGCCCCCTGGTGGTCAGTGTGCTCCCACAGCCAACCTCCATTGCCCCTCCCTCAGACCATCCGGCCTGATCACCTGTCAGGCCTAGGGACCCCACCCATGCATGAGTTCATGCACCAGATCTTTAGTGTGTGTGTGTGTGTGTGTGTGTGTGTGTGTGTGAGAGAGAGAGAGAGAGAGAGAGAGAGAGAGAGAGAGAGAGAGAGAGAGAGAGAGGAGCACGGATCTTTAGTGTGTGTGTGTGTGTGTGTGTGAGAGAGAGAGAGAGAGAGAGAGAGAGAGAGAGAGAGACTGACTTTATCTAGGCAGAGTTGATACTATTGTGCTCATGTTCTACCCTTAGGTCATTATTTTCTAAGTTAGAACACACTAGTAAAAGGACAAACCACTATGCAGCTGGTTATTTTTTTTTAAGTTTGTGTTTTTAAATTGATTTCAGATAGAGGAAGGGAAAAGAGGAAAGAGAAGACATAAACATCAATGATGAGAGAGAGAATCATAGATTACCTGCCTCCTGAATGTGCCTCAACGGGGAGTCAAACTGTGACCTCTTGGTTCAGGGGCCAATGCTCAACCACTGAGCCACACCAGCTGGGCCAAGTTGGTTATTTTTCTATTCCAGAGTTACTAATTACAACTTTGCAACTGGGCCTAATAAGTGTATCCTTTGCATAAGACGATGCCATCCTTTGCACCCATCTGCAGGACAGGACTTTGATCTGTCTCTGCCCACTGTCTGCATCTCTGAGGAGGTGGTCTGTACACTAGATGTAGGAACATGATTTGAGGCAATAGAAAGCAATCTTCACTAGCTCACCCCATTTTTTAAGACCTCTCATGCCAAACTAGAGTTCCCAGGCTGTGTAGTTAATGGGAAGCATATTCTGTAATTATTAGCTATGCTTCTTCAAATGATTCTGAGTCATTCCAAACTTCATCTGTGTTTTGTTCAGTAAAAATGGAATCGGCAAATCTTCACACCTCCCATGGCATTCAGTGAGGTGGGGACATGACCTAAACTGAACTGCTGAAGGTGTAAGTTCATACTCGTCTTCTGTTTAGAACAAACCTGTGTGCTAGGCAGGATGGTTCACCCAGTTTACACACTTGAGAAACTGAGACCTACACATGAGAATAAACGTCAGTTCTTCTGACCTGTGATTTAGCACTTTTCAATCCACTTCATTATCTTTGACATTAAGTAAATAAAGTATCAAGAGGTTCCTTTTGATCATTATTATGTAATATAGATACGGTTTTTTCTTAACTAACTACAGTCCTGGTGCACAAAATTCATGCACTTGGGGGGGGGTCCCTCTTGCAATCTGGGAGCCCTTGGGGGATGTCCAACTGCGATGGAGGCAGGAGAGACTCCTACCAATGCCTCTTTGCTCACCAGCCATGAGCCCGGCTTCTGGCGGAGCGGTGCTCCCCCTGTGGGAGCACACTGACCACACAGGGAAGCTCCTGCGTTGAGCGGGATCAGGCTGAAAGCAGCTATCCTACATCCCTGGAGGGGTCCCAGATTGCGAGAGGGCACAGGTGAGGCTCAGGGACACCACTAGTGCACGATCGGGGCCAGGGAGAGACACAGGAGGTTGGCCAGTCAAGGAGGGACTGCAGGAGGGCTCCAGGGCATGTCTGACCTGTCTGGCTGAGTCCCAAATGGCCGACCCCAGCAGCAAGCTAACCTACTGGTTGGAGCATATGCCTCCTGGTGGTCAGTGCACATCATAGTGACTGGTTGACTGCTCAACTGTCTGCCCCTAGTGGTCAGTGCATATCTTAGTGAGCAATTGAGCTGCCTTAGCATATCATTAGCATATTACACTTCAATTGGTTGAATGGTCGACAGGACAATTGGACATTTAGCATGTTAGGCTTTTATTGTGTAGGAATAGAGGCCCCGTGCATGAAATTCATGTATGGGGGTGATGCCTCAGCCTGGCCTGTACCCTCTCACAATTCAGGACCACTGCTTCTAACTGCTTGCCTGCCTGGCTGCCTGATCACCCCTAACCACTTGCCTACCTGCCTGATTGCCCCCAGCCGCCTCTGCCTCAGGGCTCACCATGGCGGCTTATCTAGAAGGACATACGGAATGATGTCTAGAAGGTTGTTTGGCTGTCCATTCTAATTAGCACATTTCACTTTTGTTATTATAGAAAAGGTCAGTTCAGTTCCATATGCTGTGTGTGTGTGTGTGTGTGTGTGTGTGTGTGTGTGTGTATTTTAATGGGAAAAAGCCAACAACCCTACTTTTGGGTTGCTTTTTTTTCCTTTGGTCATGAGAAAACTAAGACATTGCTTGAGAACGTTGTTTGAAAATTAGTAATAGACACTTATTTCAAATAAGTTGACGCTATGGAGTTTTATACCCTGTAAAACTTATCTCTGGATAAACTTGCAAAACAAACTCTTCTGTAGTAGACAAATATTTCCTAGGGTAAAGTCTCAAGAAGTGGCAGCCTTGTAAATTTAGGAGTGAGTGCTTACAGGACATGGTTATAGCTATCTATGAGGTCAATTCTCAGCTTTACATAATTGGTGACAAATAACCCTGCATTTTTGTTGCAAGCACAGACTTTGATTTCCTTAAGAGATAAAGTACAGTCAGATTTAATAATCCAGGGTGCACAAGAAATTGCTTAGATCTGGCTGTTTCCAAGGTGGCTTTCATTTGAACCAGCTTGCAAGTGACATAGGACCAAGAGGGAGACCTATGACATAAAAAACAAAAAAAAACTGCCCCTTTCACTTGATGAATCCCTTTGGATTACTTATTAAAACCGTAACAAAAATGGATGTGCATCCTTGCAACTAATTTCTTTTATGGATATTTCTCAAAAGCCAGAAAAAGTCTGCCATGATTCTTTCATAAGTGGAAATTATTTTGTACTTTTTTTCTTGATATGACTGATGGGAACATTAAAATGAAGTATGGATAAAATGAACAAGTTCATACAATATCTCCCTCATTGTGCAGCACAAAGTGTGGCATGATTTGGTAAATTGGTATTTTTTGGTAAACAGTTTGATGGTTTTTACATATTTTAAAAGCAACAGTTTTTCACATCTACGTAGGAGACCTGGATAGCCACTTTCAAACCCACAGAATAAATTCCAGACTCCATCATTTGCTCCAAGAAGTCTAGACACTGCATCACCAAGATATTTACACAAAGAGAAGGAAAAAAATGGTGAAACTGAAGAGGAGTTGTGTGTTTGCCTGTTTAAGTTACAACAAACTGTTTCTGTTCCTGGGGAGCCACTGGTTATTTCTAAGAAAACAAAGAAAGAAAACTTAAATTTTCAGTTTTGGATTTACGTTCTTTTCCCCCACCAAAACAAATGAAAAATGTCTGATATGTTTCTTGTGAGGAAACGTATTTTGATTATTTGTGAAGCAAAGGAGTGGCAAGAAAGTCCGCACATTTCAATTTTTGGAATTTCCTAAAATTCTTGATCAAACTTGCTCATTTGGAATTATCATTGTCCTGTTTAGATTGTAAATGAGTGCTTTAATTGTTGCTATAAAATTCATAAATCTGCTTCACAAATTTCAGCAAGGAAAGCTTTCCAGGCTCTATCAAACCCAGAAAGTCAATGCGAACGATGCAGGAAAAGTCATAAAATGTACCTCAGAAAGGAAGCTGAGCGGATGAAGCAGCAATTGTGGCCGATGATGTAACAGCGTGCAGAGTGAATTACTTTTAAGGACATCTAGTTTCTTCTAATAAAGGAAATTTGAGGATATAGGCAACGACCTGAGTTATGATTCATCAGGGTTGGGTGAGGGGCTGAGGGAGAGGCACTGTGTTCCTTGGGAAGAGGTATCCTGTAGTTTGGAGGGCATGTTTTTTGAATTTGTAAAACTGTGTAATCTTAATTGGGGAGCAATACTTGACTTTGAGATTGAAAATTTGTATCATTCTGCAGGTTTGCTTAAAGTAGTAATAGCTGCCAGAGTAGAATTCTTAGAATTCTTTCTATGCATTCATGCCACTCAATAAGTGAATGAAAGACTATCCACAGAGAGGAGACTATGTAAGGCTGGATTCCTACCTGGACCAGTACTGCTCAGTTCCTTTTATATCCTTTCTATGTTTGTCAATGAAATGATGGAAAAGGAAGTGTGATCTCCATCCAGAATAGTAGTAGTGTAGGGTTTCATAATGTTTTATGTTACTATCCTGTATAATAAAAGGCTAATATGCAAATTGACCGGCGACAGAACAACCAGTTGCTATGACAGACACTGACCACCAGGGAGCAGATGCTCAATGCAGGAGCTTCCCCCGTGGTGGTCAGTGCACTCCCACAGGAGGAGTGCTGCTCAGCAGCCAGAAGCCGGGCTCACAGCTGGCGAGCACAGTGGTGGTGGTGGGAGCCTTTCCTGCCTCCACATCAGTGCTAAGGATGTTAGACCCATGGGGCGTGGACCTAAGCTGTCAGTCAGACATCCCCTGAGGGCTCCCAAACTGTGAGAAGACATAAGCCAGGCTGAGGGACCCCCCTCAAGTACACAAATTTTGTGCACCGGGCCTCTAGTTAATTTATAAAGTGAACTACTTAACTCTTTAAGATGCTAGTATGGAAATATCAAAGTAAACTGTTATAACAGCAATAACTATCCCTGAAGAGTAAATGGAAATGAATAAATAGTAGCATATACCGCACACACTAGAAGTAAAAACACTCAAAGTGAGAAAAAGGATAGAAATGGGAGCCCAGAATTATTGGTAGCTTCTATTATTCTACCCATTTTCCCAGAATAGTATTGAGCATATTCCACAGAGAGATATGCTGTTAAATTATTAAACAAAAAATACAGACTGTTGTTTTTTGGGGGCAGGCCATTTGTGGGTGACATACAGAGTAAAATGAATGGCTGTTGGAGGTTCTGTTCAGCTTGAAATTCACAAACCTCATCTGTAAGCGGTAGCCATGATCACAGGCAAACAAGGCCCTCAATTTTGTAGAAAAAGTAATTTTCATGAATGTTTTTTTTTTTGGAAAAAAAAAAGCCCATTCAGTTCAAGCATGTTCACAGATCATTGTGGTAGGAGTGAAAATAAAAGATTATACTATGGAAATATAGCTGATTAAGAAACTATGTTTTAAAAATCGAAGTAGAAATAACTCTATACACACTGTTAATTATCTCCTCACCCCTCCTCAAATTTTTGTGTGATTAACATAAAACCTAAATATGGGACAGAAGAGAGATCCAGTAAACCACAAAGACAACTCAGGAAATAAAAATAAATCAGATAAAAACTGAAAATGAATTGTACATCATATTTCAGAATGGAGGGGAAACTATGAAAGCATATGTACAATGGAATAGTAGAAATGAAAGTCTAATTAAGTTAAACAGAGAATGGAAAGTGAGAAAGTAGAAAAGATAATAGGATATTATGAACAACTTTATGCCTATAAATTTGACAACTTGTATTAAATAGACAAGTTTTTTGAATAGCACAATTTAGCAAGAGTGACACACACACACACACACACACACACACACACACACACTAGAAAATTTGAGTAGCTCTTTGTACTAAAACCTTCCTACAATAAAATCTTCAGCTGATTTTTCCAAACATTTAAGAAATAACCAGTCTTGCATAAATCCTTACAGAAAATAACACAAAGGAAGACTTCCCAACTCATTTCATGAAGACAGCATATTCCTATACCAAAAACCAACAGGGACATTACAAAAAGGAGAAACTGCAGCTCAATATGTCTCGTATACATTTATACAAACTTCCTAAATTTATTTCAGGATTAAAAATAAGTTTAAAGATTGAAAATAAGGCAACATAATTTACCACATCGGTAGAATAAAGAAGAAATTGTATGGTCATTTCAAAAGACTCAGAAATACCTTTGATAAGATCTAATACCTGGATATGAGAACATGTCTGGGTACATGAAGAATACAGGGAAATTAGGAATAAAAGGCTATATACCAAACACACACAGCTAACATCATAACCAATGGTGACATACAGAACACTTTCTATTCGAATTTAGGAATGAGATAAAGATGTCCAGTATCATCTGTTCTAACTTTGTTTTAGTGTTTTTAGATAGTATAATTAGAAAAAAAAGGCATATAGATGAAGAAACTATCACAGATGACATGACTGATGTGTAGACATTCCAAATAATATATTTTTAAAAATGGTTTGATTTAATAAGGGGTAAGGCACCAGAGAGGCCTCTGTGAGAAGAGGACCTTTTATATCTTGATGTAGGTGGCAGATACCTGAGTGGTGCCTACTCTGTAAAATGTATTGAGTTGTAAACATGAACTGTGCACTCTTCTGAACATATGTCATACTTCTATAAGAAGTGCACAGAAGAAGGAGGTGGCAGAGAGCAGCATGTCTGAAAATGAACTAGAGCTTGAAATTCAGATTTGGAGTTGATACAGTGGCTGCTAATAACAAATTCTAGGATAGAGAAAAAAAAAATCACCAGAAGTGAGGATCTCAGAAACTAACAGAAGAAGGTGCTCTTTGTAAAATTCCAATAATAAACATATATTCTTAGTTCACTTATAAACAGCATTAATAAAGTTTTATTGAGCTCTTATTATGTGTCAAATATTAAGTAAGCATATGCTATGGTGTTAAAGCATGGACTGGGGAATATGACCTGATAAGGCTCAGAAGGAACACATTTTATTGCTAACCCTCTGGGTGTCCAAGAGGGTTCATTTCTCCTTTCTGATCTTACATATATAGACCTATTTAATTTTTATGCATTATTCACTATTGCCAATCTTACATTCACCACAGCACCCAGAAACTGAGTGGATAATTAAATCCAAGTTTATCTTTTTGTACTGTTACTACTTTCTGTGGTAGTCTTCCCATTTTGTGTTTAAATTTCCTGCCTTCCTTGTTGTTTCTGAACATTTTCTAGTATTCTTATGGTTATTAATGGTAAAAAATTTAGAAGTCTCTGTAAAATGGTGACCTCTTTAAATGAGAGAGGCTATTGGGGTCAAATCAACATTTTTTTGACTCAGTCTCTAAATTTGAAAGCATCAAGGAGAAACCACTTTAACAAATGACTGACTGATCTAGATAGATATTTTTTCCTAAATTTATGAGAACACACAGCCCAAGGACTAATGTCCTCAACCTCTTCAGGCTCATCTAACCTTTTCTCCAGGAGACCAAGCTTGTTTCTTTATTTTGAAAGAACTGAGGGAATTTGTCAATAAGACAGACAAGTGAACTAAGAATCCCCCAATATTCCTGGAAACTTTGTTGTTTTCAATTTTAGACTATGACTAAAGCATTAAATCGGGCTGGGTTAAAATGCTTTGGCCATAGGGAAAGAGAATTCATCTGGGCTGCCACCCACAGTAAATTCTTCCTCCACACAAAAAGTTTCCTCTCAGCCATTTTGCCCACATTTCATGAACACCAGTCCTCCCTGGGGAGTGCAGGAGACAATAAAAGAGAAAGCGTTGAGGGTGCCCTTAAAATATAGTTTGAAAGAGGTCAGTCTCTACGAGAGTCATCAAACATATCTTTATGTAGTGTGTTTGTTTTTTTAGTCAAGAGACTTACTGAAAAAACCTGACCTACACTACAAGTTAGAATATTCCTGTTAGAGACTGACCCCTAATGGGTGGGGAGCACATGAAGGTGAGTGGGGAGGAAGAAGGGAGAAGAAAGAAGAAATGATATTCTTAATAAATAGGAAATAATAGAAAGCAACAACAAATCGGAAACTGCAAAAATAGGACATAAAGCTATTTGAGAAAAATACTCATAAGAACTGCCTATTGAGGGAAAATGTTTAAATGGTACTATACTTATGTGAGCATATAAACTTGGCAATACAAAAACATAATGAAGTAGTTTCTATGTGGAGACAGATACCATTCTTGCCTCCAAAGATATGAACAGTTCAAAGTAAAAAGAGCTAAGAGCAAAAAGATTAAAAAAAAAAAAGACTGGAAGGAAATAGACTTTCTGGTGCAAGAACCCAAAATCCACTCCTTACCACAAGAATTATAAAATAGTTTGATATCACCTGTCAAACAATGCAGAGACAAAGGATGTAATCTTGGGGTAAATTTCAACCCACTCCCACTGAGTTCTTAGAATCATCCTGACCTACATCTGCCTGCACATAGTCTAGAGCCCGCCTTTTGTCTTTGTCACTTCCTTTCTCGGTGCCTTTTTATGTTTTCACTGTGTTCTAATCTCTTTCCACCCACATACAACACATGTCCAAAGCTGTCTCTCCAACTAAGTCCAAATGCCAAACTCCTTCAGGAAGCCTGGCTTTGGTCCTTGGATTTGGAAGTGATAACTTTCTCCTGTGACTTACAATAGCTCTTCATCTGTATCTGTGCTGTAGACTAACTATGAAAGCTCCGACAGGGACCATGTCTGATGCATCATGGTTGGCACTTAATGTGCTTTCGTTGAATGAACTAACGAATGCATGCATGAATGAATAATTAAGCACTCTGGATGAAACTCAAGCTGCACAATTCACAGGAATTACAATTGTTCAGGGAGAGGACAGAAGTCCTAATCTTTTGGGTTTTTTTTTGTTTTGTTGCCTGTGAAGGTTAATTTCATGTGTCAGTTTGACTGGGCTAGGGATACCCAGACCGCTGGTAAAATATTATTTCTGAGTATGTTTTTGAAGATTTCCTCCTGAAAAAATGAGCATTTGAATTGGTAGACTGAGTAAGGAAGGAGTGGGCAGCATCCTCTCCATGGAGGGCTTGAATTCAACAAACAGTGAAGAATGAGTTCTATCTTTCTCTTCTTGAGCTGGGATGCCCGTTTCCTCCTGCCCTCAGACATATTAGCTCCTAGTTCTCATGAGTTTAGAGCCCAGGACTTCCATCACTTGTTCCTGATTCTCAGGCCTCAAACTAACTGCTACACCACTGGCTGCCCTTGTTGTCAGACCTTTAGGGCTCTCCTGGTTCTTCAGCTTGCAGACAGTAGATGGCAGAACTTCTCAGCCTCCTTAATTGCATGAGCTAATTCCTACAATAAATCTCCTCTTGTATGTATCCATCCATCCATCCATCCATCCATCCATCCATCCATCCATTCTTCCATCATCCTACTGGTTCTGTTTCTCTGGAGGACCCTAACACAATGCCTATGCTATAAATTAAGTAGTGAACAAAATATAAACACTCCAGTGGTTTTGTGTTTATTTGGAAGCACATTATGGCACAACACAAAGCTAATAATAGTTACTATTGAGGAAAGAGATGAGACTTCCTTAGACTCATCAAAATTCTTTGATAGGAAATGCCTGACATTTGTGAAGACTCCTGATTAGTGCCTTCAAATATTTGGAACCTTAAGTTAGTTAGAAAGGTCATAGATTCATTCAGGAATTTAAACTGCAAGAACCACTTCAGGCTTGGGTGAGAACATCTTGCCTGTATTAATCAAGAATTTGGTAGATGAATGGAAAACAATTTTTGCAAGGAGAACATCAGGAACCCAGGGAGAATAGGTTAGCTAAAAAACAAGGTGTTTTTTATTAAAAAAAAAAAACAACAACAACAAAAAAAAAACACTGCATAATTAGGGCTGGGGTAAAGGAAATAAAATTAAGAAGTGTACCCTGAACCAGAAAAAAAATATCCTATGTTCCACATGTATTTGAGAAGAAGTTGAATCTAATGGATCCAAAACAATCTACAATAAAACAACAACAACAACAATAACAACTGTATCAGGAATAAAAGGAGGCAAGACAGCAAATGAAGAAGTAGAATTTCCATCACAGGAAAATAATTATTGTCATTGTTTAAGGCTATAGAGAGCTTGTTGAGAAGTATTCTGAAGGTTGGGGCTGATTGCCAGAATCATTTAATTTATCAGTTGGGGATCAAGAAGCAACAGAAGGAATTCACACCTTATATCCTTCATTTTCTCCGAGAAAATGGCGGCAAGTTCATTGTCAACGACTATTGCTGCATTGTGACACTATGATATTCATGAAGCAGGAGTTAGAGTTAATGACAAAATGCCCTAATGAATGATCAGGTTGGCAAGGAGATCAGCAGACAATAGCAAAAAGAAGGGAGGAAATAGCATCATGGAGCACTGTGATCATTAAAAGAGGAAGGGATATGTACTGTGGTGATAATGGAAGACGACTGATAACACCTTCTCCACCTTCATTGCTCACAGGAATAAGTGAAGTCTGTATTTGAGAGGGTGGTTGAGAGAGGACATATTATTAAGACAAACCAGGTCTTAGATAAGACCTGAGAAAGAGAGAAAGTTTGCGCAGAGCATAAGAATGTAGAGGACTTAAAAAGTGCTTTCAGAAGGACACAGGGAAAAGATACCATGTGAGGTTAGGTACCATGTGAGAAGAGATATCATGGGTGACCTACTGAGCCAGCAGCATGGGGAGCCTGGAGAATAAAGCAATGAAGGGAGAAACCCCAAATAGACTGAATCAGGTTGGTGGACAGCAGGCCTGATAGCATCATCTCCAAGTTCCAGCCAGGCTACCTGAGACCTCAGATGGTTTCACAGCCTGATACAGAAATGCCTGTAAGTAATGCTACAACTGTTACTTGTTGGGTCTGAAAACATGCTTTCTTCTTTCCCTCCATCTGCTCATACTTAGAGGCCATTTACTCAGGAGAGATGAAAGAAAGACTTTACATTTTAATTCAAGCTCTATCTAAACCTAAGCAGCTGTTCTCTCTCTGGAAAAACACCAAATGAATAAATCTTGGGGAAAAAATACTCATTAGAAATCACCTTTGGTACTATTATTCTTGACTTGCTAGTGCTTTCATAATTAATGGACAGTGAGAAGAGATAGCTGCTAATCATTTTCCTTATTTTTGGTATTGCTCAGAAAAGCTTTCTCTGAAAGTTATCCATCCATCAAATAACCTAGTGGCAAACTGAATTTGTCTTCTTCTGTTTTGTTTCTTATTCTTTTTTTTTTACTCATATCCATTTTTGAGTACATTGATTATTCTTAAGACAGTAAGATGCTCTGAGATGTTAACATGTTAACTCAGTGGTTTTGGTGATTTTTAATTTAACGAATACACACATTTATTCATGCGTTCTGTTTGCTTTATTTTCTGGCTTCTAGATGCTTGACAAGAAACTGATTTGGAGATGACTCAGAGAATATCACATTAGTTTGAAGAGCATTTAAAAAATAAATCAGACTAACACCATATTTCAAATTTAATAAATTAATGATGAATATAATGATGTTTATGATAAATACTCATGTATTCTAGAGCAAAAAAGGAAATAAAAAATGGAAACCTCATTTTAATGAAAGGGTTGTTGATACATATTGCAAAAAGGATTTCTCAATTTGCACTGGTGTAATATTACACAAGTATCAGTGAATTTTTATCACCCCACACATAACCATTACCTATTAATGGGGTTTGAGAAGTAATTTTTTATTTAAGATTTTCAAGGTGACATGAGGGAAATAAAATTAAAGTCTGTAAAATAATAACATCAGCCAATAAAACTAGAAAAAAATGTCTACATTGATTATTTTAGCATAATGATTAAAAAACTTTTGAGTTTTTACCTATAAACCTCACTTTCCTTGTAAAGTGGAATCACACATTCATAATTTAAAGGTGTTTTGAGAAATATTTGTGAAATAATGCATATGAATTTCTTAACATAGGACTGGGTACATATTAAGAATCTAAAATATGGGAAATACCATTATTATTTTTATTATTACTGTTATTATGATAAGACAAAAGTCTCATCTCAATAGCTATGTAGGATCAAACATCAGCATAGGCAGGAAATGCTCGTTTATTTTATCCTTGAAAATTACATCGATGATACTTGGGGTGAACAGTAGGCCACTAACGGCATGGGAGACAGACACTTAACCTACATGAAGAGATAATTCTAAATGGGAGAAATGGGGCGGGGGGGGGAAGCTTGTGTTTGTGAGGAGTGGGAAAGAGAAAACCAAGTTCAGAGCTAAGGAAAAGGGGAGGAGACAGGTACCTATGAGTGAGATGGGCCTGAACAGATGGAAGGGACAGGCTGGTGAAACCCCACTGTGGGGATGGCGCCCAAGGACATTTGAGGCTCAGAGATGCATCTGAATATTCAATTGACATTGTTTAATTATCATTATGTTTCCATTACTGAACACACATCAAATCTTTATAAATTTTATTCTGTGTGAAATTTTTATCAATACAGATATTGCTCTACTCTTAATTTTTATCTCCTTATTTCCCCTGGCCTGGTTTCCCTAATCATCTGTCCTTAACTTTTTTTATCCTAGAATATTTTAGTTCCTTTTTAGGGTGTGGACACACTCATCCACTAACTCACAGGCTACTACAGACACTCTTTTCCTAGAACACTGAGCAGAGATTTTTCTAGAGTTTTGATCCTGTTTTTACCTTGTTTCTTTTGACCAAAGAAATTGTTTTTCCCATCTATCCTTCAGAAATATTTGTGGGAGCCAACCATGTTTAAGATGCCAAGAGTCTTAGAGAGGTGGATATAAACCAATCTCCTCCTTAATGAATTTTATGTATACTTATAGAAAATAAAAATGTGAGTTTGAATTTCTTTAAAAATATATTTAATTCTTATTTAAAGGATAGCTAAAATAAGAAACATTTGAAAAGAGGGATTAGTGACTAAACTGTGACTCGAGATCAAAAATAAAAACCAATCAAAGGTTATAATAAGTATAGATTCTAGAGAGGAAGATATAAAGAATAACAAAAAGAGGGCAAGTGCAATAAATGTTATTTTCTTTAAAAAAATTTTTTTTCTATTGATTTCAGAGAGGAAAGGTGAGGGAGATAGAGCTAGAAACATCAATGATGAGAAGCAATTATTGATTGGCTACCTCCTGCAAGTCCCCTACTGGGTATTGAGTCTGCAACCCGGGCATATTCCCTTGACCAGGATTGAACCCAGACCCTTCAGTCTACAGGCCAACGCTCTATCCACTGAGCCAAACTGGCTAGGGCAGTGGTCAGCAAACTCATTAGTCAACAGAGCCAAATATCAACAGGCAATAATTGAAATTTCTTTTGACCGCCAAATTTTTAAAACTTAAACTTCTTCTAATGCCACTTCTTCAAAATAGACTTGCCCAGGCCATGGTATTTTGTGGAAAAGCCACACTCAGGGTGCCAAAGAGCCACATGTGGCCCATGAGCCGCAGTTTGCCGACCATGGGGCTAGGGCATTAACATTTTTTTTTCTTACTCATGCAGGGTCCATTTCTCCTTCTCAATGTTAATCCTTATTTCCTCTGGGAATTCTTATGCCCCACTTTCCCAATCATACAGTTGGAATTAGCCTGCTCCCTGTGCAGAAATGGATGAAAATAATAACCCTAGCAGATTCAATGAGACTGAAAAAAATGTTCACTGGGATTTCTGATAAAGGGAAACACTCTTTCTTCTTTTACTGAGACTTCTAGAAATGACCTTTCCTCTTCTCTTGCATAGCACCGTGTACCTATGTGAACTCATCGTTGGGACAGCCACTCTACTACCATGACATGCAGACCTGGGCTTCTCAGATGTCAGATTGTGGAATGTGTAAATCACATGCAGCTAAGAAAGAAAGCAGGTCTTTAGTGAAAGCATTTGAGCCAGCTCTTCTTGTGGCTTTTCAGGTCCATGAATTAATAACTTTATTTAAAATTTTTTTTCCAGTATTGTACCTCTTTCTTTTTTTTTTTTTTTTTAGAAATTAACCAATTTGAGCTGAATGTTTAATTATTCCTTGCGGTTGAGGAGGTCATGAATTTGAAAGGAAAAATTAGGCAAAAAAAATGAGTTCAAAATATATGCAGCAGCAGAAGTTTTGATAGAACTGGCCAAACCATAGCAGGGCAGGGGTCACACAGACCCCCGGGATACCTTGCCTATTAGGCATTTGATCCTTGCTTATCCTGTCAATAAAACTCAATTGCCAATGGAACCTTCTCTGACATCAACAGTTGGCTTCCCCTTTTTTAATGCTTACTCAAATTCAGTTTGTCAAATTACTTTTAATATTTTTCATTACTATTTACGGCATCTCAAGGACTTTCCCTAATTAGGATACTCTAATTAGAAATTTTTTGAGATCTCTTAGGAAACTCAGATGGAGAGCAACTGCCATCATTCAGCATCTGCCTTGCAACTGATGTGGAAACAATCTGCCACAGTGCCTGGGACTCCATCACCGGGGTTAAGTGCTAACACATTCAGAAATTAATATTTTGCCATATAATCAACTCTCAGGAGGAAGTTGGAAGAATCCTGAGAAATAGGGCACAGGTTCGTTTTGATGAAGGAAAGAGGAACTATAAGATTAAGAGTTGATTAGCTAGCCCCTAGAGATATCAAGTTCTGAGATAATGTTTTCAGAAAAGCCTAGGATTAGAGCATATAAAATGGAGTGTAAGTGTGGAGAAAGAGGTTGTTGAGTGATTCCAAACTATATATATATATTTTGATTTTTACAGAGGAGAAGGATAGAGAGTTAGAAACATCGATCAGTTTCCTCCTGCACACCTCCTACTGGGGATGTGCCTGCAACCTAGGTACATGCCCTTTACCAGAATCTAACGTGGGACCCTTCGGTCCGCATGCCAACGCTCTACCCACTGAGCCAAGCTGGTTAGGGCCCAAACTATCATCTTATTTGTACTGATCCTGCACATGCTACTGAATACTACCTGGCACTATTTCTGCTGTCAGATCCTCCAATTTCTTACCTGGTTTTCCTACACCTTCCCACGTTGCCAAATATGTATTTCTCCAGGTAGCATTGATTGCCTTTGTGCTGCAGATTTTGGAGACTTTTTGTTTTTTAACCTAAATATCATATGGTGTTGATGACCCAACTATCTTATTATCAGACACTTTGCATAATTACTGGACTCTTATGGCAAACTCAACAAGCTATTATAAATACCAAATGCTACATGAAAGTGAAGCCAAATCTAGCTATAAGCAGATCTTTAATAAGCATTGCAAGGAAAGACTTTGGTGAGGAATCCTTCTATTCAGTATCTTCCAAAAATATCACAGGGAAGAAGTGTTATAAAAATTTTTTGACAGGTATCCCACGTACAAAGTCACCTCTGAATAAACAAATTTAAAATGTGATGGAGCAAACCGAGCTAAGAAGGCATGCTTTTTTTTTTTTGCTTAAGGATGAGGGTTCCTTTTCTTTTTTTTTTCCCTTCTTCCTTCTTTATATCCACTATATTTCCCCCTGCAGGATTCCTCAGTCTTTATTGTGAGTCTGTCAGAATCTATAGGAAAACCAGTATAATTTGCTATATTTCCCAAATGTGCGGGACCTGAGAACCTTTTGTTTTCTAAATACATTTTTATTGGTTCCAGAGAAGAAGGGAGAGGGAGAGAGAGCCACATCAGTGATGAAAGAGAATCATTAATCGGCTGCCTCCTGCATACCTCTTTCTGGGTATCAAGCCAAACCCAGGCATGTGCCCTGAAGGGGAATCCAACTGTGACCTCCTGCTTCATAGGTCGACGCTCAACCATTGAGCCATACCAGCCAGGAAGAACTTTTTTTAAAAGTACCACATTAGCCCTAGATAGTTTGACTCAGTGGATAGAGCATTGGCCTGAGGACTGAAAGGTCCCAGGTTCGATTCCGGTAAAGGACATGTACCTTGGTTGCGGGCACATCCCCAGTAGGGGGTGTGCAGGAGGCAGCTGATCAATGCTTCTCTCTCATTGATGTTTCTAACTCTCTATCCCTCTCCCTTCCTCTCTGTAAAAATATCAATAAAAATATATGTTAAAAAATAAAAATAAAAGTACCACATTAACATCTCATGAGACTGAGGAGCATTCTCTGGGACTCTAGTTTTCAAACTTCACTTTATATTGGTATCACCTATTAAGTTTTAACAAAATACTGATGTCTGATTTCTACCTATAGATAAGCTGACTTAATTGCCACCTAGAGATAACCTGACTTAATTGGCCTGGAGTGTGACCTGGGAATTGGGTTATTTAACCATTTCCTGGGACTGACATGCTACAAAATTTTAGCTCTATTACTCTGGGGCTTGTTTGGGAAATGATGCTTGAATATATTCTCCAAGAAATTTATGTTTTGTGTAAATATATGACCAAAAGATTAATCAAATTGAAGTGATTATACTGAATACTCTGAATTGCTATCATTTCGCCCTCATGTTGTAGATTGCATTGAGAACACAGACATAGAACAGAAATAAAAATGTGTTCCCCGCAGCCCAAATTGAAAAAAAAAAAAAGGGCACAGGTGATAAGTAAATATTTGCACAATAAAATTTCTTCCCTGCTGAAACTGGTTTGGCTCAGTGGATAGAACGTCGGCTTGCGGACTGAAAGGTCCCAGGTTCGATTCCGGTCAAGGGCATGTACCTTGGTGCGGGCACATCCCCAGTGGGGGGTGTGCAGGAGGCAGCTGATCGATGTTTCTCTCTCATCGATGTTTCTAACTCTCTATCCCTCTCTCTTCCTCTCTGTAAAAAATCAATTATATATATATTAAAAAATTTCTTCCCAATTCTACTACATAGGAGTCATTCTGCAGACACTGGAAATGAGAGAGGTGGAGTGAGGGGAGGGGGAGAGAAGAGGAGGAGAAGAGCAAAAAGTACAGCTGTTCTCCTTAGCAATGAGTCACAGTGAGTCTGGAGATGGGGAAGGTCAACCTGACTGTGACACTAGAGACTCAGTTGAAAGCTTTGTTTCTCGCTTTTGTATATTTCAGAAACACAAACAGTGAATAATCAGGATTAGATGCTTCCACTTACACAAAGAACCTTAATATCCAAGTAGAGTGTAATCCTCTTAGCTGTGTTTAACAACAGTGGAAAATAGAAAGGGCCAATTTAGTTTGTGTCCTAAATACTAGAGGCTCAAAGGGATGTGCTAGGGAGGCTGATCCTTGGCACAGGGAGATCACCTTTTTACCTATATCTATATGTTTATACATATGTATATGAGTCTTGGCCCTTTTAAAAATAAAACCTTACCAAGATCCCCTTGGAGTAACCATGTGAAAAGACAAGCCGCCTATCACACATACACATTTTTGCAGTTATCTTTATAAACAACTGTGGCTCTCCCCTCTCCAGACCGAGAGAGAGAATTGAGCTCTCATTCTAAAAGTGTCTCTTGGTACCTAACCATGCCATAATGGATACACACACTTTGCCAATGTGCCGATTCCTTTGATCTCATTTTCCTGGGAATTCCTGCATGTATCATGATAGGCCGTACATCCTGACAGTTCTGAGTGTGCTGCATAAATTTGAATAGGGATCTATTTATTTCTTCCCAAGGGACCCACTGTATTTATATTACTACCTGAGAAAAAAATTGTGTTGGTTGTTAAAGGCACATCATGCAGGGGGAGGGAAATCATGCAAGACCACAATGTGTAAGAGAATTGTGGAAGAATTTAAATAATAAAGGATAATCAACAATGTACTTTTATTCCACCATGAGTTTAAATTCCTTCCGTTGTCACAGTTTTTCTTTCCTTGCTTCACACACATGCCTGAGACTGGCTTAACAGCTTTAGAGCTGCTTTTCTCAAACTTGAATGCGCGTCAGAATTGCCTGAAGGGCTTGCTATGGAAGGTATTGCTGGTCGCACCTCCATGCCTGGACTCGGCACGTCTGGTGTGGGGCCTAGGACTGTATTTTAGACAAGGTCTCAGGAGGGGCTGATGCTGCTTCTCCAGAACCACATTTTGAGAACTAATAACTATGAAAATGGAAAATGGTAAGTCAGGAACTTGGAATTCTACAAAGTAAGCAGAACTGAGTATGTATTATGACCATCAAAATGCCTCATCTCACTCTCCTGGCACATCTCTGTGAGGTGTTATATTATCTCCATTTACAGATGAAAAGGCAGCTCCAGAGAGGCCTCATGGGGACTCCCTGGGAGAGCTGGGATTTAGATGCTCAACTTTCCCCAAGTTTGGGTGCATGTCTCTACCCTGTGCCGGCTGCCCAGAATTGGGAGGGAGTGAGACACATCTGTCAAGTATTCATGTCTTCTCGTTCTCTCTGAGAGTGGACTTAGTGTGGAAGAGGTGATGAAGGGAGTCCAATACAGAAATGAACACAAAAACTGCACTTCCCCATCCTTTAACAAGAGTGCATTGTTTGTGTTACTTGTTTTAATATTCCTTTTTCCTAACACATACATTAGCAATTATAGAAAAAAGACTGGGAAGCGGATCTGTTTTGCTGTGGCTAGGTTGTATACCTAAGGAAGGGTATTTCGGGAACTGGGCCCTATACACAAATATGCAGTTTAATGTCACAAAGAATTAGCTCTACAAATGAACTTCATTTTTAGTGGTTTGGGTGATAAGTAGAAACACTAGTGATGTGAGTTTTAAAGCAAAAAGACACTTTACAGAGTACAAGCTAAAGGCAAAATAATCCAATTGAGTTTTTAAGATTAAAAAAAAAAGCAAAAACACGACACCCTCAAGTTTTGTCTAAACTGACCAAATTCAAAACCATCAAACTAACGTCCTCAAAGAATAAAAATGACAAGGGAGTTTCATCTTCATGAATTTTAAAATAATAATAAATTTGGATGGTTATTCTATATTTATATTGAGTTTCTAATGAGGAAAACAAGGAGAAAACATATTTTTTGAGAGCAAAGAATTCAAGAAACTAAAATCCACAGACAGAAACATTAAAAGAGAAAGTTTTTCATATTTTATCCCTATGAATATGCAAAATGTTAATCTGCAAAACATTTTAATGTTATTTAGGAAGCATTAGTTAAATCCCTAATGGACTGTCAGGACAAATTAGGGCAAAACAAAATGGGAGAGAGAGAGAGGGATGGAGTGCAAACGTCCCTGCCAGAGGAAAGGGTGTCTTGTTTGATCAAGGTTGAAAATCCCGTTTAAGGGAAACCAGCCCTCCGTCTACTGGCTGGCTGCCTTTCTGCACTAAGCTCTCAATATAATAGTGCATCACTAATGGATTGGGTATGGTGTTTTTCCATTTCATTAATGAAAAAGAGATAAAGGCCATTACTTGTCCTGATTACCATTCACAGTGAGAGAGGGACACCTGAATGCATGTCTTCCAGAGAATCTGCAAAAAGGCATGACACAGGCCATTGAAAACCTGATTGGAAAATAATGAGGCAAAAGTGTTATGTCATTGGGACCAGTATGTTTGCAGTTGTATGCATGTGAGGACCTGGGTAATAAAATGGGTACAAGAGGACTTTCAGAAGGTGACCCTAAGGAATTTATAGGTATAAAAGCCAAGCAACTAGAACGACCAAAATGGCCAGAACAACCAGTCGCTATGATGTACACTGCAGCCAGCCAACTGGACCTATCAGCTGGCCTGGCTCCCAATTGGCACCCCCATCCCGATCGGAGATGAGGCCAACCAACCAATCTCCCATGGCCCCTCCCTTCCTCCCCCTGCTGGCTGGCCCCGATTTGTGCACCAGACCTCTAGTCAATTATAATAATGCTAGTAAGGTAAATGACCATGATGGCAATCTAGGGAAAATGATGAGTACAATGAAACCTTCCAGACATATGGCATTGTTAAAGAACAGTTATATTTCTAATGATTAAATACGTTGGTGGGTTTTGATCAAGTTCTAAAATTAATTCATGTAAGAAAGCTTTCCTAATAATTCTACTTCTTTTCCAAATACTTTCACTTTTTCTTCTACTTATTTGTTCATGAGACTATTTTCCCCCTTTCAGAAAGCTCTCTGCACTTGTTCAAGCAAATTTCCAGAGTTCCTAGGGTTTCTAAGTCTGTTTTCTTCTTGCTATTGCAATCTTTTGAAGCTAAGGTTAGGGTCCTGTAGAAGGGATGCCTACTATGTCAGCATTTTTAAATATAGACATTATTTATTCAGTCAACAAATATTTACTAAGTACCTATTCAGATGCTACTGGGTAATAAGGAAAATATGAATATTCCCTACTCTACAGAAGGTTTAAGTCTTGGTTCTAGAGGTAATGAAAGGCAATAAAATCATAAAATAAAATCACATGTGCTACATGTGATGATGGGGATACTCCCAGGGACCTAAGGGAATAAGAAAAAGTGGCAACTGTAAGACAAGACAGAGAATGAGGGAGGCTACCAAGGAGAAGAAAGTATCGGAGACAGTCCCTGAAAAACAAGCCAGCATTAGCAAGCTGAAGAGCAGAGGAAAAAGCAGTCTAGACAGAGCAACTGCTCAAAGTTATCACACTTCCATTTATGTGAAGACCTTGGAGGCTTGGCCCATCCTGAGAACTAAAAAAGTTCATTATGCCTGGACCACAGAAGTAGTTAAGAAATGAGTCTGAATAAGTAGATGTGGGGATCATGAAGGGTCATGTTGTACTGGCTAAGGACTGACGATGATGATTTGAAGGATGTGGAAAGAGTTGATGTAAGTCATGTTTGTTTTAGAAAGATGGTTCCGGTGGCTGTAAAAAGGATGAATTGGGGTGGGTTGAGGCTTGAATCAGCAAGAGCAGTCAGATGGATGACGTGCTAATGCTGCAAAGACGTGACAGTTACCCAGAGTAACTTACTGGCGGGGGGGGTCCTACATTTTAGGCATGTGAGAGAAAATTCAGGTGTCTGGCTAGCTTGGTATTGCCTCCACATTTTGTCTTCTCTATTTATAGTAAAAACCACTGTGAAATTTTTAATTGAGGGTGAGTCCTTACTTAAACTATTTTATTTTCATAAAAAAATGTGAGCTTCAGTACCACCAAGGATAATAAGGAATAGCACAGTCTTGATCTCTAAACCTCCAGGGATCTACAGACTAAAAATGGGGTGGTGAGGAATGTACAAATATCTTCCCTATACTGTGCCCATTAGGTAAAAAAAATGAGATGGATAAAAGACTAATTCCCTATATGGGAGCAAGAGAGACATTTCTCCCTTAGGTCTGAAATGAGCAGATACTCAAATGAACAATAGCTTTAAAGCAAGCAAAGCAAGTTTCCAAGGGCTATTTATTATAGTGTCCTTCAAACATAAGTGAATGGCATTGTGCCAATGCATACTTCAGGAAAAGCTATTTTTCAGGGGCTCAGTGAGACACAGTCATCCAGGTAAGACAGCTTTCTGAGATTAATCCAGGATATAATTTAGAATAACCAGAGAATGGATATACTGCATATTCTCCAAATATTTCTCAAAAAAATTATTTTGTTTTAGCCAAGTTTCTGAAAGGTATGAGTAACTGTGACTTTGGAATTGTTATACTTCTTGACAAGGACTTGAAATGTAGCTTTCTTTGCTGCTGGTTACACACACATAGGCCTCTGTTTTAACCATCAACTGAACTTGGCATCGGAAGAATAGTCTAGAATTGAGCAAGCTAAAAAGAATTTAAGAGAACCCACCCACTCCACCCAAAAGGAACCCCCCTGTATTTGGAAGTTAGCTGTAGGAAGCATACTATTCTTCTCAGAAAAAAATAGGTCTGTTCTCACACAGAGACCAGTGAGCAATCACCACCCTGTGGTCCTACAGTGTGACACAGTTGTAGGGTATCATCTCTAAGCCACTCACAGCTTTGTGTAGTGTTGCATTCCTGGTAGATGTAGGCATGTAAGTCTTGAGGGTTGCTATTAGAAACAATGAGTTTAGATTCAGAGATCTAATCTAATCCACTTTTGGCTATACTCATATGGTGGG
This sequence comes from Vespertilio murinus, assembly GCA_963924515.1. Classification (NCBI taxonomy): domain Eukaryota; kingdom Metazoa; phylum Chordata; class Mammalia; order Chiroptera; family Vespertilionidae; genus Vespertilio; species Vespertilio murinus. Next base: position 13,184,406 of record OZ004715.1, read on the forward strand.
TAGTTACTTACTAAGCTAACTCCCAGTTGTTATATGAAGACTCTATTGTTGCAGATAACGATTAAAGAGTGTTAATCTAAAATTTATTCAGGCATTTAAAGGCTGAATAAGAATGGTCAGGGCCAGGTATTGGCATTAGGAAGATGCTGTAATAATAAAATGAAAGGTAACAACGATCCAACCTGAACTGGGGTGAAAGAATGGAATGGGGAGAACAGATTCAAAGTATATTGTAGAGGTAGAAGTTAGACAAAAAAGAAAGTTTCTATAGAGTGTAGAGAAAGCCAAAATGTCTCTGAGGCTATAAGCAAAACTGCCTGGGAGAAAAATGCCTCATCAATTTATAATAGATTTTCTATCCTACTATAAGCTCAACTGAATATTAAATCATATGGTTCTCACCCAAAAAAGAACCATACTCCAAGCCACTGTCAAAGGCTATAACAATCCTAACCATATAACTACCCTTACTTGTAAAATCTTGGCTTACAGAAATAATATTTATAGAGGTTTGTTTGAATCCTGGGAAAGTCTGCAGAAGAAAATGATCTAGGAAGAAAGAGTGTTAGACTTAAATTATGGATATGAAGTTTGAACTTCCATGGAGCCAGCCAAGGGTAGTGGGAGGAGATGGGGGACATCTAAGAGGCTGGCAGAAACATAGGCATGGAATTTGAGACAGATGATAGAATGAGCAATACAGATTTGGAAGTCATTTATATGAGTTAAAACCAAGAGAACAGATGACTTCTCTGGAAAGAGAATGAAAATAAAGCAAAGTGACCAGCACTCTACAAAACAAGATAGAACGGGTTTATATCTTTTTTATTTTTTAAAGCAGAGGAACATCGACCAACGGATAAATACAAGCTGAAGAAGGTGCCGATGGAATAGAGAGTAGCGATGCTAAGACCATCAAAAAGGTAAAGACATGAAATAAACAGAGAAGAGGGGGCTAACATTGTCAAAAAGAGGGGCGCTCTTTACAAACACAGGAGACTAGGAGGGAGGAAAATGAAGAAGCAGGCATTTGAAAAAAAATATTTGTGGGAGACAGATCAATTATAGTATCCATTTCTCATAAAAGGACAAGGCAGCCATTTTCTCAGCATAAATGGCAGGACTCGTGCTTGTAACTTGAGAAGAATGAAAAGTTTAAAACAACCAAAGGGAGCATAAATATGAGTGAGGTTCCAGCTAGACTTACAAAGAACCAATGCGTAGAGGACACAGAAACCTCCTTACTGGTTGGTTGTGACAATTACATGTGACAAACCAATCCGCATAAAGCACTTGGCACAGCATCTTGAATATAGTGTGTTTTGCGAATATAAAATCATCTTTGCCTTCACCGTACCTTCTATATACACTCACTGCATGTAATAAATAAAATACATTTTGACCTATCCCATGTTTGTATTTACATTTTATCAAGGTGAGTCAAAGTTCAGCTATATTTTTGTCAAACAACGTTAAACATTGCCTGCTAGATAAGGAAAGAATTAATAAAATACCATTCAAATTGTCTTTAATTAGCTGGTAGCTATTAGGAAGGGCATAGTATTCCCAATTAAACAATTTGAAGATGGCATCAGACAAGAACTTGATGACTGTGATGGGTAAAAAGAGAGAGAGAAGCAAGGACCTTCTACCAACCTGGAAGAAGCAACTCTCCTGTTAGGTTGGGGGGAGGGGGTCCAGAGCTGATGCAAGCATCTGCAAGGCAGATGGTGACAAAGATAGCTGGTGCCTTCCTAGAACCCTGGCCTGAGGCAGGAATTCCACACCTCTCATGCCCTCCACCTTCCTCTCATTAAACAGCTGTATAAAAGGAGTACCTATGCCACTTTTTCAGCTTGAACTTCCCTGACCCACCCTAGAACCAGCGAGTTCCCCCTTTTAATCGCCTGGACTCTGTGCCTTGTTTCCTACGTCACAAACCTCTCACCCCCTTTCTTTCTAAGAGTGACTGCTCCATCCTTAGCAAAGACAACTCTGGCTATGTTCTGTTCCGCTCACCTACCGGACTTAGTAAGATACCAGTCATCAGCCTCCCCTCCCTGCTGCCAGCCCCAATGCAAAATAAACCCTCACTTCCTTAGGTCCTTCCCAAAGTCATGCTACCTGAGCTCAAATCCTGTAAGAAGCCTCTTAAACTCCTCAGATGCTCCATGGTTCACCTGATGTAACTTCTCTCTTTCTGAAAGCTAGGAAGCCAAATTTTATTTGACTACAGTTGGTTTCTGGTCTTCTTTGACTAGTAGACTTTAACCTTCTAGAACAAGTATCTTAAAAATATATATTTTTCCTTTTTACCAACACTTTGTAAAATAAACTTGCTTTGCTAAAATAACTGCTCAATTATTAATGAAATTCCCGTTTCTTTAATCCGAGTCCTATGCTTTCCCAGATTTGAGTCTCTTGGGTAGATGGCTGGACTCAGAGCAGGCACACAGAGTAATTAAATGTATGCCTTTCAGGGGCCTGCAATCCATTACTCTGAACCCAATATGATTTTTCTGCCAAATGAAATATCCCTTGCATATAAAGGGCACCACTGGTCTAAATTTTTTCAATTTTTGTTTCCTTTTTAAATTTGGTGTGACACGATTACAGTTTGGATATGCAGTATCTGAATCAGGTAGCCGAAGGCTTTTCAATCAATATTTTACCAAAACTAAATTACAGTTGAGTACACCAAAGTGCACAGTTGAGACAAGTGAAAATGTATATAAAATCTGGTGTGATAATAATATATCATTTATGTTATATTTCACATTATCAAAATAATTAACGTTAATGTTGGAAAAGAAGGAAGAACAGGCAATATCTTGGATGGCAATGGACTTGGAAACAATATCATTTTGGTAGGAACAAATATTTTGTGATCTACAGCTTGGGGAAACACATTATAAAATATAATATAATCATAATATTATATATAATATATAATATTAATATTACACATATAATATTTATCATGGAAGTTAGACAATATCAATATCATTAAAGTATATTACGTATGGTCCTAATTTCAAATGTGTTAGATCAATTCCATAAATTTAGGAGACTAGAAGTCTCATATTAAGGAAACTGGGAAGATTTGCAGATTGTTCCAAGTGCTGCATGAAAGCAGCAGAATATATTATTTGAAATGTGATTTCATTATGAAAACTGTGAAAAGCAACAGCCAAGTGGTTGTGGTTTATTGTTCGCCTTCTGGTAGGTGGGCAATAAACTCACATAAATGTAGAGTGACTTTAGATGACAAAACCACTCAAAGGTCTATGCCACTTCTATAGAGAGAGAAGCTTCTCTTAATTCTGCCTTCAACACCCCGGTGTTGAGACATAATGAATGGAAGTGAGGAAAATTTTAGAGGCCATCACTGCTACCACTACCACAATATAATCATCACAGTCATCATTATCATCTTTTCTTTCTATATATATATTCCCCACAACTATGTATATTCAAAGGTTGTGCCACTAAAACTTTAGTAAATTATGTAAGTTCCAGAGCAACACATCAAAAATGTTGAAAAAAGAAATTAAAGACACAGGATAAGCACTTAAAGCAGTCTCTTCTAGCTTCTTTTCTGTGTGCATGCCTTAGAACGCAGAATCACAATGACTGTTTAATTGTGTCACTTTTTTTTTCACTTCACATTTATAAATACTACTTTTCATGTTGTTAAAAAAGGCTTTAATGTTTATATTAATTCACCTAAAATAGTATAACTGTTAGCCAATAGAGAAGACTTGTAATGTATTCCCTTAGTAGTTCTATTTTAAGATAGTGGCCTAGGAAACTCTATTTTAAACCACTACTTTGGATCAGTCAATCTATCATGGCAAACATAAGGCTAACAGTACTTCAGAAGTTCTAACATACTTCTCTGAATGCCTGAATGTGGGGACAGAGAGAGAAGGAAGCCCCCATCATTTACTATCAATGACCAGTCAAGCACTTAGTAGGTATTTTACATATGCCATCTCAATTAATCCTCGCCTTCGTATGCAGATGGAGCTGCCAGTGCATTATTATCTATACCTAAGAAAAGGAAAGGCAGGCTCCAAAACATTCAGGTGGCTGGCACTGTTAAATAATTATTAAATAATGGGACTAGGAATCATGAATATCCTCTTGACTCCAAGAGCCATTTCCAATTATTACACCATACTTATGTCTATTCAGACTTGCATGTGTGTGGGTGAATTAAAACAGTCCCTGCCTGCACATTTTTAGGTCAGATGAACACATAATCACAATCATCTCTCATTTTATCTTTCCACTGAGACCTTAGAGCACACAAACTTCCCTGAGCCCATTAGCATGTATTTATTTATTTATTTATTTATTTACCATAGGAATTAGAGCTTCTGTTTTCCCAAACTGAATTTGTGCAGCGTTCCCAAAATTCAGCATTATTTAAAAAGTGTGCGCATGCACACAAAACACAAACCCAGCGCATCAGTGCATGGTTGAGAGCAATAGAGAGCACATGCCACCAGGAACATTTGCAATGCACTGTGCCTGACTTGGTCTGTCCTGATAACCAAGGACAAAAGGAAATGAATTGAGTTATATGTTTTGCATTGTCAAATCAAAAGATGTATGCCCGTTCATCTGGGGAAATTCTTGCCTAGGCACTGAACTCAAGGAGCAATTCATCATTTGCTTCTTTATATGAGGGACGCGGAGTAAAATAATGGACAATTACTTCCACTCGGGCATCTCAAAAAACCTAGTACCATTAAGTGTTTGTGTCATAAGCTACCCGTCTAAGACACAAGAGGTTAAAACATTACATTCTAACTCCCAGAAAGCATTTCTAGAGGGACAGGCAATCTTACGGTTCAAGTGTTTTGCTGTCTGACAAACTAATTTGACACAGAGTCTAGAGAAATGTTAGCCTGTCTGTCAGGCGGCATCTCTCCAGAATCAGATGTCTCTCGCATACCTTTGCCAAGCGCTGGACCACGGTCCATTCACGACTGGATTCTCTGATGGGAATTGTGCTGCTGATTAAAAAGGGAACCCTGTGAAGGCAGTATCACATATGCTCATTCCTGCCACACAATTAGCTTCCATTAAAACCAACTGTTGCTGAAACCGGTTTGGCTCAGTGGATAGAGCGTCAGCCTTCGGACTTTAAGGTCCCGGGTTCCATTCTGGTCAAGGGCATGTACCTTGGTTGCGGGCACATCCCCAGGAGGGGGTGTGCAAGAGGCAACTGATCAATGATTCTCTATCATCGATGTTTCTAACTCTCTGTCTCTCTCTCTTCCTCTCTGTAAACAATCAATAAATTATATTAAACAACAACAACAACCGTTATCTTGAAAGGGCTCTTGCCCTGTGTATTATGGGGACACCGCTCTTCAGATGACTGAAGTACTGACACCGGGTGCTACTGCCATGTCGCTGAGCCCATGGCTGCCACCCACTGAGGGATGCTAGGGCAGATTCACTGGGATGCTGCTTTCCCTTTGATGTGTGTGTGTTGCATCACCAAGCAGAATTTCGCTCTGGCTTTGCTGAAGAAGGGCAGCCATATCTCCAGCCATCCCAGGCCTGTCCTGCGCAGTATTTGGTCTTTAGACAAAACCAAGAAAGTTTCCTTTTGCCTTCTTAGTGCAGAGCAAAAACAAAACAAAAACAAAAACAGTTCTCCAAAGCAGTTGCCCAGAGGGTAACCGGTCCATCAAGGATAACTTCGTGGACACTAACCAACCACCACAACAAAAATACCAGTACACATAGGGTGACAAAGATGCAAAATACGTTTTACTACAAATCTGCTGAGAGGATGAGTCTCTTGCCTTTTCTCTAAATTTCTAAAAGTAAAGAATTCTAAAGGCTGGCAAGGAAATGTTAAACAGGATACATATTTTCTTTTCTGGATTGATAATTCTCTGTTGTCGGGTACATACAAATAAATCCCAGGAAACCCCAGTATATGAGCATATAAAAAAGTATAGACTTAAAGTGTTTTAATACTACAGCACTACCATCACTCATGCTGTACAATCTAAAATATTAAGAGATGTCTCAATCTTCATCTCAATCTCTTCCACCTGTTTTTATCTGATATTGCATCAGCTTTTCAATAAATGTTTAAAAACCACCAAAATATATATGTAGCACTACTTGTAATACTTTAAACAATAAAATTAACGGAAAAAAATAAAACCACAAAAATGCTAACTATAAAGGAAAAGTACATTGGTAAGATGACGTAGGTAAACACTGGTATTCACCTCCCACAACCACATCAAAATTACAACTAAAATACAGAACAGCCATCATTCAGAACCATCTGAAAGCTGGCTGAATGGAAACCCTACAACTAGAGAAGTAAAGAAGAAAGCACAATGAGACTGGTAGGAAGGGCAGAGGTGAGGAACAGGACCCATACCCACGTGTGCAGTTGTTTTTTTAAATATTTCAGCTACAGAGGCTGCACATGAGGAACAAAGTCTCCATACCAGACTCCTAGCCCAGGGTTCCAGAGCTGGGAAGAGAAGTCCCCGTAACCTCACGCTGTTGGGGCTGAGTGGCACAGAAGATGCTGGAGACCCAGTGTTCCTTTGTAAAGGGCCGGTGCAAGAACTTACTCAGATTTGATCCCCCTGAGCTCCCTCATTGGGCTGCTTTTGGGGAATCCAGGGACATACAGGAAAGAATTGGATTGACTAGCATAGGAGTAAGAACTTCGGGGATAGGGAGCAGCTTTATTTCAGTTAGTGTATGCTTAATTTCTGACTGGTCCTTTTTCATGTCTTTGAAATTCTCACTAAGATCCTTGAAAGTCTCACTAAGTCCTTTGAACTCTGTATCCAGCAGTTTGCTTGCTTCCATTTCTTTATTTAGGACATGTTTCTTTGTCTCTACATCTTGACTGCTTCCCTGGGTCAAAGTGTGGAGCACAGGGGTGCTCGCAGGGATCATTGTTCGTGTGCTGAGACCTCCCCTGTTGCGGAGCTGACAGGCAGCCATATCTGAGTCTCCATGAGCCTGGCTCAGACTGTTGGCTCCATCCTGATGATTCCCTAAAACTCCCACCCCATCCAACTGGCAACCCTACTCAAGCTGTTTGCAGCATCTTTTCCATATGAATGGCCAGGCCTGGCTCAGGCTTCAAACTTTACAAAACTCTCTCAAACAAGCAGCAGCTGGTGTCAGCATGCCCCAAACCTATCAATAAAAGGCCCAAGATGAGGCACTAGCACCAGCCTGCCTTGCTTCCCAGCAGGACCTGGCCTGGGCACTTCTAAGCCCAATACAAGTAGCAGCTGCAGACATCTTTGTAGCTATGGTCGGGTGGCCCCAGGCAGTGGCTGACTTTGTACCTACCTGAGCATCCCAGAGCCAGTGCAGCCTGTGGAGAGATTCAGACCATACCAGAATATAATTCTACACATCCACAAGTGACACACTCAAGGGGCATTCTCAGTGAGCACCACTGAAAGCAAGTCCTACTCCATACGGGTGTCTCCTACATAGGTGCTTTCCCACTGTAATCGTAGCTGGTCCTCACAGCCAATTGGCCTGAAGGTCAATTCCTCTCAGTGACTGCCAACAGCAATCAAGACTCAACTACTGTGCACACAGCCCACACAAGGGCACACCTAGAATGCCCACTCAAGTGATGAGGGAAGCTGAGCCACTGGGCCCTATAGGACACCTATTACACAAGGCCACTCTACCAATTCCAAGAAATGTAGCTGCTCAACCTAATATATAGAAACAGACACAGGGAAAACCCAAAATGTGGAGACAAAGAAATCAGTCATAAAGAGATGGAAGCAAGCAAACTGCTGGATACAGAGTTCAAAGGATTTAGTGAGACTTTCAAGAATCTTAGTGAGAATTTCAAAGACATGAAAAAGGACCAGTCAGAAATTAAGCCTACACTCACTAAAATGAAGAATAATTCACAGGTATTAAACAGTAGAGTAGAGGATTCTGAGAACCAAATAAATAATTTGGAATATGAGGAAGCAAAACTACCCAATCAGAAGAGCAAAAAGAAAAAATGAATAAAAAATATGAAGATAGTGTGAGGAGCCTCTTGGACAACTTCAAGCATACAAACATTCACATTGTGGCATGCCAGAGGGAAAAGAGAGCAAGACATTAAAAACCTTTTTGAAGAAATAATGACTAAAAACTTCCCCTACCTGATGAAAGAAATTGACTTACTAGTCCAGGAAGCACAGAGAGTCCCAATGAGACCCAAGATATACTATAAATAAAATGTCAAGGGTTAAATACAATAAGAGAATCTTAAAAGCAGCAAGAGAAAAGCAGTTAGTTACCTATGAGAGAGTGCTATCTGACTGTCAGCTGATTTCTCAATAGAAACTATGCAGGACAGAGGAAGCTGCAAAGAATATTCTAAGTGATGAGTAGCAAGGACCTATAACCAAGATTACTCTATCCAGCGAAGTCATCATTTAGAATTGTGGGTCAGATAAAGAGCTTCATAAACAAGAAAAAACAAAAAGAATTCATCACCACCAATGTATGACATGAAATGCTGAAGGGTATTCTTTAAAAAGAGGAAGAGGAAGAAGAAAAAGATAAAAATATGAACAATGAAATGGCAATAAATACATATGCATCAACAATTGAATCTAAAAATCAAATCCAATGAACAAAATAAGCTGGTGACTAAAATAGAATCAGAGGCATAAAAACATAAAAAAGACTGACTAATCTCATAAGGTAGAGGGGAGGTGGGGTGGGGCGAGGTTAACCAAAGATTGTATATGCATACTAGAAGCCCGATGCATGAAATTCATGCAAGAGTAGGCCTTCTTTCCCTCTGCTGCCAGCACTGGCTTCCCTCCAGTACCCAGGACCTGGGCTTCCCTTAGGCTATTGGCAGACACCTGAAACCTGGCCTTCCCTCGCAGGAAGGTCATCCAGAAGGACGTACAGAAAAATGCCTGGTCTAATTAGCATATTATGCTTCTATTATTATATATTATTATAGATATGCATTACCTATGGACACAGACAATAGGGTGGTAAAGGCCTGGGGTGGGAAGGGAACTGGGTGGAGCTAGGAAATGAGGGGAATAAGAGGGACATCTGTAATACTCTCAACAATAAAGATTTAAAAATAAATAAAAAATTTTATAAAAGAACAACAACAAAAAAGAATGTTGGTAACAGTATTGATTTGGAATATTTATGAAAATAAATCGATTAGAAACAGGAGTGAGCAAACTACAGCCCACAGGCCAAATTCAACTTGCTGCCAATTGTAATAAGTAAAGCTTTATTGGAACAGAGCCATGCTCATTTATTCATAGATGGTCTGTGGTGGCTTTTGCCGTGAAAGACTGAGCTGAGTAGTCATGACATAGACCGTATGGCCGACAAAACCGGAAATATTTTCTATCTGGACCTTTACAGAAATAAAACTGCTTGATTGGAAAACAGGCATAGGATTTTGTATCCTCCTTGCCCAACTCCCCATCACCACCCCACATAAAAACGGGCTCAATTACAGTGGTGTTTATATACCAGAACCCCTCTTTGCTTAATTTGCTTAACCCCTCTTTGGTTATCAGTTACTTGAATGGAACAACGAAAATTGTGGTCCCTCGGGGAAAGTCAGACTTCATTTCTGGTAACGGACAGATCAATGTAAGTATACCAACATCACAAAAAAAAAACACAGCATGCACATGCCTGTTTGTCAAACGTTTGTATAAATATCATGTACAAAGTCCGTTCTGTGTTTTACGACAGCTCTTTATAACCCTATTCTCTGTTAGATCCTATGCTCTTTGTAGGCAAGGACTGCATCTGTGATCTAAAGCCTTGGTCCTTTGTAGCAAGCACCACAGGAGCTCAGAAAATAGCAGTTGGATGAATGCATAGTAAGTAGAACAAAGTCCCCCTTCTTAGAACTTATTGGAAAGGAAAAAAAAATCAATTCATTAGCACGCTTAAACAAATGCAGTTTTGTAATCAAAGTAGATGCACAGTATTTGAGCAAAGAAATGAAACCAATTTTCATGCATGGCTGGTGGGAACACATAACTCTGTGTCAGGTCTTTTACAGTAAATACAATTTAATGGCTAATTGTTGCTAATTGGAGGTACTAATGGTCCTAATGTTTAATTAAGAGATGGAAATCATTTGTAATTAGCACATGGTATCCATGAAAACAGATGTTGTTTAGAGCTGGGAAAAAATAGTTTTGGTCTTTGAAGTATTTTAAACACCCCCGCCCATCCCAATTATGAGAGAGTTTTATAAAGTAATTCCCACCCGAGAAGAGGGAGTATAAAGATGGACTTCAACCAAATCTTTGGTAGAGCATCACCAATTCCAAATTAATGAGGCTTTCCAATGCAAAGTGATGCTATGGACTAGCAAACACAACATGGACAACTGCCTACTATTTTAACAGGGAATTTTGCCCGAATTTGGGCCAATACCTCTATAAAGGACTTCATTTGCAGAGCATAATTTCCTGACTATGACACCGAAGGACTTCATATTCAACCACACTGAGTGAATCTGTATCATGACTTAAGTATGCTTTTTCTGTGAAATATTGCCATGAAGTTGTATTGATAACACTGGATATTTTCAACCTATTTTTAGCTGGTGTGCACGAAGGATATGCCAGAGAATAAATATATGTTCCAGATGTTTGCTGGATTCTTCTCATGCACTTTGGGGGGGGCACTTTTCTCATTTCTCGTCTTTTCCAAAAACAGAATCAAATTTTGCACTCTAAGGTTTTTAGAAAAGGTGAACAAATTTTGGTTCTACTTTGGTTCTCTGTCAATCGTTTCTGCTCGATTTCAGGATGACAACCTTCAAGGGAATTAAGCTTAAAGCAACTGAGATACAATTTTGACAACATATTATTTTTTAGTTTTCATATGTGCCAGCCACATCGAATCCAACTAGGAAGAGGGGAAAAAAATGATGACTTCAAGATTTTTTTAAAAATTGCTTAAAATAGAAAGCTCTTTTAAAGAGTTGTAACTGTTGTGGAAAAGAAAACTCAAAAAAGAGAACAGACTCTTTGATTTTGCATGAAAACGTAGATAGTGCCAACCTCTGTTCTGTGTTCTTGAAATGAGCTGGATAAGGTGTAGCAGGGACTTTGACAAGGAGAGGCAACGCCAGTGAAATAAATCAAAGACTCCCATTTCCCAAACTTCTGCCACTTTCTTTTGGACATCACCATTATAGCCTTTGCTCTATCCTTTCTGAATTAGTTGTTTTTTTTTTTTTAAGTATTTACTGTTAACTAGTTCTCTTAGACTTTTCCTAAGCCAAGTATTCCTTAAGCCATGCTTTTGGTGAACTTATTCCGTTATTCAAATTTACATAAAAGTAACTATATGGCTGCTGTAATACAAATAAAAAGTTTGGGGCCCTGTACTCATAAATTAACTTGAAGTATCAAAGTGATACACAAATCACACCCTGGAAAACACTGATGTGAAACACTTTTCTGCCTTTAATTAAATCTATATTCCAAGTGTTATGGAAAGAACTTTGCTCTTAAAAATTCTTCATAGGTTTCATAACATGTTTCGTAAGTATGCTGTTAGTGATCCCCTTATATTTGGGACATTCTCCCTGAACATTAGCCCATATCTTATTAATGTCAAAAACCAAATAATATAAGGCAATTCCAGACATAAAATACCCCCATTTAAAGAGCAGCTTAATTTCTTTAATCTTTGTCACCTTCGCCTCCAGTCCACTTTGGCCTCCTGCTCCCATGACCTTGACTTTGCCAAGAAATAGTTTATTATCCAAAATCTTTAATCCTAGTATTTTCTCCAGAACACTTCATACATTTCATTCATACCTCTTCTCGATCTTTCCACTTCTTCCCCAGCTCCCTTGCCTAATGGCCCTCTTTTCTCATTCTGTTCATCCTGGAATGTACAGTATTGATTGAATGTGTCACTCAATCACTCTTTTGACAATATTGTCAGCACACATTGCCCTTTTTCTGACTCTACTCAGTACAACTTTAGCTGAGGACTAAACCACCCGAATGCCTTTCTGGCTACTGAGCACTACTGTGGAAAATTAAACATATTCACAGATTGGTATCACAAAAATTTGTAATCTGTAGCTTTAAACGGACCCCCAGTACTGCCTTTCAAACTTTCTATGTAGTCCTAGTTGGCTTTCTTACTCCTAAGCTTCCCCAAATTCTGTTCTCCTTGACATCTCCCATCCATTCTCAGATGTCACTTAATAAGTCTCATAAAAAAATTAGTATTTATCATGTAGGAAATTCTTTGATTTCCTATTCCTACATTTACAAACTTGCACACGCATATCCCATCCCCTCCTTTTGCCCTCCCACATTCCTAGAAGTATCTGGCTTCCTCAGTGACCTTGCTCTAAGAGTCACCCCTCCATGAATTACATCTTGATATCTGAGAACTCTTTCCTGGCTTCTTCCTATTATGACCAAATATTTCCCATCTTTAAAAGTAGTAAATCAGTTAGTTCTGTTGTCCATTTGTGTGTTTTTTTCTACTCTTCCTGAAAGCCAAAATTGTTACGTTTCTGGCATTTGTTACATCCACTTCCTTACTGCACATTCACTGTCTTCACCCTTCCCCTTAAAACCACAGCACCGGATTGACTAGTGATCTCTCAACTAAATCCAATGGCTTCTTTTCAGGACTCATTTTACTATTCGGGCTTCTCTTGAAATACTCCCTCTCTCTCTTTGGCTCCTTTTGAAACAACATATACTTGGTTTTCCTGCAATGCCTATAGTTATTTTTTCCAATCTTTATTTTAGGCTCCTTGTTCTGAAATTTCTTTTTTTGGGGGGTGGCCATCCGCCCCCCCCCCCAAGGATCTGCCTACTTGCCTTTGTTCTAAGCACATTCCCTGGGTGACATGACTTAATCCCAAGATGATAACTCCAATATCCACCTGTAGCTAAGAGCTATCTTCTGACCTCCACACACACACACACACATCCAAATATTGTGTTATCTCCATTTGGATGCCTCGTAGATACTTCAAACTCAAAATGTACAATACTGAACTTGGCCGTTTCCCTCTGGTTTATTAATTAATTAATGTGCCAATTAATTATTTAAGGGGATCTTGGAGACCTGTTCAGGGGATTAGTTCAAGATGAGATGCCACTGCCCACTGCCTCTCTGGTTGCAAGTCTCTTGGGGCCCCTTAGAATTTAGGGGACAACCTGCCTTTGGGGGATGGAGAAAGCACGCCTTTCCTCTGGATTAGATCATTGAAAATGACATATCATGCCAAAACCGGTTTGGCTCAGTGGATAGAGCATCAGTCTGCAGACTGAAAGGTCCCAGGTTCAAATCTGGTCAAGGGCATGTGCATTGGTTTCAAGCACATCCCCGGTGGGGGGTGTGCAGGAGGCAGCTGGTAGATGTATCTCTCTCATCTATGTTTCTAGCTCTCTATCTCTCTCCCCTCCTCTCTGTGAAAAATCATTAAAATGTATTTTTTTAAAAAAGAAAATGACATATCAAACCACTAAATTTACAGGAACTTAACTCCTCTCTCTCCTTCTACCTTGATATCCATTTAGTTACTACACTGACAAAGAACTGATTACTATCTGGGTTGTCCAATATCGATATACTGGGAGATATGAGAAGGAAATATTATAACACTTTTGACTGACTCACTTTCCTGATTCTCCCCAGGGTTGGGCAAAGAATATTCCATTTTTTCAAAAGTTACTCAAGTTGTGCCCACCAGATAATTTACAAACATTTTTAAAAGGCAAGCTTATTTTCCTTTACAGGTAGACCAAAGAGGCCAAAGAGTTCTGTGCAAATTTATCAGATGTCAAACTACCTATTAAATCTTATTAGCAGAAAACAACTATAAAGTCCTGGAAATTGTTCTTGTTCCTGTCACTTCTATATTAGTGCCTCCTTTTGTATTCCACTGATGGGATCTTAGCACTTAAAAATATATATTAATGGTATCAGTACCAGGGCTTTCTAACTGTTCTATGTGATTACTGTTTCTTGTTGCTTAAGCATACACAAAAATGCCAGATTACATTTCTTAAGGCTCTACTTTAATTGAGTCATTTCTCAGCTCAAGGACTTTCAGTGGCAGCTGTCTGTGGAATTAGGTGGGAACTCCAAGCCAGATGTTCTGCTTCAATTCATATGCATTGATCCAGACCTATGGCTGATATCTAGTAAGTGCTTTTGATGTTTTCATTGTTTTTGTGTGTCTGTGTGTGTTCTTAAAAGTGGAATCAAGAAATCCAGTAGAAGGTAAGTTTCAGTTTCTGTCTTTCCTTATTAATATTGGTGAATTTTCAAGAATAGATGCCTTAAACAATGCCATATATTAAACCAAGTAAAGGCTACATTATATTAAACAAAGTATGCCAAATGAAACACATTATGCTATGATAGGATACACACCTTGGAGAAAGATAAGTGATGTTTTAATTAATGACAATTTATAGAGCTCTCCAAAAAAAAAAAAAAAAAAAAGCAAAGTGGTCCTGGCTGGTGTGGGTCAGTGGTTAAGAGTGCCAATCTGTGCACTATTAATTCCTGGTCTATGGCACATACCTGGGTTGCAAGTTCAGTACCCGCTCCTTTCTCCCCCACCAGTCAGGGCGAGTGTGGGAGGCAACCAATTGATGTGTATCTCTCACATCAATGTTCCTCTCTGTCAAAGATCAATGGAAAAAATAGCCTTACTCCTTGGGTGAGGATTTTTTTAAAAAGTGACTTCACAACTGAAAGCTAACTCATTGTTTCTCAATTGAACTTGTAAGATGAGTATACAGCCATGAGCACCATTACACAAGTCCATCAGACGTGAGGAAAGGATTGCCTTCAGATGCTAGGTGAGGCAAACCCAGTGGCCAAGAGCATGCTGCTTTCTGTCTGAAAACCATGGCTCAGTGGCCAGGCTCTACCGACTGATGGGCTCTCCTGGCCTTCATCTCTTGCTTTAGATAGTATGTCCTCATCATCTAACACGTGAAAGGATCAAAGGGTTCAGAGCTCTTTAGGCTGCCAGTATTTTATTTAAAACCAAATCAACAAAAGCAAAAAAGTTATGACCATTATCCTCTTTCCATGAAACCAAAATCCAAAGTTCAGAAGGCACAATTCAAAATAAAAACCCACCTTTTCACACACGCGTACCCTATTACAAACTGCACCACCAAAGTTTATGAAGAAACTTAAATATTGCTAATAAAAAAATCCTCAAGATCCTAAAGGATTCTCAGATCACTCTCTGCCACTTTGCTGTACAAGTGGAACATTGGAAGCTTCTCTTTCAATATCCAAAATACCATTTTTTGGAACAAATCTGAAGTTTTGATTCATTCAACAAACAATTACATTGAGCACCTACTATGGGGTGAGACACTACGCTGAGGGTTGAGCAAGCAAAATGGGATGATTTTCTGGTTTCAGAAGAATTCTGGTCTCCAAAGCAGTGCTTCTCAAACTACGTTTTATTAATTTGTGCCCTCCTCTGATAAACATAAACATAAACATCCTCTCCCACTTCTCAGAAATCCTGGTGAACCCTCCCACACTGAGAACCTCTGATACACAGAACATAGACTCCACGTTCTGCGTATCCTTCACAGATCAAATATCTTTGAGCTTTTACTCTTTATTATAGAAGCAACATATTTATTTTTCATACATAAAACTGGACTGAACTATTAAACACATTTTTGAACCATGCTCTGCCCATTCCCTTGCCCACACTCCACCCCCCACCCCGGAACTGAAATTTAAATTCCTCGCACCCAGCCCCATTGAGAATCACTGCTTTAAAGAGTTTTGGAGAAAACCAGGCAACTTCCATCTCTCCCCACCAATCAAGTCTGAAAGGAATTAGAATTTTCCTACCTGACACAACAGCTGGTGGAGTATCATAATCCTGTCTTGGGACTGAATCTTTGAATGAAAAGAGCATGAGAAAGAATGCAATGAAGTACAAAAGAAAATAAAACAGAATCTTAGCTCTACATCTCGGAAGTGCCCCACTCACTGTATGTCATGTGGTTGTCTAACCCCCCTACCTCCATGTTCTGCAGGCATTATGACCCCTACCTAGTTTACAGTTGTCACAATGGTCCCCATAACCACCACACTGCACATGGTGTTTGTTAGGCTCCACCTGCTAGGACAGTACATTCTGTCCCAGAACACTGTCATCTTCCTCGGTCTGCCCATTACTTTGGTCACTTCTATGGGGTATCAATGTGAAATGCGTACCCTTTCTGACTGACCCATAAGTTCTACAAGGCAGCCCATCTAGAAGGGGCCCAGAGCACAATATGAAACAAAGTCCTGGAGGGGAAAAAAAAGAATGGAAAATTTAAGAGATCAATAAAAAATGTGCACGTTCCCATACTCTATGGGGCTGACACATTTTGATCACTCATCTCTGACTCTTGATCCCAGTGGTTGTCAGTCAAGACCAAGGAGCTTTGCCTGCTGGAGCAGTGAGAGCAGGGACAAGTAGAAGAATCTATTCAACGATGATTGCTGTCTTTTTCCTAAGTGTTATAACATTGGAGGTAGCCAATATTAGAGAAAGACTAATTAAACTACATGGCATCCATTTCAAAATTTGTGGTTATATGGGATCAAATACATCTTTTTTTTTAAATAAGAGTCTTTGGTTTAGTAACTTTCTTTAGCCAGAGATCTGAAAAGGAAAAGTTGGACCTGGTCTATGGCTCCAAGTCCCCTCCACACACAACCTCTCCCACTCCCCTTAAAAATAGAAAGTTCTAATCTAGCCTGAATTTCCCTTGGAGGAGTAAACTGTGTAAAAAGACCAAATATTGCTCACATTCAAATAAACTGCCAAAACACAGTTACATAGATGTCCTGTGAGACCCTTATTCCCATTATATCATTATTATTTTGTTAAAAAACTAAAATCTCAAACTTCTTTCCCCCCCCATTGACTTAACAACTTCATTTGGACTATCAGACATTTCTCCCTTTAATCTCCTTGCCACAAAAGGATAATGTTAATCACTTTCTCATGAGAAGACAAATAAAAATATTGGCCAAAGATTCAAAGGCAAATAGAGACTTTAGGCATGAGTCATTTTGCTTCTCGCAACAGGTATGTGAACTTGTAAGTGGATTATCATAACTAAAGCTAGAATAAGTTGAAACATTTTTATAGGGTCTCCAAATAGGTTCTTAAATAGTGGTAGTACCTTTTAAAAAACTGCAATCACACATTACTACAAACAAACAAAAAGTTAATTTTACAACCATGCCACTAGTCATTTTTTTCCACAAATACAGGTATATTAAAAGTAAATAATAAAAGTAAATGTTATTGTTGTAAACTTGCAGAATGTATACAAATATGATTGAAATAGGAATGATCCCTATTCCCATCACCCATAAAGAACCACACTTGTTTTGTATGTCTACAGCCTTATTTCATAAATATGTTTTCATGTTTGCTACATGTGCACATTTACATCCTGATCATAATGATAGCTCGTCCTTTTCCTGCTTTAATTTCTTATTTCCCCATGTAATATTACATTCTGATCTGTGGGTGGCTTATGGTTCAATCATTCTTCTTCATTAGACAGTATAACAAACAGTAGCTTGAACACTTTTGAGGTATAAAGGCTTTACTGTTACTTTAGAATATTTCCATAAAATAGCTTCTAAAACTAAAACTTATTGGTCAGGCATCAGAACTGTTTTAAAATGTCTTGACTGTCCACCTTGCTATCCAACTGGGACTTTTATAAATTTAGATCCCTGTCATCACTTAATAAGAATGTTTATTCCTCACACCTTCATCAGCAATGCATTTTATTACTTTATTTAATGGGTTATGTGTGTATGTCTCTGTGTGTATTTGATTAAATTACTATCTATTATTTTTTTTAATGTTTTTTGGCATTCTATTTCCTCTTTTACCAACTATACATTCACATTGTTTTTAACTATTGGGCTCTTGTATTCTGTTGCTAATTAATTTGAAGTCAGAATACCCTTTTAAGCAGCAAAAGCTTAATATTTGCAATTAAACTTTCAAAATACTAGACTTTCACTTAATGCCTATTTACTTTTTGTTTATAGACTACCTTCAAAGTTCATTTATCTTAGAATAAGACTAAACAATTTTTAAAAAAATTCCCTTTTATCTATATTTTCAGTCATGTATTTTACCATTTTTAATTAAGTGACACTGTTTCCTCAAAAACCATTTATGGAGATATACTCATTGCCATTTGTGAATTTACGATATTATTTTCTAATCATGAGCCCATTTAACACTATGTGTTGTTCTATATTAGTCCTGATACTGACATGTAATAATTAAAAAAGGTAATCTCTGAGCAAAATTAGTAATTCAAGAATCTCACCTGATACCGTCAACATTTTAGAGTAATAAAGGAAAAACGGCATGACTGAAAAATTGGAGAACTCCATGTACACATGAAGTAGAACTACAAGATTATCTCTGTGAGTGGCTATGGTTACACCATGGAATCCAGTGATGTCACAAGTCACCAGTGGTTTGGAGGACACAACAGAACTGCAGATAAGGAGCCTGCAGAACAAAAGCTTTTCTTTCTTTCAACAGATTCAGGTGACATTGTAAGCCACTGGTGACCACCAACTGAACAAATGAAAAGGAGATAAGAAACTTGTAAAACAAGATTGTCATGCAATTTGGAGGTTCTCATAACACAGTAAAATCCCCAGTGATTTCTGCTAACCCTTACAGTACAGTGATAAGAAATGGTGGTTAACAGGGCTTTGGTTCTATCCAGGGATTCCAATGACAAAATAATAATAATAATAATAATAATAATAATAATAATAATAAGGTGGTAAAGCTAGAAAATTCTCCAAGGTCAGCATAGCCCTGGAATAAAAACAGTTATTTCCTTTAAATCTGGGAGTTTTTCTCTAGCTTAAAAATATGTAGAGAGCCAAAACCGGTTTGGCTCAATGGATAGAGCGTTGACCTGCAGACTGAAAGGTCCCAGGTTCAATTCCGGTCAAGGGCATGTACCTTGGTTGTGGGCACATCCCCAGTAGTGGGTGTGCAAGAGGCAGCTGATTGATGTTTCTAGCTTTCTATCCCTCTCCCTTCCTCTCTGTAAAAAAAACTCAATAAATATATTTTAAAAATATGTAGAGAATTGAACAATAAACATTTGAGGTGGCAAATGGTAGAGAGAAGTTAAACTACCTGGTTTCCACCTTAAAATTGGGGGTTACAAGGGATCAAATATGCCTACTTTTATTGAAGATGAAAAAGAGTCTTGTCAATAAACTTCCTTACCCAGGGATCTTGGAAAGGAAAGTGGGATGTGGCCAATGGCCTAAGCCCCCCTTCTAACACTGGAAAATTCCAACCTAGTTCCAACTCCACATTAGCCCTGGACCACTGTCTCCTGTAGATCATTCACTAATCTCTCCTTGCTCTTCTCCTAGAGCCTGTCTGTTTCTGGATCAAGGCTCCTGTCTCTATCTGACTAGCCACTGCTCACATCTTGTTTGTAGAATTTCAGTGAGCTTAGCTGTCTGAAAGCCTCTGGAAAGTTACTCGTAAGAGAGACACACGATCAGATAATTTTAGATTGACTGGCTGTGGCAACATGCTGGAGAATGGATTGGAGCCCACTGAGACAGGACGCAGGAAGAGCAGTTAGGAGACTATTATAAGTAATTAATTGAGACCCAGGGCAGAGTCTAGAAATGTGGTGGAAGGGATGTATTTGACAAATGTCTATGAGACTAAATTGATGGGACTTGAAAAGTTATTGTACATGGTGGTGAGGGAGAAGGAAGGAGTCTAGACTGAGTCCTAGGATTAGCATTTGACTGCCAGAGCAAAAAGGGCATGGGTGTGGCTTGAGAGGAAATACAAAGCAGGAATGTGGAATCGGAAGGGCATCAGTGGGGGGGAAGCCTGGGGAAGCTAATGCGATTAGTTTGGGTCATGCTGATTTTGAGATGTCAGAGGGAGATTTACATGAGACAGTTAGCAAATAGTTGGAACAAATGGGTCTAGAAATGAAAAGATGAGGTTAGCACTGAGGACTCAGATTTAAGAGTCTTCGGCATAGCAAGCAGAGTTCAAAACCATGAGAGTAGATGGCATGGCTTAAGGGGAAAATCATGTATTAATACAAAGTTAATAAACGAAACCCTGTCTGAGCAGCCTGTGAAAGAACAGAAGAAGCAATGACCAGAAGAGTCAGAGGAGACCTCGGAAATCCCTGGGCAGGAGTCACCTGATGCAATGTATACCGGTATTCTGGACACCTGAGAGCTATTCAGGCAAACGGGTTCAGTATTCAAATACAGGGAAATGTTCCATTAAGATTTACATATTTATTTTATCTTAAACAATTGGAAGGGGAGGCCACTCTAGGTCTGTATGCCTCTGAAGCAATAGCGACCTGGAGTTGAGTAGAGGCTGCCTTCTTTAGAGGCAACATCGCGGTCCAGGCTGCCTAGGTCGGCACCTCCCACTACTCTTCACCTACCTCTCAGGCAGAGAAATTATTAGGGTTGCATTAAAAACATCTCTAACTTAAAATGTGACCTCCGCTGTCAAGTATATTTATAGTACATGAGCGGTAAATGTAGACCAAAATGGATTCTGCATTTCTAGGGTTTTTTGTTGTGTTTTTTTTTTTTTTGCTTCAATCAGCCAACTTGATTCATTAATGTGACTTGGCTGGCCTCTAGAATTTTGGGGTTTACAACCTTGGAAGAGTATGCTAGACGCTAAGGAAGTGGAAACGTGAGAAATAAATAAGTTATGCCAAATGAAACAGAGCAGGCCAGTGTGTTGTGCTGTGAACTTGTTAATTTCCTACATCCCTTCTGGTGACTTGGACTCGATTCCCGCCAGTTGAAGCCACTTGGTGTAGTGGGGTTAAGGACAGCTCTTGGATAAGCATCTATCTGCTAGATTTCACACTGTGTGAGAAATGTCACATATGTCATTGCACTTAGTGCTGGCAACTCCCCGGGGATGTAAATATTATTTTTCTACTTTGTAGAAGAGGAAATCAAAGTTCAGAGAGGTTAATAACCTGCCTAAATGTGCAGAGCTAATAAGGGGCTGAGCTGGATTATGAACTCAAGTTTGATCCCAACATCCACTTTTTTTTTCTTTCCATGACCAATCTTCCCAGCAATAATAAAATACATTGAAAAGAAGCAATAGGTGGGAAAATCTGATAGCCACTCCACATGCCAATCAAAAATTCATGTAAAAATGAATCTATGATGGCAGGTTGAAGTACAAGAGTGACAGTTCAAGAAAAATGTATACCAGTATTCTGGACACCAAATACAGTGATATTTTGTTGAATAAATCAACAAAGTAATATAGGTGTTTTTTTCCTGCTTTTCCAGAACCTTATGAAATTTCAAATCTTTGCAAAAACATCAATTTATACAAAGCTTATAATATAGATGCACATTTTTTTAGTACAAATGTGAAGGGAGAAAAAATGGGGGGGGAGAATCTACAGAATATTTGATACTGAGAATAAACTACATATTTCAAACTTTTGCTGAGAAAGGGATGGGATATATATCATTCTTAAATAATTTTCCCATTTCCAGCTAGGTAAAAATAATGATCTTATATGTAAGTGTGCTCTTGTTAAAAAATGCTCCAATACTAATCATAATATATGTTGTAGATAATCCTAAACCTGTTCTTTATGTTTTAGTTTATTTTTCAATTCCCTAAAGTATCCCGTCATAATCTCAATTAAACTTAGCTCTTACGTGTGTGGGGTTTTTTTTTCCCTTCTAGTTTGCAAATTTAAACTTCAGGAAGTCAGCTGGCTTAGCTTTTGATTCAAATGACTAGGATTTATAAAGTGTTTCTTGCTGGGCTTTGCATTATAACTCCCTCTTTTATCAGATTCCAGATTGTTATTCAATATAATAAGATTGCAATACTTCACTTATTGAGAATTTATGATCCCTCAAGGAGATTAAGGCTGACATGAAGGGAAATCAATAGTGGGCACATGAGAAACTCCCAACACTTCATGGAGTCTGTTTTGCTGGTAAATGAGCAAAGCAATGACAAATAATCCTTAACACGGTACTAAAAGCTCCAGAAATATTATCTTTGAATTTTACCTCCCTGATGAAAATTAGCTGTGCCACAGTGTAGAGTTAAGTGTCGCCTGAGACATGACTTTTAAAAGTCTAGGTCAGAGACCTAAAAAAAAAAATCATTTGACCCAGTCCAGCCTTCAGACAGGTAAAGTATCATCAACTGCTTTTTATAGGATCAGAAGCTGAAGTCTTAGAGATAGGTACTTTGTTTATGTGAATAAACTTAAAACTTCTTTATTGAAACAAAGCAACTCTTTCCATTAGCTATCTGCACCTTCTTCCTATTTACAGCAGATTATTGAGGCCTCACTGGACATGTCAGAAACATCTTATATTCCCAAAAAAGCCTATTTGTCAAGCAAACCATTGCTTTAAGGTAAAATTTCCAATATATGACTAGTGCACATAGCACATGAAGATATTTGGAGATGATGCTAGCATTATTGTGAAGAATCACAGAAGTGGTGACTATGGGACATACAGCCTTAAAGATACAAAGGCAGGTAGGCAAAGGAGCCCCATATATCATGTTCAATACTTCAACTAGACAGAGAGAGAAATTGAGACTGGGCAGATAGAAACAATAGGGCTCCATCAAGATTTGAGACTGGAATTCCTAACTTCAAGTCCAGTGTTCTTTCTATAACACTTAAGCTGCTCTGTAAAAAGAAAATAGATTTTTCTGTCTAAGTCTTTAAAAATGAAAAATTAAAAACTCTTAGCAATGGTGTCACATGAGAGGTTGACTTTGATGTCTTCCACTGTTCTCTATAATGGTAATTAACAAAGTTGCAGTATCCCAGGTTGTATTAAAACATTTGCCTTCCCGACTGTTTGGGGAATTGCCTTTGTATGGATTTAAAAACTAACACACAGTATTGCAAACGATTTCAAAGGCCTCACTGATATAAAATCAAGGCTGCAATGGGAAATTTTTGATGTACTTTTATTCCCCAAGGAAAAATAATGGCTAGTCGAAAAATATTCCAACTTATAAATATAAAAAAAGATTAAGTACATTAGAGTCCTTTCTCATTTTTCAACATCATTTATGTCAATATAGTAAAAAAAAAAGATGAAAGAACTCGATTATGTCAGGTTCTCAATTACTTTTTACTGACTTAAACATGGAAACTGAATAGAAAACCCTGTATATTAGTCATAGTCAAGGCTGGTCCCTCACTGTAAGTAACCTGGGAATGATATATTAGCTGAAGTGGTAAGCATCTGGGAAAGGAAAAAAAACAGGCTCAAGTGTATTAAGTTACAAGGTCTAGATTTGCAGGTACATGCATAGAGACACTTTTCCAAAATCAGACATTATACTGGGTGCATTTTGTCTCAAGAACAGGAAGTAACTCAAATTTAAATGCAACACGATACAGCCTTCAGCTCTGTCAATATGAGTAAACGTGTCCCAGAATGGAATAAGCAGGCAGAAGGCAGCTTGTTCATGCTGGAACCTGAAATGTGTGCTAGTCAATGGTACAGAGCCAGTTTTGCTGGCAATGCCAGTGAAAAGAGAGTATTTCATCTTGTCGAAGAAATCCAAGAAAACAGAACAAAACAAACTCTTCAACTCACCGTTCCTGTTGTGCCCAATGAAAGATGGTTCATCTGTTGTGTCAGGGGGCCCATCATGTTTGCTGGCTGCATTGACATTGGATGGTCCATTGTCGGCGTAATCACAGCACCCTAGAAGCACACACAATGTCCATCTGAAAATACGTTCCACAGGAAGGAAACTTAAAACTTAAACATAAACACAATAGACTGCTTTAACATCCAACATGTTTACTTTACTGAAAAGGCTAAATTAAACCATGTATAATTTTTCCATCCCATCCATGACATTTTCTGTTCATCTAAATAGATAGCATTAGTGGCTTCCTTTCCTCCAATGTGATTTATCTGTGATGTATTTAAAATGCCTGTTATTTATAATTCTAATATTTAACGTAGGACGTATTCCAAGGTATCATATATATGCCTTCCCTCCTTGTTCTAAATACTGACTTCAATTAATTAAAAATATACAAATATGATGGAAATCCTCTAATTTTTTACTGATACTGAGTAAGACTTTTGGTTCACAACATTTATCTATGATTTCTATGGACAGATTTTGATCACCTCAATACAATCTACCACTGTGGTGATAACACTGGTCCAGATGGGTTCCTTCACTGGATCTCATTGGACATACTAAAATCTAATATAAATGTTATAAAAACTCAAGCTACTATTTCCCATGTTTTAAAAATTTGAATATTTTGACCTACTTTTATTTGTGTCTGCTTTTGACAGAAGACACTAAACTGTTAAATGCCAGTCGAATGCAACATTGCTATCATTTTCTAAAAAATGTCACAATGTCAGTTGTTTCATCAGGTGGTAGGAAAAGCCTACTTTTAGAATATGCTTTTTGATTTATTATAACTATTGGAATGCAAGAAATACTAGATATTAAAAAAACAACACCAGAGCTTCTGTCCATATACAAAGTATCAAGTGTCGCATGGCCATTGAAGCACAGAGCCGGCCACATATCCTTTCACCTTTCCCCCTATCCTACTTTTATACTTTCATTGATTAACTTAGACAGTGGAAAAATACTTTTTTAAAAATTGAAAATTCTAGGGTTGGATGGAATCTTTGATATTATATTATCCCGCTGTTTTATCTTAAAAATGATGAAAAAGGCAGAAGCTCATGCTTATACCAGCTCATTTAAATGTTCCATGGTAATAACAGGATAATATCTGAATGCTATTTTTTCCTATAAACATTATTTTTTCATGACGTGGCTTCTTCTCCATGTGTGTCAGTAAACATTTTGAAGAAATAAAACTAGGGCAGATCCACTTAGAGGACAGGCTCTCAGACCCCAAACTGATTACCCACAGGCAAATGTTTCCTCAAACACTTTTGCTCAGGATGATGAATTCCTCATGTGACTATCCAAATCCAACTTCCCAACTGTAGGTGTTAAAAGATCAGGCTGTCTGTCACTCAGCCTTTTTTATGAACCCCTCTCCTTTAATATGGAGGAAGAATTGCAATTGAGCCAAATATTTGGAAATGCTTGCTATACAAATTCAACTTTGCTCCAAAAGGCTTTGGAGCAAGATTCAATCAGAAAATTCACTTATTTTAAAGGTCTTTAGCTTGGGAATATACACAGATGTGGATTTGTGTTGTTTGAATTTTGTGATGCTTTTGTAACTTGTTGTTCAGCAGGATGCTCCTTGAATGAGAAACATGATTAAACTGTTACTTGTAATTCAGAGACACATCACTGTTTCTTCCTGCTGTCTGAATCGCTTTAACAAAACCATCTTTACTTTGATATTAAAAACAAAAATCACTTACTGGCCTTCATTTAAGAAGAACAAAAGTTTTTAAGTCATGCAAAGAAAAACTACATATATAGAATAACCTCAGAGTTAAGACAAGTTCTAAAGCTTTTTTTTTTTAACCCCAAAGTGGCACTTGCACAATATTTTAATTCTTAGCAGGTGCAAGACTTCAATACTCTTCTTGAACTTGAGACTTAGTCTACCTCTTCAGAATATTTGCCCCTAGAGATTCTAGCATACAGCTAAACTGTCACAGTCTTGGAAACCCCTCAATTTAATCAGCCTGTGCGAGTCACATAAAGATGGTTTGTCATAAATCAGAGATAAAGACCAAATTGTGTTTTGGTAGAAGAATTTCTTTTCAGAACCCTAGGGGGTGACCTCATTCCCCAGCGTGGCAGAGAGGCAGGCTTGAGTCTTTGTTTGGAAGGCAATATGCAAATGAGATATGTGAGTAGGTGACAGATGAATCAAAATCCATGCATGATAAGGATAGAAGGATTGGATGCCTGCATTTGGAACTAATTTAGGAAGGATTGTCTGGTTTCTTTAAAACATCCTTTCTCAGAAAGTGTTTGGGGACTCATCTGATTACAGATGCCACAGAGCAAGCGCTGCTTCTGGGTATAAACCAAACACCTGACAATCAAAGGAAAGAGTGGGAAGGAACTTGTCATCCTTTGGAATTGTAACTAGCAGCACTAGGCAGGGAGTGTAAAACAATGTAAGGGGAAACATCATTTTCCTACCCAGACCAGCCATTACAAATAAATGAACAAGAAAATAGTAATTCTTGGGGGAGGACTGGTAAGAGAACACATTTTTATTCATATTCAGCAAAGATGTTCCATAAAAAGAGAATTCCCACAAATTATTAAGAACAGTAATGTTGTAACTGTCTTAAGGGATAGAATAACTTTACAATCAGTGGGTAAGGTGGACATAGTAGGCAGGAACCTCTTGGAGAAACACATTTTCTTGATGACACTTTATCAGGGAAGGAAACTTAAAGAATTTGAAGCGCTGGCTATTTACAACCAAGAATGGTGTTTGCTAGTCACTTTCCTCATCAAAGAATGCCCTTTGTATTGTACACGACATTTACCAAGAAGAGAGAAAAAGAAAGAAGGACAAAATAGAAAAAGAAAAATAACAACAAAGGAAAAGAAAAACCTATGGTTGTTAAGGCCAAACCAGTACCCTCACCTATAATTGTGTCTCATTAAATAGATTGTCAAATCCATTTCTACCCAATGCATTTAAGCCATAGACTGAAGAGTGTTTTGTGACAGATGTTGCCAACACATTAAGGGTAATTTCATTTTCTCAAAATGTATAGAATGTGCTGTCTGACAGAGTTTGCTTGGCAAATGGCAAGGCAAAAGGAAACAGATTTTTCATTTTAGCGTCTCCGGATGTCTGGGTTTGCTCAATGTTTAAGCCTGCAAAGAAAAATACTGTAACATGCTGTAATTCCACTAAAAAGCACAATGACCAAACAGCTGATGGAAATGTCTGGTCTGTTTTAGCCACTGCCTCTGCAAAAACAAAGCTGCTCACACTCCAGAGATGGAGGGCCGATCTGGTCGCCCTACTTCTGAAATAAACAATTTCAACAGTAATTTGGATAAAGTTTCCAAAGATCATTGATGTGGAGTAAACACAGCTGACCTAAGGCCAGAAAAGCATCCGCATTGTTAACCTTCTGCCAATAGTTGAAAGAAATTTCAAGTCTTTGAGAGTTCATCAATATTTTAATTTCCCAAATGAAATATAAGATGATTGGCAAATAGGGGAAATGTGGGCAGGCTCTGTTCCAACAAGAGCACACATAGCTGGCTCAAAAGCTGTATGAAACTATCGCAAATTTGCTGATCAGCTTCCCTGCTTTCTCTTGTTTCCTCTTGGTCTAGTTCAACACAGCAACCAGAGTGATCCTTTGAAAATTTAAGTCAGATATCATCACCCTGAGTAGTTAGATGAGATTAGGACAGTTTAGGACAAGGGCCCCAGGAAGAGAAGATGATCTCTAAGGTCTGGAGTGGAGGGGGTGGCTAGAAGGGGGAGAAGGGAGACATATTTTAGTACTTTGAACAATAAAGATTTAAAAATAAAAGATTGATTAAAGCTTTAAAAAAAGGAGGAGATGAGCCAGGTGGTCAGAATGTGAGCAAGACAGGCAGAATGTACCAGTCAACTATAGAGCTGCCCTCCCCTGGACACAATGGTGGGAACTAAAGCAGGGGAACGAGGGCAAAAAGAGATTGGGTGGTAAAGAGCCAATAGAGGGCAAGAGTAGAAAAACATAAACCCCTAGATTAGTGACCTTCTGAAGCAACCCTTTTTGGGACCCCTCTGGTGTGCCAAGAGATTTGTGACTTTCACTGTAATAAACTTCCCTTCCCTTTGCTTACTGCTCCCTTGTCCCTGAATTCATTCCTGGACTTCTGGAGAAAACAAACCTAACAGTTCACACTGGAGTCTCAACTCTTTTGCTCCTAATCCTCCAATGGCTATCCATCCCTCTTACTCAGGGCAACAGCCAGTGTCGGTGCAAGGCCCCAACAAAGCCCGAGATTAACTGCCCTTTTGCTCCTTCTCTGATTTTCTCTCTTACCATTTTCTGTGTGATTCACTTTGTAAGCACACTAGCTCCCTGGGTATTTCTCAAATATTTTCCTTCCTCCATCACTTCTGCATGGGATTCCCCTTCACCTGGAATGCCTTTCCCCCAGATCATCTGCTCAAATGTCTCTATTCAACTCCTCTTCCCTTGTTCAATTTCTCTCTCAGAGGGGATGTCCTGGCCTGTAGATTAAGACAAAATTTCAAAACCAGGGTCTTGAAATGACATCCTTTGAGCATCTAATTCAAGCCTTGCCTAGGGATGACCCTGTCCTTGGACTGTTAGATGAGGCAATTGTGTCCTGTAGGGTTTGTTACAATATCTGGCCGGCAATGTGGAAGGCATCATACATGATGCACACCATTATCATTAGTATGCTTTAATCAGAATGTATTGTTCTTATTTTAATGTGATAGAATTGTTTAAAGATGAGTATTAGCAGAAAGGAAAATTATAATAGTATAAATAAAGAATAGAGAAGTGTAACAAACAAAACAAAGACTACCAAAAACAACAGAAAAATAACCTCTATTAAAACCAGAACATGGACTACAGTGAGAAGAACACCTCCATGCATATTCCTGCAGCTATCCGCACTCTAGTCCAACTAGTGACCCTCCACCTTACGATGTGTGGACCTGCAGCAGCCAACTAAGGATCAGAATCAAAACCGGAGTCTCTTGGCTTTGTGTCTTCAAATCTGTGTCTTAATATCTCCAGATGACTGTGCTGTACCCTAAAGTATGACAAGCCTGCTTTGTCTATAAATTGCTATTGTGTAAACAAATGTTATAGTTCTTAAATACCAACAATTGGTTTTATTTTATTTATACTGTCTCTCAATTATTTATTGCAAACCAGCCTTGTGGTGGGGCATGAGTCTTTACAGCAATAATCCCATTATATTTTGTTTAAATATGCAAAGAGGCCAAGCCTGCATTTTTGATGAGCTGAAATGGGCCACTGTCTGAATAATTCAGGGGTCTGCCCGATGACCTGCGGTGCTTCCATTTGCTCCATCTCCCTTGTGTTGTTGCCAATGTGTGAATTCTTCCCATTTTTTTTAAAAAATCATCAGGATGTAAAAGAGGGGAGAAAATCATTTGGATAATGTAAGTAAAAAAGAGAAAAGAAATGTCCTCTTTCCCCTCTCTTTGTATCTAGGTGCCTTATTGTCAAAATGTTTGTGGCCCATGACTTTTAGGAATTTTTTAATAGTAATTATTTAACACAACTTAAAATAAGAGCCAGAGGCATGGATGCATGGAACAGGCTGACAAATGTCAGGAGGGAGGGGGGAAATGGGAGTCTAGATAAAGGAAAATGAAGGGATTAGCTCAAGAACATATATAAGCAGCCCATGGACACAGGCAATAGTGTGGGGATGGCCGAGGTAGGGGAGGCGGCGGCTAGAGGTTGGGTAGAGGTGGGCAAAGGGGTGGGGATCAGAATTAGTGTCAATAAAAATTTTAAATTAAAATAATATTGTTTAAGGTCATTTTTCTCATCTGTATGGTTTTCTTCCTCTCTCTCAATTTTTAAAAAAATATTTCTAATCTAGTTAGAAAATAATTGAATTGAGTTTGTGTACATCAGACTATCTTTAGCCCTAGTAAAATGGAGTAACAGAGAATGTTAAGGGCTTACAAGTCAATCATTGAGTGCAAATGATTTTCTAATAGCAAGGATGACATAATAATATAAATGGCATCAAGGTAGTTTATTTAATCTGGGGAAGAGCTATCCAAATGCAGTATCCTGCAATATTTCTGTGCGATATCCCTTGCCGGGTACGAAGAGATATTTACTTTTTCATTTGTGATCTTTGCATAGGTGGCTTACATTTTTTTTCTTTTTCCTTTTTAGCAAAGGGGGTTGTTGGAGGGAAGTTTAATCAGAGCTGCTGCTGTGGGAAGAGAAAAAACGGAGCAGAAAGCCTCCCCTCCTTAGAAACAGTCGTGAATCCTCAACTACCTTGATACACTTCCAACCAACTCGTCGAGGGCAGTCCAACTTTAAAACAAATTGTTTGAAACCCCCAAACCTGCCGCCGAGCTGGCAGAGATGACTTCGACTTTGGAGGCATTTTGGCATGATCCCTGACAAACACTGGCCGTATGGCAGGCAGATCAATCAGCATGGCGAGCAGGAACCCGCACTGCCCCAAGGAGGACTCATCGGAGCACTTAATCCCTTCCTTCCCCTTGTTCTTCTCTAATTGCTTCTTTCAGTAGTATACCTTCCAAGAGGGCAAGGGTTGTGCTCACACATCTTTTGTAGTCCCAATGAACAGGAATCTAGGGCTGCAGATATTCAAAACAGTTTCTGTGACTTATTACTTTTCTCTACCTCTGCCTCTGATTATTCAGGGAAATGAAACACGGCTGACATCTAGCAACATTTTTCATTTGGGATGGTCACCCTAAGAGGGCCCGGATCATGTCTGCTCGTTCACCACTGTCAAATGAGAGTGGCTTAGTGCTATCTACAGGATGAGGCATAAAACATATGCTTCATAAATACCGGCGGGCAGAATGAGGAAAGAACCAACATTCCAAATCAAAAGGTAAAAATTGAAAAATGCAAGTTTGAGAGTACTCGTCAAAATGGAGCATCCCAAAGCTTTTGAGACAACTTTTCGCAAGGGGCGGTTTGAAAACCATGGTTCAGCACACATTTTTGTGAAATTATTAATATCTTCAATCACCATGTTCTTAAAAAATGAGATCTGACATTCACCTGATGTAAAAAAAAAAAAGTTCTATGAATACCACCACAGCATATCTGTGGACATTATTAAAATTAAAAGTATGTTGCTTAATCTAGAAGGGGCATTTGACAATATCAGGAGACATTTGTGGAAGGGCTGCTACGGGCACGTGGTGAGAAGAGGCCATTGATGGTAGAAGCCATCCTACAACACACAGGACATGACCCTACGGCAGAGAATTAGCCAGCCACAAACATCATTAGTGCTGAGCTTCAGAAAATCTGGCATATGCAAACAAATATTCATAAGCTCCATTTATACAGAATGAGAAAGATCTGAAGCGTCAGTAATTAGAAAATGGCACGCAGTACCTATTCAACCCTCCACGCTCCGCAACTAACAGCAAATCTTAGCTCCTTGCACCAAAATTACAATAATGATATACACAAGTTTCTAAAAGACTTGACATCTAAACCAAATGCCTAAATCCTATAATTTATCAATGAAAGGAGGCAAGGCTGGTATGGCTATGTGATTATTTTTTTTAGTTCAAATTTCTATTTATTTTAGAGATATGGCTAACTAGAGTTGGTTTCTCTCTTCTACGTTTAGATGAATTACATTCAATTGCTGTAATATCTGGACTGCTTAAATGTGTCACTGTAGGCAAAGGGTATGAAGTTTACAAGCAGATAATTTTAGAACAGTTATGTATATGGTTTATCCAAAGAGAGAAAAGCTATTAGCTGTAAAAAGTTATTATTTTTTCTTTTTCTCTTAAACATTCTTAATTTTGTGTTGCTTTTTTATTTAGTTGCAATTAATTGGAATTGTTTTAAAAATATGTAATATTGGCAGAAACCGGTTTGGCTCTGGATAGAGCATCGGCCTCGGGTCCCTGGTTCGATTCCAGTCAAGGTCATGTACCTTGGTTGCAGGCACATCCCAGTAGGGGATGTGCAAGAGGCAGCTGATTGATGATTCTCTCTCATTGATGTTTCCAACTCTCTATCCCTCTCTCTTCCTCTCTGTAAAAAATCAATAAAAAATATTTTTTAAAAAGTCAGATCTTCCTTTAAAAAAATCAATAAAATATATTTAAAAAGTAATAATAAAATAAGCCCTGGCCAGTGTGGTTCAATTGGTTGGGCATCATCCCATGCACTGAAGGGTTGCTGGTTCTATTGATGGTCAGGGCATATGCCGGGGTCACAGGTTCAATCCCAGGTCAGGGGCTTGTAGGAGACAGCTGATTAATGTTTCTCTCGCTCTCCCTCTCCCTTCCTCTCTCTCACAATCAATTATAATTACAATTTTTTTTTTAAAAAAACTGTGTAATATTAAAAGACACAAAAACCAAATTAGTTTTAACCATGGAGTCTCCTTTAAAGGAATCCTAATTAAATGCCATACCTATTCAACTGTGAATAATGGTTTCAATGATTGGTTAAGTACCTATTTATAAAATAATGTCATTTTGAATAAGAATATAAGTATGTCACATTGAAGTATTTCTTACCAAAGCAGGTACTTAGATAATTAGGATTCTCAACAATGCTTTATTAAATCCCTTACAATTTTTTTTGCCCTTAAAACTAAAGAAATCTGTTTGGCAGTGACTTTGATGTGTTTAACAGATTCTTTAGAACTTTAATAGATCAAAATGTAAATATGTTACATTACTAAGGGAGTCTTGAAAACGTGAAGACAGGGGGCCCAATGGTCAAATGGTTTGTTGACTGGAGTGCAATACAATGATTAGTTTTTTAATCATTAAACTTGTTAAAGTTATGAAAGGAAATTCATTATGGAGGTGGGTTACTATATTCTTTTCCTTTTGTTTTTCTACTTAACGAGATCATAGTTGCAGAGCCAATAGAAATATGAAGTGTGCATAGGAGGATCACAGCAGTTCAGTGAGCTTCTAATGACTTCAGCAACCAAGGGTGAATGCATGTCCATTAGCTTCCCATTCTAGTTCTATAATTTAATCAAGTGTGGCTCTCAGCACAAACGTGTGTTATGAAAATCCACATGGTGTGTTCTGAAGATATGAAGGACAGTTTGTGTGGGAAAACTAATAGTGCAATCTAAGTCCTTTGTCTTTACTTTGCAGAACTCTTATGATGTATGCCTTCCTCGCACATGCATACAGTTCCAAAATCAGTTTGAAGAGATTTAAGAAGAAAGAGATTAAAGACCATTAAACTGTAACACTTACCAAATGAATGGGTTGGTCATAATATATTTCACTATCTTCCCTACTTTTTAAGATACAAAGAAAACTACTGATATCTACCATAAAATATATTACATAATTAAAAATTATATTAGAGATATGGAGAACAGCTCCTGACCATTTTCCTACTTTAAAGATAACCCTAAAAATATGCACATCTCTTTAAAGATAAGCAGAACTCATTTTCCTTCTTTTCCATTCCAAGAGGGAATATAAAAGAGGCCATGTTAAGCTACCTTCTCTACCAAAGTACAGCATAGATCACATTTTATAGCTGAGTTAGCATCTTGACAGATATTATTTCATAGCGGAAATGTCACATATTAAGGACATGGGCACTGTTAAGCCAATAGCTGTTGTAAGTTAATGTATTGGAGGAGTTTAAGGCACATAAGACAATTCAGTGATGGGATCAAAATATTTTCCATGCCTGCTTGCCTGTCCAGAAATCATTTAGATGGACTCAGCAGTAGGATCACCCATGAGACCTTGCCTTTCTATTCTAGTTCCACATGACATCTCCAAAAGAAGGCTCCTACAGGTAGATCGTTAGCATAGCACGCATGCTTTATAAAGAGCCCATGGCTTCCCATTTACCATTTGGTCCAATTCTCCAAGACTATCCACATAAGGTCTCTCCTCCTACCACACTGAACTCCTCATCCTTCTCTGACCCATGTTTCTCTCTCGCCCTTGCTGTCTCTGCCCGGAGTCTTGGGCATCTACAGCAGGTTTGCATGTGTGCAGATCAAATGCTACGTTCTAAGAAACATTTCCTGCGTCTGAACTCAGGTTGTTGATCAGTTGCTTCTCTCTTTTCTCATGCTGTGTGTCACACACCTTGAACATGACCATGCTTTATTTCTCCCCTGTGTTCTAAGTCCACTGTGCCACTCATGATGTGTATTCGTTTTCCAATGGTTCTACAACCTAGCACAGTGCCTATTATGAAGGAGGTAGTAATGGTGCTGAATGACTAAATGAGTGAGGGCACTTGCTTATCAGCCATGGTACCCCCGACTTTAAAGGGATGTAAACTCAACAGCAACTCCATGCTGACATAGGATAAAAGGATTCAATTAAACACACACACACACACACACACACACACACACACACACACACACACCAAACAAACAAACAAACAAACAAACAAACAAACAAACACAGTAGCAATCCCTTGATTGGACAATAGGATGGTCTTAAAAGTCCATTCATTCAATGGCTTTGCTTTCCTTTAACAGTGCCCCTGACTGACAACTGCCAGCTTGATGTCTTTGTCATTTAATATGAGAATTCCTGGTCTTCTAAAGACCACATACTACCCAAGGAACTTTGATGTTTGAGTTCACTACATAATTTCCACCCTATGGAAGACTTATACATCCCCCATTACATGATACAACACTCCCTTCGTGTATTACAGCTAAGACACCGACACAACTGCAGTGTAAACTTTTTCATTAGGGCTTTTCCATGCCACAAACCGTCTTAATAGCCATATATCTGCTCAGGTTCTTGTCAAACCTCGCCATGCGATAAGAGGGAGGGAAATGCTTTATTCACTCACACAGCAATCACTTTGTACACCTCCGAGTAGGTTTTCAACGTACAGGAAGCTTAAAATGCACATCCTAAGCGGTATTTCAGGCCAGTCTTTTTCCAAATGATAAGGCAAGTAGGGTTCCCAGCAGATGTCTGAATATTTATGGGCAGCGTCTTTTGTCTGGTAAAAGGTTTATCTCGCTTTAACTAGCACTTCAGGACGGTGAGCTGTCATAAAGCCTCTCATTAAAAACTTCTCCCTCCTGACAAATAGGCCCCCAAACCCGGCTGCAGATCATTTCTAAGGCCTTGCAGGATTCTACTGGTGAATGGGCCTGGGAAATTACTTCTCAAACCCCAGGGGTGATCAAGAGGAAAAGCTGGCTGTTCTCCTACTTATGGCCATTGTTTATAGTGCAAATTGCCTAAATATGTCACAAGGCACCTTGATTCTGGCTATTACTAGGAAAGCAGCTATTCCTAGTCCTGCAATTTGCTGCAAAATGGACTTTATTTTGTGGTCCCTCAGAGAACATTTCCGGGCTATTCGTTTTCTCTTTTAAGGCATTTTTAGAAATTTGCCTGGTGAGGGCTGGCAACTCAGCTAGACCGAAGGATACAGGTGTGAAGTCAAGACCCAATTAAAAAAAAACTAATTCACTCCCTTTCAAGTACACTTTGTATTAGTACATTTGTCACTAACATGCCTCACACTCAGTATATATACTATTTTAAATATATATTATTGATATTTTACAGAGAGGAAGGGAGAGAGATAGAGAGCTAGAAATGTCGACCAGAGAGAAACATCAACCAGCTGCCTCCTGCACATCCCCTACCAGGGATGTGTCTGCAACCTATGTACATGTCCTTGACCAGAATCAAACCCGGGACCCCTCAGTCCGCAGACTGATGCTCTACCACTGAGCCAAACCGGTTTTGGCTCAGTATATACACTATTGATGAGATGGTTTGAAATGCGATGCTGCCATCAAACATGTCCTGATGTAATGGCCATGTCCTAAGGTAAAATTTACATCACATTAGCATCCAACCAAAATCTAATCTGGGGCCTGTGACACGTCATTTCATATACATAAAATTGTCTGGTAGAGGAGATGAAAGCCAATTTTGTTTCTTTTGTTCAGTATCCTATTTGTTGAAGAAACGTATACATAAAAAACATTTTATTTCACTTAGATTTTATTGCCCTTTCTCCTAAATAGTAATGCTATAGTAGTAACTGTGACTTTTGCTAAGTTTAATGGGATGGCCATTAAACTCTCTAGTATCTTGTTCCTCAACATGTGGTCCAGGACGAGGTAGACTCATCTGGGAGCCTGATACAGAATCAGATCCAACCCCAGCCCTACTGCATCAGAATCCGCAGTACAATAAGATCCCCAGGTAAGTCATACTTAAGGTCAAATTTGAGAAAACTTGCCTAATTTCTTCTTCTTTTTTTAATGTCTTCCATGGCTCTGAGTACATTTTCTACTGTGTTGTTTTTAAAGAGATTCTTGGTTTCTTTCTTAATCATTTTTCTTAATTTCTTTTCCAGTTCCTATTGGAGAGTCAAGCAGCTTCAAATAATCATAGCAGCATCAATATGCCTCTTACAAATGTAATGACAAACAACTGGATATTTAGTTCAGTTCCTAAAGAGTCTCCATAGGGTATCTGCCTTTATCTATAAAATTTCCTTTGCCCACCTCCCCAAAATTTCATTTCCTATGAGACATTTTCATGGCAACCCTGACACTAAAACTACCATTCTTTCCAAATATTCACCAAATGAGTTTGAAATGTCTATTATGGTCCAGATTTAGAAAAGGAGTTATAAGTATTAAGAGGTATAAAGTAGTAAGACCCAACATCTACATGCATACCACACACACACACACACACACACACACACACACACACACACGGTGTTAGTATGATGTTAGAAATAAAACTGCAAAAGATGGCTGCCTGTTAGGCCCTCATGAAAGCAATCAAAAGTGCTGAAGTTAGTTTAAAAATGAAAGATTTTTGTTGACTTGACCTTTTGTCTGCACTCCTGACCCAAATTTGCAACTGATCACTGAATCTAGCATCTCAGACATCTCAAAACAACTATGTCCCATTCTGAATATTTTCATTCTCGTTCTATCCTCTATTCTTTCTCCTACATTTGATTATTAAAATAGTATGGAAAATTCCAGGTCATCCTTGCCTTCTCCTTCTCTCTCATCATTTATAACAAACCCATAGTCCAGTGTTGTCAGTGCTACATCTGAAATGTATCCAAATCCTGTCTGTCTTCCTTTCAAGTGTGATGGGCCCTGTTGAGCACTTTACTATCTCTCATTAAGATTAATCCAATTACTTCCTTTGGTTTATCTCTCTCAGTCGTGGATGAAGACATTTATGTTTTAACTAGAGGCCTGATGCACAAAATTAATGGAGGTAGGATCCCTAGGCCTGGCCAGCAGTCAGGGCCCATCTATGGGGTGACCTGTGGGACAGTCAGGGCACCCACCATGACCAGCTTGGCACTACTCGCCCCTGGCCAATCCCCTTCCTCTGTGGTGCAACCGGCGGGGCAATTGGGGTGAGAGGTAGGTTCCAATCACAGCTGCCTTGGCTGACCTGGGGCCTGCAGGCTGGGGGCAGCTCCTGTATTGAGCATCTAACCCCTGGTGGTCAGTGAGAGGCATAGCGACCAGTCATTCAGCCATTAGGTCGATTTGCATATTAGGCTTTTATTATAGAGGATTCTCTCTCCACGTTATCAGTTCCGCACAAGTTGAACCCTGCCTTTTCAAAATAGAATTAAAGAAACCCTACATTTCCTAGACTCCCTTGCTACTAGACAAATATGGCTTCTGCTAACCAGAAGCTCCTGAGAAGGACTTAGATTTGGAAGAGAGTTTAGAATAACAGGTGGGCAGGGCATGTGGCATTCACTCATGTGGCCAAGAGGTGGCAGAAGTAGCAGGATCCCACGGTTTGCAGCAATGTAATTGGGGGCAAGGGGTGACAGTGGCACCCTTCTGGCTCTTGTAACAGGAGATCTAGAAGTTCACTGTTGGCTAATATTCAGCATTTATTTGCTACCAGTGAATCTAATTGTCAAGATTTTTCTTTCTAAACAAACTATGAAGAAAAAATGTATGATAATTTCATTTATTTTCTTTTTTAAGGTAGATGGAATGAGAAACTAAACTACTGCCATTCTCTTATAATTGTTCACTGAGTATTTTTATTATGTCCTACCGCTCATTGAAGGGAAACAAATATGACTTAATGTCTGCTAACTGGTATTCAAATTTTGAAGTGTTTATCCTCATGTGGCCATGATGATATACCCTTTTTTTATATTACTATTTGAAACTTCTATGAAAAATAACATGGAGCTACAAACACATTAAACTTACTGTTAAAAAATAAAAACAAAAAAGCTCTTTCTGACTTTTTAACCACCGATTGAAATTATGCTACTGCATTAAAGTTAGTCAAGAGAAAAATATTTAGAATCAGTTTTTTCTTCTTCTTGTAGTTTTTCCTCCCACCCTTCAGCTTTTAGCACGCCTTCCCTTTTGCACAGATTATATGTGGGGAAATGAATGTTCAGCAAAATTAGGCAGTTGACTAGCACCGGAGGTTTTCAACATATACTTTTGCTTTATTTCATGCAAGAGCAAGTCTGAGGCCATCTGCCTGCCAACAACTACATCCTTCACGCCCGTTATGGAGACAGAACCCCCCACCTCATCATTAAAAGGCAATCTTCAAAGGGACATTGTTTTTGCTTATTCCCATTGTGACAGATGTTTTATATCATCTACCTCCACATGCGAACTCCTCTGTGAGGGACTACCCACTCTCTGCAGCCAGCTGTGGAAATAGCTCCGGTGTCATCTGTGGCAGCTCTCGTTCCATTCTTCTGACCTCACCGAAAACCACATCCAAGAGCAGGAAAAACAAACAGCCCTGATAACTTCCTTGAAAACATTTCCAGGGCAGAAGATAGGCCAGCTTTAGACACGAGCTCTTTGCAAAGTACGCAACAAAAGAGAGGCAAACTTATTCGGAACACTCAAATGTCACCACGCTAGCCAATCGGGGTAATCCCTAGATTAAGGAATCATGAAGCAATCGCATCTGGGGGCATGATTCAGCCGAAAACATCTGGTAGGCTCCGAACCACTTCAATTAGCTGGAGGATGCATCCATCAATCACTTCTTTTCTTTTGATTGTACAACGTTCCCACGAGGAAATGTTTACACCACCAAACTCATCCAGCTCTTTGAAATACTGTGACGAGACTATAACATCTTTCTTAAATGGATAGACAATTAACTGAAGTTGTGCTGTGGTGGAATTATACCCTGATGTTAGCATATATTTTAGGAACAAAAATTAATATTTTTAAGGAGACTCATATTGGCTTGCTTGAAATTGACAAAGCAAAACTGTTAGTAGAAAGAGTGATATCACTTTCTAACATTGATGGGGCTGCTGAAATTATGGTATACATGCCAACTGTCTGAAACGTTAAAGCCTTAATAACTTTAAAATATATATTTGTTGATATTTAGAGTTTAGAATATATTTTTTAAAACTTATATTAGTTATCAGAATAAAAATGCATTTATAGGCAGAGGTCTGGAGTCTCAAGGGAGGGATTGGTTCATCTCTGAAGAAGAGTTAGCAGTAATTATAGATGTCAATCATAACTCACTTATGGAGAGCTTCCGCTCTCCTTAGCTCTTTCATTAATGCCAATTGCCAACCCACTTGTTAATTAAGGGTGGTATTTTATTGTGTCATTCCTCTTAAGGTTTCTGCATTCACCCCAGAAACAACTGTTTAATTAGTGCCTTTTAGTATTTGCACAGCAATGGAGTAGTAAACACAGCTAACCCACATATTCCATGTAGCAACCTATTTTTGAATATGGTAGGATATTTTTATACAATGAAAAAATTCTCAAAAATCTAATTACAGTTTTATGGGTTCCTCATAGGATAGACCTAATACATAGTAATATCCAATGGTCTTGGAATAAGGTTCACTTTTTTTAAGGTAATTTTTTTTTTACCCATTGTACAAAATCCAAACTTAATTCAAAATAATACAACTTAATTGGTTCATAATAGTTTCTGTGGGTTTTTAAGCTACCATTTTTTTTTGGCATAACTTTCATGGGGGGTTATTATGAATCAGGGAATAAGTGATCAAAGTTAAAAATAAAAATTGTATTCTAAGAATTCATCCATATTAAAAAAAAAACAACCTAGTGATCTGGTGCACAAAATTCATGCACATAAAAAAGGGAATTAATTAGAGGAAACAATGTAATATTGCTATTTGCCCTTTCTCTATAATAGAAGTGTCAGAGGTGAAAGAAAATTAGTAAAATGTATATGAAAACCTTCCTCTTGTCAGAGTCTGGGGCTTAACATGGGACCCAGAGTCAAGTCCAGCCCACCCACATGCACCTCAAAATCACATGAGACCCAGTTCCGGCTAGATCCCCCTCATCCCCCCACTGGGCTAGATCCAGACCCAGCCAGTCCCACCCTTGTCAAGCCCTGCCAGGCAGGAGGCATAGCTTCATGTCTACAGGCCCAGCGCCAGGACAGGAGGTGTGGTCTGAGGTGCCCCAGTACAGACCTGGGTGGGGGGTTTGCCTTGAGGTCCTCTGTCAAGCCCCGCCAGGTGGGTGAAATGGCATGATATCCCTTGTCAAACCCCACCAGGTTGGGGGTGGGGTGGTGCAGCCTCAGGTCACCTGGCCCAGCAGTGGGATGGGGGGGGTGCGCAGGCTTAGGTCCCCTGTTAAGCCCCACCTGGTGGGGGGGGTGAAGCCTGAGGTCCCCCAGCCTGGCACTGGGGTGGGGCGAGCAGCCTGAGGTCCCCTAGCCCAGCACCAGTATGGGAAGAGCACCTTGAGGTCCTCTGTCAAGCCCCACAGGGACAGGGGAGGGGGTAGCCTCAGGTTCCTGCTGTTTGCTTCTTAAGTCTCCTTATGGGAACTTGGCCTCAGGGTGCAGCCATCTTTGTGAGGGAGTGATGGTCAATTAGCACATTCCCTCTTTATTAGATGGGATGACTTTGCCCCATACTGCTTGGTTCAGCGATATTGTGGACTCAGAAGGGTAAAATGATATTTTTAAGATAAACTGGGATGAAGGTAGTACACAAAAAGGTAGTATGTAAGAATTTCAGGGAGAAAAATCAGAATAGAAAACTAGTTTTGATGTACCATGCTTTTTAAGAACAACTAACTGCAATGCTTAATTTAGCACTCTTTAAACACCTGAATTGTCAAGACCAGTAATCACACTTGCCAATTTGCTCACACCACAAATTTTTCAAAACCCAAAGTATAAATGAGTCTTCTCAGATACAGAGGAGTTAAGAGATACGCTGCCTCACTTCAAATACCACAACTTATCAGCAACAGTAAATGACAGCCCTCTTTAAAAATAAAATAAAATAAAACCTGGCTTTATTTTAACCCGTGTGGCTGACTTTCAGTAGGCCCGTGAGCAGCTTGCTTCTTATGACCACCATACATGACCCAATTTGCAAATCTGATCTCCAGAGCTGTGGAACAATTTTCACATAGGTATGTTTTAAAAAACGAGAGAGTCAATAATGGAACAATGAGGCTTCCTGGTGTGTTCTAGAGCTAACACTCCAAAATCATGTCAAATCAACCAAATTAGTTTTGTTCTCCCCCCCCACCCCCACCCCCTCCCAGAATCTGGGAGTGGAGAGAAGCAAGGAGATCATTCGGTGGAAATACAGTCTGTGAATGTAGCAGCAGAAAAGCTGATGATCTACAGAGATTAAGGAAGCAGATGGCAGTGTCTCAGAATGACGTTAGCATCATAAAGCCGGGGCCCTGTCTGATGGGGAAATGTAGCCTACAAGGACCCGGAGTAGCTGGCAACTCTGTAGGGATTCCCCAACCCTGTTCCATGGAGGCATCCAAAGCCATTGAAATATAATGGCATCAAAACCTGTCTGTTTTGATTATAACCACTAAGAGGCAAGGAACTGCAATGCAAATTTAGAGAGAAACCATTGAACAAAGGTATAGCTGGGATTAGCAACTGTAGCAATTAATGACTCTCCGCACTGCGCATTAACCAGGTGCTACACTCATCTATTTGCAAAGTAGCTGTGATGATTTGCAGATCTGAAGCAGAGGTTCTAGAGTTCTGACAGCTGCATTTTCCTCCTGGGAAGCTTTATTCCTTCATTTTACTTCTCTGGTAAATTCTTCCTCTCACCTTTTACTTTCCCTAACTCTGGTTTCTTGGAACGAAGGATGCAATGTGCCATGTAAATTCGGTATTGATTTTATGTCCCCAAAAGAGTAGCCTGATACCTATCTTTGTCTTTCACCTGTAGAGAATCAGAAGAAGGTCAGTGAAACCCACTGAATTTGTTTTCTGTATTATTAACATTTCTGTGTTGGCAAATTATTCTTAAGGTTTTTATATTAGTATTGGATTTTATGCAAATCTGCCTAAGTAGTTAAATTTTGTTAGGAAAAAAAAAACCTTACACATGAAATATTTTAAGAACCTTAAAAATGAAATATTTTAAGAAAAGAATTAAATTCTGATACTATTTGGTTGAATGTGCTGGTCAGAAAGCTTTGAATTAAATCATATTAATTTCTTTCCACTTAAAATATAATGATGGGATTGCTAAAAGATGAAAACATATCTTACTTCTTATACTAATCAAATCAGCATTAACGGACAAAAGATAACTTACTAATATTTTGTATTCTATGTAAAAAAGGACCCAATTATAATTTTTTGTTAATCTGTCAACTTAATTTACTCTGGGTTAAATTATATAACCTGATATATAAAAATTTAATGAAGAATCAAGCCACATATAATGAAATGGAATTGGTGTTAATTGGATTGAAACATACCTGTTTCAGATCTGACATCAATTTGTGTGATACCAGAAAAGGCAATTAACCTCTCTGGATCACTTCCTTCATCCATAAGGACATTATCCTATAATATTCAGGTTTATATTTTGTGATAACATATGTAATATTACCATAAGACAGTGAGGAAAGGACCTTTACATAACCTAAATAAGCAGAGCATTATTCCAGAGAGAGAAAACTGCATTGAAAAGATCAATTCACTGTGCTCATGCCTAGAATTCTCTAGAAGGTCACAAACTTTTCATTACATACTAATAGAAAAAAAATGCACATGCTTAAGTCTATTCAGTGACAACTTCATGCACACTAAGATACTAATGGCCAGATCAAATTCTTCAGAGGAGGTTTTGAGAGAAGCACACACACCATTAGTTTGATGGAAAAGCTATGTTCTATTTCCTCTGGTCTCTCTCCAGGCTCCCAAAACACACACACACACACACACACACACACACACACACGTCTCTCTCTCTCTCTCTCTCTCTCTCTCTCTCTCTCTCTCTCTCTCTCTCTCTGTCAGAGCCCGCAGATATGTGCAACCAGAATCCCATTAATCTTTCTTGAACAAAATTTAACAAAATACATATTCCCTAATCTACTCATCTGTTTATCTCTTTCTTCTCCAATACACTGTAGGTTTCCTGTTTACTCAGCACCACATGCCTGAACATGGAACAACACACAGCATGTGGCACACAGTGGCTTCTCTATAAATACTGTTTAAATGAAAAAGCAAAGGAGAGAAAGAATGAGCTGTTGGATTTAAGTGTCTTGAAGAAAGAGCTTTGTGGGGGAGAACTGAAGGATGTTGAAAATAATGGCTGAGTTTCCTAAAAGACAACTTTTACCTTCCTGACAATGTCATCAAAATCTAACTTCAAATAATGAACATGGTTTATTGGCATATTTTAATACTTTATTAATATTTTCTCTATTGGAATGTAAATCCCATAAAGAAAAGAACCTCTGTTATGATCAGTTTTGTATTCTAAGTGCCTAGAA
This sequence comes from Vespertilio murinus, assembly GCA_963924515.1. Classification (NCBI taxonomy): domain Eukaryota; kingdom Metazoa; phylum Chordata; class Mammalia; order Chiroptera; family Vespertilionidae; genus Vespertilio; species Vespertilio murinus. The sequence goes on from OZ004715.1 coordinate 13,228,027, forward strand.
TGGTGCTTGGCCCATAGCAGACACTGACAACTGTTTATTGGATGAATGAATAAATGCATGAATAAATGACTTAATATAATGATAGTGTAATGGGGGGGGGGGAGAAGAGTGGATAAAAATACCTACTTTTTTATTGCTTTCATTCATCCTAGATAGAGACAACAGAAGTTTTCTGATTCTACTTTAAAATATTCCAGAAATTAATTAATTATACAATTTGAAGTTCCTGAATCTCCTTTTGGAGGGTTCTTAAATACTTTGAGATTAATAAAATTTAAAACTTATTTTATTCCCCTAAGGTATATTATTAATTTTCAAATGCATACATATTTTTATGGAAATATAACCCATGTGTTTCTGATTCATTTACATGTTTAGTGTTCTATCATAACTGTAGTCAGACTTTTGTGGTAATTAAAAGCCTACTTTAGGAGGGTGGGGGCAGGCTAGAAGGAGTAAATGGGGAAAAAAGGAGACATACGTAATATTTTCAACAATAAGGATTTAAAAAAAATAAAAACTAAAAGCCCACTGTAGGAGAAACATTTGCTTCTTTTGACCAATAAGTGCATATCTAGTGAAAGCAATATAAGGAAAGTCTAACGACTTTCAGGTGGGTTCAAAAATCATAATTTTTGAGAGGTTTAATAATTCAAAACAAAAAAGGATGTGCTTTTAATGAATATTCACTGGTGTTTATTAAACTTAACATAAAAAGAAGAGAAGACATACCCTAAACAAGTGCTGTGAGATTTAACAATTGTCTAATGAGTTTAGTCTGTATAAGACCAATTGAAAGAAAATAAAAAAGAGAAAGATCTATTACAGAGTACAGGAATACAGGTAAAAATAGGCTTTAATTCTTGCATACTTTTGACTTTGTTAGGAAATCAATGCTGTAACAATTTATTTCATTTTCTAGAACAGATGTGAGAAGAATTGTGTCAGCCAGAACATTTCTCACCATATGCCTGGCCAGGTGTAATAGAAATGGACACGATCAAATGATTGGATCTTTCTGATTTACGTGGGACTGTCTACATAACTTCATAAGCAAGGGTAATTGCTACTATCAGGGCAGCCTTGCTGAACCATGGCAAATCAGGATCATAAATACTGGGAACACAGCCTACTCAATCTCTGAAGAGACTAAAGCTACATGATCTTTAACAGTTTGCTCCAGGTACAGAATTAAGTGTCTCTGCTTTTGTTGTTGTTGTTGTTAGAATTGTGAAAGAAAAAAAATCGCCAAAAACCTTCAAATCTGTTCAGATAGCAGTCATTATATCCTACCGATGAAAGATTTATGTTTGAAACATTTAATCCTGTTGTATTATGGCCGTTCCCCTAAACGACCCTGCTGCTGATTGTCTGCCAATGAAGCATCCTTCTCACCAGCTTCACAAAGGATCTTTTTTTTTTTAATTAAAGACATAAAGAGGGAAGGTTAAAGCTTTGAACCACCATCTAATTTGTAAACACTTGTCTAGAGCTACAGACATACATTCAAGGATTCTTGAGAAACTTACTTTCTAGTCCTTAAAATGTCAAAGAGGAAGGAAAGAAAAACCAAAGAAATAGTGTGTATGAAATCCAAAATCCTCAGGACATGGGAAAATCCCACAGGAAAAGATGATGTTTTTCAATAATTTAGATCTCACATCCTTCTCACCCTCCAACCCCCCACTCCTCCACCTCCCAACCTCACCCCGTGGAGCCTTTTCAAACTGGCTACTTGAAACACTGGAAACACTGGAATGATGGAATCACTGGGAGTTCAGACTTTGATGATAAGTCAAAGTGCTTCTTATTACCAGCATCAACTATAACATTAGAGGAAAATACACTTGAAAGCCCTCAGTGCCAACCAAGGATGGGATAATCTAGAAGAGCATGGAATAATCTATGCTTGTCAATAAAGCGAAATAAATAAAAATAAGTAAAATGTTCAGAAACATGAAGAAGAGACCATCCTATTTTCTACAAGTGGTAGGAACCTTTCAGAGATCATGGTGTAGGGTTTATAGAGCCCCTTGCATTTACCATGATCAATAATGCGTTAAATAAATCTAAATATACAGGTGCCACTTTGGGGGTTCCTATGAGCTTGACAAAGGAGCTGGCTGCTTCCTTAGTTTGTTTCAGGCAAGGGGCTGCTGCCGTGTTTTCATATTTTGTTGCTCTTCCTCTCCCTGCATTAGTGGCTACAGAGGAAAGGACATTTAATGAATAAAGTACCTTTCTGAAATATTATGCAGGATTGGAATGAAAGAGTTTTTCCATGAACATGTAAGGCAATTTCTCATACTTACATATCGACTTCTAAACTTGAAAAGGGGTTGGACTAAATGGCCTGTAAGATTTCTTATAATTTAAAGCATCTATCTCTATTTTTCCAATTTATCACTGTAGTCAGTTCCTTAAGTGGGAACGTCAGGTGCATATGCTTTGGCTGATTCAAAAAGGCATATATTGTACAATATATAATTAGCCTTAAATTTATAGGTATGAGCAAAAGTATAATCAGGTTGCTAAATAATCTTGCTTGCAAGGGGCATAAGCAAGCACTTGATTTAGTGCACGTATGACTAGTATACTTAACATAATGTTATCATATGCATATTATTTCATATTCCTAGGTCTAGGGGCTATTGCATATTTCAAGCATGGTTATTATTAGTGAAAAGTAAATGCATTGCTAGGAATGCCATCCATTCTCTCCAATGGGAAGAAATGACTCCCAAGTCTATCACTGACACTTTTGTATGCCAAAACTCTATTTCAGACTACATATTAAAAACCTTTATCTGGTTCCACAAACCTGATGTGCCCCAAAGGAACTCTATGTCCCTGATCTTGAATTTATTCATTCTCTTCCACATATTAATTCAGTTTAAGAACATTACCTTCTACCTAGCCATCTAAGGCTAACTACTAGAGTCAGATTTGACCCATTCATCCTCCTTATCTTTTCTCTTTCTCAATTTTTCTATTTCAACTCCATACTGGTCTTTCTTTCTCCTTTCATTCTAATTTATACCATGAATATCAACAGTGTTTAGCATGAACATCAACAGTGTTTAGTCTTTTTAACAAGACATTGAACATCCTCAAATAAACATATCCTACCTAATAAAAGATAAACATGCAAATTGGCATAACTTTACCATGACCACAAGCCACACCCACCACCAATCAGGGTGAGTATGCAAATTAACTCAACCAAGATGGTGGTTAATTTGCATACCCAGGCCAGTGGAAGATTGAAGACAGCATAGAAAGAAGCCAAGTGCTGCAGAAGGGAGCCAAGCTGTGGAGAAGCAAGCAAGCAGGGCAGGAGGGGGGAGGGGAAGGGAAGCAGGTGAGACAGCAACCGCAGCAGGAGGCCCTATTGCAGGAATCTTCCTGCAAGGGGCCACTAGTATTTGTATAAAATGTATAGGTCAGCGTTTTGGCTAAATAATACCTACGGTGGAGATCAGCATATGTGGATGGCAATATATATACATGGTATCCGTCCATCTAGCCACCCATTTGTCCATGCCATGTAAAATAGGAATTATTCCTTGAAAGAAATTTTGTATACACATTTCAGAAAGGTTGGAAGAAATAACTTTGAAGTGTGACATTAGAATCTAAGTATTTGTACATGTAGCATGCAACACAAACTTAGCATCTTAATGATTTTTCAGTATTGGCTGAAGACACTTGAGATACAAGATTGAAGAGATAAAAGGCTTTATAGGAAAGTAAGAATCCATGTCTCACATACACCATTGTTATGCATAAATAGTTCTAATGTGTATTGATTAAAAGCCCTTTAAGGATAACTCTTTGATAAAAGGTCTCTTCTGAATAGAAGTTTTAAGATTATTGTTCAGGACTCAACTTGATAATTAGGCTGATTTCCTTGGTACTAAATGGGAATTAAAAAGCCAAGAACACCATACTTGTTATAACATGGATAGGGATTAATCCTCTTATTTGAAATTTGCTTTGAGTTTCCCCATCTTGTTCCTAGCTTCTATTATGTGCCACAATATTATGCTTATGTTATGTGATATGAAAAAGCAGGCACTATACTATTTTAAGAAAATACACAAACAGTGTGATGCCAATTAAATTATTTGCACATCTACCTGCCCAATTCAGCAGAAAAATAAGTTTTCTCTGCTGATGTTATGGTTTTGCTGTCACTTCTCAAGAGCAGCTTTCGGAATGAGCTGACCTTGTGGAATTATTATTGTATGTTGTAACAGATATATGCTAGATCTGAAGCCAAATCATCGATGTATGCAGATATTCTTTAAAATTCTAAAAGTCCATACCAAGTAAGCTCATTTTGTTTGTTCAGTTTACTACCAATAACTTCATTTTGCACCAGACTCATCTTGGCAACTACATCAGGCTCCAGTACTGCTAAAAGCCATGAGTACTTCATGAGCCACTGAGTAAGGATGGCTCATTAGTCCAACACCGACCAACAATGTTTGAGGCGCAATTCGTCTCTCAATAATCAAAGGCACAGGAACTACAGAAACTCAAAGAGTATAAGTTTAGATTCTTCACAAAGACATTTCTTGAGGAGAATTCTGGCACAAATTGCTGATCATCTACCTTGCAGCCTCCTTCAGTGAGGAGATAAATTGGCCTATATCTGGATGATAACGCTAAGTCAGATGGTAAAGCTTTTATAAAATCTCGGCTGAGACTAAAGGAATCTAGAAGACTGAACAAGCTAAGTGCCAGTCAGTTGGATTTACAAAGTGTCACTGTTATACCAAGCTAGATCATGAGAAACATATATATCTGGAGAATTTTAACTTAGCTGCTCTAGACATTTCATAACAAAATTGAAAGTTAACATTTGCTTTTTTTTTTTAATTGAGAGTTAATAAAAGAAATGACCACAAGAAAAATGTTTTTGTCTACACATATAACTGTTATCCAAGGCATCAGGATGGTAAATAACATTATAGAATGGTATTTTTTTTCTAGAATATAACAGCAGTGAAAAAATAAACAAACATCTTCTCGGGGCCGTCTGATATGCTTCCCTTTGTCAAAGAATAAAACAATATAATCAATTCTTGTTAACTATTTTGGAATTGGCTTTTGAAAACACAAGACAAAATTTTAGTGTCCTATTGTAGTAAACTACTCAGAGCCTAAATTTTTAACTAGTTTATTTTCTTTGCTATCTGATTTTTGTTTCATTTAATTTAACTGTCTTTTGAAGTATGTCTTTAATTTTATATCTCAATTTCTAAGAGCAGGTGAGGTAGAAACCCTTATCACTTATTCTCCTTGGACACAAAGGTGGTGGATATATATATATATATATATATATATATTTACTGGTAAAAACAGGCCACAGAGGAAGTAAACACTGGCCACACAGGAAGTAAAAACCGAACTGAACTTATTCAAATATCACACTGTGCATTTTCTAAAGTGGTTCTTTTATTCAATCTGAGAAGAGGGTTTTCTTTAATTGTAGTCATAACAAGGGTTGCTGCTTGTCCTAAGAAGTAGGTGTACTAATTCTTTAGATTTTTTTTTGAAAGGAAAACAGGATGGAGAAGAGAATGGCAAGAATAATCTTTACTACCTATAGGCTTTGCCTGTAGTGATCAACCATGACCAACAAATGCATAACAATATTACAAACACTGCATTCTGGAACTTAATACTGAGCTAAATTATTAAAAGTGTTTATGACAGGGGATCTGATCAAGAGGGAAACAAAGTGTATTCAAACAGAGAAAAAATGTAAATTTAAGTCCTACCTCTGGTAAATATTCCTTGTAAGCAATAGAAAAGTCTGAAGGTACTTCACTAGTATTTGTGTTAGTATTTTGAAAATATTACTCTAAATTATATCACTTCTTACATTTTAATGAACAATAAAAAACAAATATTTTCTTATAGCATACCTGATTTTATATATGTAGATATAAATATAGCTAAAGATATATGGAATCTGCCCCTTCCCAACTCAGGTACACCCGAATTGGTTGTCTGATGAAACCTACGTTAGGCAATAGCATTAACTAGGATCCTGAATTGTAACATAGCACATACATAGAAATAACTAGGGTCACCTGTGCTACCCTACCAGAGGTTAATCTTTTTTAAAATATATATATATATATATATATATATATATATATATATATATATATATATAGATATAGATATAATTGATATTTTACAGAGAGGCAGGGAGAGAGATAGAGAGCTAGAAACATCGACCAGCTGCCTCTTGCACACCCCCTGCCAGGGAATGTGCCCGCAACCAAGGTATATGCCCTTGACCGGAATCGAACCCGGCACCTTTCAGTCCACAGACTGACTCTCTACAACTGAGCCAAACCAGTTTCGGCCCAGAGGTTAATCTTTAAAGCCAAATAAAGTGTCCCAATGACATTCTGTGAGGCAAAAGTAGAGAATAATATATATTTTTATTAAATTGATTGTGGTGTCATTGGTTAATAGGATCATGTAGGTTTCAAGTGTGCATTGCTATGATACAAGGTCTGTATACTGCTCTGTATGTCCACCATCCAAAGTCAAATCATCTTCTGTCTCCACCATACACGAGGCCCCCTGTTATCTCCCAAATTCCCATCCCCTTCCCTCTGGCAATGACCACATTGCTGTTGGTGTCCAGAGTTTCGGTTTTACATCCCACATATGAGTGAAATCATATGGTTCTTGGGTGGGATGTGATCAACCAAAGAACTTTTTATGCATATATGCATATCCCAAGAACACAGGCAATAGGCTGGTGAAAGCCTGGGGTAGAGAGTGGGGGTAGGCTAGAAGTCAATGAGGGGAAAAGGGGGCCATTTATAATACTTTCAGCAATTAAGTTTTTTTTTTAAAGGAAATACTCTCAATATTTGAACCCATTGAATGATTATTTGTTTAACTGAATGCCTACATATTTAACATAACTGTGAAAGTTCTAGACATGTATGATCATTTTCTTCCAATGTGCAATGAAGAACAAGTAGTTTCATAGACTATTTGTACCCTTATCCTCAAGCCTTCAGTAATTTTCTAGTAGTTTCTGTTGTCCTAGCAACACTTATAAAATAAATGATTTACCCTATTGCTGTATGATTGTGTTTCCCTGGTAACTTGCTATTCTCTAGATAGTTTGACATGGATTTTATTTTATCTTCATACTTGCTTTCTTTAGAGATAACCCATAGAAAATAATGCTTTAATAGCTTGGATACCTAATACTGTATTTCCATTTAATAGTACTTAATGTGCTAAATAACTGTTCATAATGTAATGTCAATGTCTTTACAAAGGAACTGGCATGTTCTTGTTTACTAATGAAGTGATAAAAAAAGAAATTTGAAGTACTACCTAAGAATACATTAGGAGTCATGGATGATTGGAACCTTTACTTCTTAGGAGCTTTTTCAGTCTTGTCTTCAGAATGCTGTGCCTGAAGTTCTAAAAAAGTGATACATTACTATTCCTTGAGCTAGTCTTTCTTTTTTAAGGTCCATGGTAAAATAACACAAAACTGCATGCCAAAATATAGATCATAGGCACACAGTTGGATTTCAAAAGATTCTCGATTCACCATTTATTTTGGTCACTCCTGCATTTAGGAGGTAGGGATCTTAGGCATCAGGAAATGTTCTCTTCTATAAGCCTTCAAAAGCTCTACTTAAAATATGAATATTACCTTCAAAAATATTTCTGCGGATAGAAAATGACTGTATGTGCAAAGCCCTTGGACAACAACAATTTTATAATGCGGCCAAATTTAAAATTTTCCATTTATGATTGGTTCATCTATTACTCTACTGGAAATTATGACTTTTTAACACACATCAGTGACAGAATTTAGCTTTTCTGCTTTGCATTTTCCAAAGTAAACCTAAATTCTAGACAACTGCCTTTGGACTATCAAGCTAATAAAGAAAGTGTAGTAAAGTGTGTCAGATTTACTAACAAAAGTTGTACTTCAATAGACCAAAATTTAACCTTTCCAAACAAATATTTCTCTATTCCTTAACACAAACATTTCCTTTAATACAGGTTATTTTACTCTCTGAGCTCTGAAATAACTTGAAACCCAACATATACTTTTTTTGTGGTCTTTTCACATAAAGTGCCCTCTTTCTGGTAATTTCTAATGTTGTATAATTGCTAACCATCTGACATATTTTCTGGTGTAAATTTTTAGGTATTATCACCCTAAGCACATAAAAATTATCTCTACAATTACTTTCTATTTTTTTCAGGTCATTATTTTTCTCTTTCCCTCCCACATTTCCCACGAGTCAAAGAATCTTCTGTACATATTTGATGCTTAAGAATATTTTAATCACTTAATAGTTTTCCACTGAACTCAAGCTTCTCATTTTCCTAAAATGAACTGCTAGAAATGCTTACTCTTGTCACCTTTATTCAACAGGGTACCGGAAACCCTAGCCAGAGTTATTAGGCAAAAAATAAACAAATAAAAAAATAAAGAAAAAAAAATAAAACACATCTAATATGAAAAGGAAGAAGGAAAACTGTCACAATTTATAGATGACATAATCCTATTTAATAAAGACAGAAAATGAAAATTGACTGTAACACTGCGACAAAGATGGCGGTGCAAATTTACATGACAAGGTGAGAGGTGGGAAGGCAGCTCTGGCACGAGTGAAGGTGGGAATGTGGTGCCAGTAGCCAGGGGAAGGAAGGCCTATACTTGCATGAATCTTCATTCATTGGACCTCTAGTATATACACAGAAAACCCTAGAGTCCATACAAAAAATGATAGAACTAATAAACAAATTACTGCTTATATCAAAAAATAATATATATAAACAAAGATAAAAATATTGAGGAAGGCACAAATAAAGAGGAAGCTATCCTGTGCTCATGGATTGGAAGAAATTAATATTGTTAAAATAACCATACAACCCAAAGAAATCCATGTATTCAATGTAATCCCTATCAATATTTCTATGGTACTTTTCACAGAAATAGAACAAGCAATCCTAAAATTTGTATGGAGCCAAAAAAAAAAAAAAAAAAAAAAAAAAGAATCCCTAAATAGTCAAAGCAATCTTGAAAAATAACAAAGTTGGAGCCATATACTTCCTGATTTCAAACTATACTACAAAGCTATATTAATTAAAATAATATGGCATTGGTATAGAAGCATACATACAAATGAATGAAAAAGAATAAAAAGACCAGGAAATAAACTCACAAATACACGATCAATTAATTTAAAACAAGGAGCTAAGAATATTCAATAAATAGTTAGAGAAACTAGATAATCACATGAAAAGAATGAAACTGAATCTCTATATTTTACTGGATACAAAAATAAACTCAAAATGAATTAAAGACTTAAACATTAGACCTGCAACTGCAAAACTCTTAGAAGAAAACATAAGGAGTAAACTTGACATTGGTCTTGGCAATGATTTTTTTGGATTTGACACACAAAAATCCCCAGAAAAAATAACAACAAACAAACAACAACAAAAAACCCAAAGGCAACAGAAGCATAATAAACAAATGGGACTACACCAAACTAATAAGCCTCTGCATAGCAAAGGAAACCATCAACAAAATGAAAGGACAACGTATTAAGAGAAAATATTTTCAAATTATATATTTTATAAGGAGTTAATATCCAAAGTATTTAAAGAAGTCATACCACTTAATAGCAAAACAAACAAACAAAAAAACAAAAACAAAAACAAAAAACCCAATTTGAATTTTAAAATGGTCAGAGAAATTAAATAGGCATTTTCCCAAAGACATAAAAATGGCCAATAGGTACATGAAAAGGTGCTCAACATCATTAATCAGTGGTGTAAATGCAAGTCAAAACTGCTATGAGATATCACATCACACCAGGAGAATGGCTATTATCAAAAAGTCAAGAGGTAACAAGTATTGATAAGTACGTAGTGAAAGAAACCCCTTGTGCAATGTTGGTGGGAATGTAAACTGATGCAGCCACTAGGGAAAACAGTGTGAAGGTTCCTCAAAAAATTAAAAATATAACCACCCTATGGTCTAGGATCCCACTTCTGGGTTTCTATAAAAGGATATGAAGGCAGGATTCCAAAGAGATATATATAAATAAATATTATGGATCTATTATTCAGCCAGAAGAAAGAGGAAAATCCTGCTATTTGTGATGACATGGATGGACTTTAAAGGCATTATTCTGAGTGAAGTAAGTTTGGCAGAGAAAGATAAATACTGCATGGTATCACTTACATGTGGAAACTACAATGAATGAATACATAAATTCAAACTCATGGAAACAGTAGAAAAATATTTGCCAGGTGTTGGAAAAATAGTGAGAAGTTGGTAAAAGGATACCAATTTTTAGCTATCCTACCCAATAAAGAGTAATATGCAAATTAACCATCACTCTGTCCATAAGACAGGCCCATAAGCCAATCAGAACGAGTATGTAAATAAATCCAACCAAGGTGGCTACAGCCACAGAGAACAGGAGGTAGGCAGTTCCCTGGCAACTGAGGAAGCCAAGCTTTCTGCCTGCCCTTGCTGGCCTAGGCCTCCACTCAAGGCTACAAAGTTTCAATTATAGAAGGTAAACAAATTCAAACAGAAATGGCTTCCACCAGAGGGTGAGAAAGAGGCTTGGCTCTGCTGTAGGCTACAAAGTTGCAATTGTAGAAAGTAAATAAATTCCAGATACCAGGGCCTCAGTTTGGGTCACTGGGAGGCATGACCAGCCTGCAAACCACTACAGGCCCCTCGCTCAGGCTGCCTCATGCCCCAAGGGAACCCCCGCCCTGATCTGGGACACCTGTCAGGGCAAACCAGCTGGCCCCGACCCATGCACCAGGCCTCTATACTCTCTAATAAAAGGGTAATATGCAGATTGACCATCACTCCAACACACAAGATGGCTGCCCCCATGTGGTCAAAGATCCTGGCCCTATGTGGACACAAGATGGCCAGCAGGAGAAGGCAGCTGGGAGGGACCAAGCCTGAAAGAGAGGGCAGTTGGAGGTGATCAACCCTGCAGGGAAAGGCAGTAAGGGGTGGCCAGGCCGGCTGAGGAGGGAAGTTGGAAGCAAACTGGATGGCAGGGGAGCAGTTAGATATCAATCAGGCTGGCATGGGAGTGGTTAGGGGGTAATCAGTTGGGAGCCAGCAGTCCTGGATTTTAGGCCCGATGATCAGGCCTAAAAGGGCAGTTGGATATCCCTCCAGGGGTCCCAGATTGGAGAGGATGCAGGCTGGGCTGAGGGACAACCCCCCCCCCCCTTACACAAATTTCATGCACAGGGCCTCTAGTAAGATTAATAAGATCTGAGTATCTAATGTAAATTATGGTGACCATAGTTATAAACATTGTATTATATATTTGAAATTTGTTACAAGTGTAGAACTTAATGGACTTTCTCTCTCCCACTCACACATACATACAAACACAGACACAAAATAAGTGAAATGATGGATGTACTAATTACCTACATGGTGGGAATGCTTTCACAATGTATCCAATCACAATGATGTACTCTTAAGTACCTGACACTTTTATTTGTTAATTATGCCTCAATAAAGTTAGAAAAATCATGAGTAAATGCAAAGACATTTTCTCTTAGGAAAACTGAAGGCTATCAATATGTCATATTCTTAAGTTAATATATAAATTCAAAGTGATCTCAATAAAAATTTTAGTGTTTTTTTTTTTAACTTCACAACTACTACTAAAGTTATTCTGGAAATTTGAAATAGGTAGAAGAATTATTGAGATAGAAAACATAGCTAGAAAATTAATGAGAAATAAGAAAATAACAATATTGGGTTAAGTCCTGTCCACACATATGGTATTACAATAGCAGAGTAATGATAAAAAATAGATCAACATAATAGAATACAGTGAAAAAAATACAACAAAAGATAAAAGAGATTTATTCTATGAAAATTTTGGCATAAAATTTTATATCAGTGGAAAAACATAATTGATGTATATGGTACAAGTTGTTTATGATAATCCATTACCCATTTGGGGAGGAGAATTGAATCATACTCTCATTCCATATTACAAATAAACTCCAAGGGAAACAAAATTTTAAAATAAAATATACTATGAACTCAATAATAAAACATATGATGATGCATTGTTGTTTGTCAATTATACCTCAACTTTTAAAACTTTACTAAACTTAAAACAGAAAAGCAATAACAATAAAAACCACCAAACAAACAAAACCATATGGTGTTTTAAATCATTGTAGTTAATAAGATATTTTGCATGGAGTCCAGATGTTCTAAAGTAGGGACTGGCAAAATACAGCTTAGGAGCCAAATGTGGCCCTCATCTGTTTCTGTAAATAAAGTTTTATTGGAACCCAGCCATGCCTATTCATTTATGCATTATCTATTGCTGCTTTCACACTACAGCCACAAAAATGCCTAGGTGTGACAGAGAGACCATATGGGTCACAAAACTGAAAATATTTGTGGTTTGGCTCCTTACAGAAAAGGGTTCTTAACCTTGCTCTAAAGGGAACAACTGGTAAATACTAAGTTATATTCTAAATATTAAAGTTCTGTATGATGAACACTATAAAATTAAAGTTAAAGCAAACTAAGAAAATATCTAGATAGTCCATGACAATGTTAACTTACTAACTGTAATAAGATCTTTTAAAAAAATAAGAAGAGCTCAATATCCTAGAAGATAAATGAGCAAACTAAAAGAACTTGGAGCTCAAAGAAAAAGAAAAAAACAAACAAGTCAATAGACATGTAAAAAGCAATGTAAGTCCTCTAGGACTTGGAGAAATAAAAATAATCTGTTTTTAATCTTAAAGAGCCTAACCAACATTAATACAATACCACTCACTATGTATCACATTCACCAGGTATTTGAAACTTGAGATTATAGTGTTAATTGAAGTCACAGGGAAACAAACACTCTCACTAGCAGTGCAAGCTGACAATAATGTATAACAAATTTAAAGCGCACATACCTTTTATACTATCTATTTATCCTATATTTTCTCATAAATGCTCCATATTAATCTTGAGTTTATTGAGCAATTACTAGAAGCAACTTAATGACTATGACTAGGAAATTGATTAAACACCTTTTGGTGCATTTATATAATTGCATAGTATGAAATTTAAAAAAATGACATAGGCCTATATGTAAATCATGTAATGGCATTCAGGATATTGTATTATATTGTAATACAATATCTATAGATTGATCTTGTATATATCAGATGCAAACATAACCTTTCATATCTATACAAAAACTGGATGGTGATATACAGATTTGTTGCCAAGTTTACTTCTAGAGGGTAGCACTGATGAGTGGAAAGTCTTTTATGCTCTATGCACTTTTGAATGATGAATCTTGAACTTTATTGTTTAAAGTATTTTTTTCTAAAGTTACTTTAGATTATTTTTGAAAACTTACTGCAGAATTTGGAAGCCACTTACAACAATGGCAAAGCCAGCACTCTTGTTTTTGTTTGTTTGTTTGTTTGTTTACATTAGTTAAGATGTCCAAGAGACTTTCTGTGAAAATGATTTGTTCAAATTCACTTTACCCCACCTTAGAAAGAGGTGATACTCAAAAGAAACTGTTTCACCTAAGTTTATTCTCACTCATATGAGTTATCTTCTGTTAAGATGGTACATATGGGTTAGAGTTGCTATCGTTTAGTTTTTGCTATGTACTTAAAAAAAACACACAAAAAAACTACAACCTTGTCTTAACTGGTTTGGCTCAGTGGATAGAAAATCGACCTGCAGACTCAAGGGTCCCAGGTTCCATTCCAGTCAAGATCATGTACCTTGGTTACAGGCATATCCCTACTAGGGGGTGTGCAGGTGTTGTGCCAAGATTCAGTGATCCCCAAAGACCACCAGGGAACCAAATCTGATGCAATTAGCAAGAGAGTCTCTTCCATGCTAGCATGGGCTCCATCCCACTCAAGCAGAACACATGGCAGACAAGAGAAAGAATATAACATCTCAATGGGTTTTATATGGGGGAGGGAGAGTGAGGGGTGGTATGACCCTGATTGGTTGGGTGAGGGTTAGGGTCTGGCCACAAAATGGAGGATAGCTCCACCCTGCCCCACAAGGGGGCAGGGTTCTAGCCTTGCCCTTTCAGGAGGCAGCTGATTGATGTTTCTGTCTCATTGATATTTTTAATTCTCTCTCTCTCTCTCTCACTTCCTCTCTGTAAATAAATCAATAAAATATATTTAAGAAAACAAAACAAAACAAAACAAAACACACAATCTGGCCTGGACATATGTTTACTTGATTAACTACTTAGATAGCAAAAGCACTGTCTTTGATAATGACACTATGAGGGTTAGGATTTTTGCTCAGCTCAGGTGTTGGTATAAAAGGATAGTATCAAAAACCTTGCTTTCTGAACAGAATTCTAAGGATTTAAATATTCCTCTCCAAATTTGGTGACGGGCTTTTACAGAACACACACCTGCCAATTTGGGGGACATGACCTCTAAAATTAGGCGTCAGGTCTTACTAGTTTTCAGGGGGAAAAAATGACCAAAATTAAAGTATTCTGGAGCTTCCTTGCACAGCCTTGTTGTAGAGTTTGTATTTACTCTTTCACTGTAAATGTATGGTTTATTAAACATCATTAGTTAGCCATGCAGAGCAACAAATCATGCCATGATTCAAGGAGGGCATCCAGAATTTCTTACAATGCTGTAATGAGGTAACCAATCTGAAACTGAGTAACAGTGAAAGCTGACCTTTCTCCTTCAGATGAAGTAATGCTGCCTGGGTGAGGAACAGGAGATTTATGACTCACGTGCACCTAAATAAAAATTTAAAAGAGGGAACCATGCTCCTTCTTGGGAACTCACATCTTTTCTCCTTGTCAGCACAGCTTTGACAAAATATCCGACGTATTGCAACACAGGAATTTCAATTGTGAATCCATCTGAGGTTCCACTGTGGCATGCCGCTATGCAGAGCAGAGACTGGGTGCCATCCATCATCTATTAAAATTCTGTCAGTGTAAGAGTACCATACAGAATCCTGCTCGGAGAAGCAGGGACAAATAGCTGATGGCGTGGACAAAGTCAGCATTTTTAGTTCCTCACAGCAAAAAAGCAAACTCCTAATTGCCTCTAACAGTGCTCTCGCCTCAGTGTCTGCTCAGGTGAAACTCAACGAAGTGCAGAGACACTTTCTGCCCTACAAGGGGTCTGACAACTTTCCGCGGGGCCTGATCAGAGGCCGGTAACTGACAGAGAACTTGTTTTCTTGCACCAACACCAGTGTGATAGTTGTAATGCAGACAAGGGACTTATCCCCTCTTTCACACAGGTAAAAAGCCTCTCAGCATCGTATTTCTTGAAGAACATTGCATGCAACTTAGAAAATTCAATCTCCAAAGAAGGAAACAGAAATGGCAAGCTTCAGTTCTATGCTACACTTTCTATTCTCCTCTCATCTCATCCCTGTACTACCTATCCCTCTCCTTTATTATTATTTTATTTTAAAATATATATATTTATTGATTTTTTACAGAGAGGAAGGGAGAGGGATAGAGAGCTAGAAACATCAATGAGAAACATCAACCAGCTGCCTCCTGCAAACCCTCTATCGGGGATGTGCCCACAACCAGTATACATGCCCTTGACCAGAATCGAACCTCGGACCCTTCAATCCACAGTCCGATGCTCCACTGAGCCAAACCGGTTTCAGCTTCCCTCTCCTTCTTTACATCATTGTGTTTCTCCCTTAGAATGTGGCTACTCCTTTTGGGCCCCAAGGAAGACCAGAGGCACAGGGCTCTGCTTTAAAACTTTCTGCAAGCACCCAGAAACCCGGTTAAGATCTCAGAGTCATTCGAGTCCAGGCTAAACAAGAACCTGCAAGGCTCTGGGCTCTAATGAGGAAGTCACATTCTTAGTGATGATGGGAAAATAAGCCTGTAACACTTAGAGCATACACATGAGATTTTCCTCAAAACGGTGGAAGAGAAAATGCAAGAGAAGAGCTGGAAGTGAATCTGAATTAGGGCAACATATTTGAGAGCTGTTGATACTGATACTTTGAACTTATTGGTAGATTCTAAGAGGTACTCAGTGGGCCTTTTTGAAAAAAAAAATCGTCACCTGAGGATATGTATTTTCCATTGATCTTTAGGGAGAGAGAGTGGAAGGAAGGGAAGGAGAGGGAAACATTGATGCAAGAGAGACACATTGACTGGCTGCCTCCCACACACACCCAACTGGGGTGGGGATTGAACCTGCAACCGAGGTACATGCTCTTGACTTGGAATTGGTCCAAGGGCTGATGCTCTAACTACTGAGAAACTGGCCAAGGTTCAATGGGCCTTTTTTATTTTACTTTATTTTATTTTTATTGATTTCAGAGAGAAACGAAGAGAAAGAGAGAGAGATAAAAAACATCAATGATGACAGAGAATCATTGATTGGCTTTCTCCTGCACACCCTTACTGGGGATTGAGCCCACAACCCAGGCATGTGCCCTTGACCAGAATCAAACCCGGAACCCTTCAATCAACAGCCCGATGCTCTAGCCACACCAGCTAGGGCCATGGGGAATTTTTTAAAAATGTCAGGTGTTGAATGGTTTAGTAAGTTATTGAAGTCCCAATCTAAGCAATCTGTCTTCTGTATAACTACAGAGGTTGTTTCCACCAAACTCATTAGTAAAGTAAATACCTAGTATGAATGTGGTAGAAATAGGTGATCATCATGTATTCTTCATTTTATTTCTAAACTATACTCATTTTGTTTAATTGGGCTAATCTAAGGCATAATGTGCAGTCTATTCAAATAAATAAATAGATTTTTAGATTCAGGTGTTTTGTTTCATTGCCTTAGGTTGCTTAAGCACTTTTGTACTTTGGTATCATGGAGTGATTAACTTAACACTCACTTTGATGATAAAACTAAGACCAGTTGGACGATTTATACAATCTAGACAACCAGCAAGACTGTTGCTAGGCAAATATTGTGGTATAAAGTCTGTGTTTCCATGACAATTTTTAGCCCATTTTTCCATGTTAAAGACAACAAAGTCGTGGGTGGTCCAGCCACTCCTTTTTCTAGGAATCTGCCCCAGCCACAGACATTACATTTAAAACCAAGTGACGTAAGCTCAAACATGATGCACAGTCTGGTCATGGGGAGTGATAAGATATCACTGATCCATAGCAAGATAGATCCAAGGGAGTGAATGAACCGAACGTGAATGAACGAACACACACACACACACACACACCACGATTGCTAAAGTAAAATGTATAAGAAATAATGCATTCAAAAATGGGGCTGGAGCTGTGCTGGGGTGAGGAGGTGGTAATGAAAAATTTCTAAGGTCCTGAGTGATAGTTGAAATAGACACATACAAACATCTTCTTTTCTCCTCACAGCTCTAGAAATACTACAAGTCTCACATACTTTGACATCTGGCAAAATATTCAGATTTTCTTGCCAGATGTGCATTCCTTTTGGCCACAATGAGATGATACTTAACCTCAGTGTGAGGACTAAGCTAGCATTAGTGCTCTATAGATGAACACACTATATTTTTTTAGAAGGTAGTTGTTTCCTTCTCAAAAGTCTACTCTTTAGAACTTGGCAGGACATCTTCTCTTTTCCTGTGTTGGCTCAGTCAGTGCTATACATTGGTTTGGCAGCATATATTGAATTCTACCTCATGACTTGGACGGAAAAGTGTATCTTGGATTCATTGTATGTTGGTATGATTTATAGAATGTAGGCCAGATGAACTCAGGAAGCCCTCAAGGTGTGGAAATGAGAGCAAAGAGAAGGATTTGCAAAATATGGTCTAAAAGTTCTGCTGTAGTAGGCTACATATATTTTATCCTTTAAATAAAAATAAAAAAACGAACTATCAAAACATTAGGAGCAACATGGAATGTTCCTTAGTTTTCAAAAAGTGGAGGAAGTTCAAGTATGAAAACCAGGTGCTGTGATCCTTTGAGTCGAGGAAATGGATGCCTGTGCATTTAGCTTCCTGTTCCTTAATATGTGCTACCTTACTAATATTCAACTTTTAACAGAGTTAAAAATAGCATTGCTTCTTCTTTGTACAACACATAGATCTAATAATCATAAGGATAATGGTAATAATAATAATGTATACCATGTCAGACTTAAAAAAATGTTGTCACATATGATCTTATTTTATTTTCCCCACACCCTTGCCAAGTACAGTGTCAGGTAAGGAAACAAAGGCACAGATGTGGGCATACCCAGAAGAGTATGCCAGAGACCTTGTCACCCAGCTCTCAGTCTCAGGTTCCTTCCCTATCTCATCCTCTCATGAGTGCATTGCTACCGAAATCTATCTTGCACTTCTATAGAGCCAGGAAGAAGTAGACAAAGACAAATGAAAACATTAGCTTTCAGTCTAGATTCTAATGGAATATGTAATATTTTTCACTTGGGACTGATGTAGTATTGTTCCACAGAATGGAAAATCTAGCAAGTAGAAAATAGAGTTTGAATATTTTTGGAAGATTTTTCCCACAAAAGAAGAAGAGAAGGCTTCTAGTTAGTTAACATAAAAAATTACCTAGCAACATTGCTATCTATATATTTCCATCTATTATAAGACAGCTAACTTCCTATTTTAAATATATTGCTTTGAGTTAATACTTGGCCATGATACTGAAACTCACTCCCAAAGCACACCAAATTGCATTTGAAGAAAACAAAGCATTACAGGAGAAGGAAAACAGGCTTTTCTCCAATAATGGATTTACTTGTTTAGAGTTCAGAGTTCCTGCATGAAGTGGAAATTCCCTATTCGTAACAAATAGTAGATATCAATTTTTGAGATTGACTGATACTTCCTCTAAGCAAGTTTATCTCTCTATCTCTATCTCTATTTCTATCTCTAACTATTGTATATGCTTTTGTAGAATTTCAGGAACAGCTTTTATCTGGAAACTATGGCTGCCTGAAAGAGGTATAAAATATAACAAAAGCTTTACCCCAAAGCTTCTATGCATTACAAAAGCTTGCACTTGGATAATAGAAATATTTAGCCTCAGGTGACTGAGAACACTTACTGTTGGTTGCATAACGTATGGCGGATGAGGCATCCATGAAGTACTCTGGACCTATGCATCAAACAGCATTTATTAGCACAAAGCAATCACAGAGAGAACTTGGTTCTTGCGTTCAGTGGAGTCACACAAGATCATTAAAAAAAAAGTGGAATCCATCTGATTTTACAGCTAATTAGTGCTCAAAACTAAGGATATAAAGCACATTTCTTGGACCTGATTCATTTGGTCCCTGATACATGATAAAATGTAAAGCAAATTCCTGCTTCATTGGAGCTGGCTGCAGTGCCCACATGGACCAGGCTGGGACCTGGAACATATTTTAAGGATGGTGTTAGAGACTAAAGTATCAGGCAGCCTCCGGGACCTCCTATTTAGAGGTCAACTCCCAGGGATACCCGGGCAAATACTAAGAAACAAGTACAAGTGTTTATGCTAAGACTTCCTTTTTTTTCTTATTCCCCCCTGTCATTTGTTTGAACTTCCAATTCTCAAGTGATTCTCATCTTGGAAACAAGTCCAAATAGTAAAAGTTGGGGTACGAGTTAAATAGATCAACCAAAAACTGGGGGAAATGCTGTGGGATAAACCCAAGTTAAGCAAGTTTGTAATTTTTTTCTTTCATAGTAACTGGTATGTAAATAAAAAGGAGTATTTGAGCCAACTGTTCTGAAATGGGCCTTGTCAGCCAAATGTGAACATCAACTTGAAGAGCTGTTTGTCACATAAAGAACCTTAAAGATTTTGTTTTCGGTAGACTCACACAAGCAAAGATTGCCAATGCCATTTAGACTTTAAAAGAAAAAAAAAAAGGACAAAGTGTTGAAAGGCAAGAATCAACAACGTAGGAAATTGCTCTAATTCCTTTTATGAGAAAAGAGAGCTGGGGTTAAATTCCACTTAGGAGCCCTCCCAAGTCAAGTCACTTTTCTGTGGATGTTTTATTCATGCCACCAAAGTGCTCCACACTGGGGCTCAATGGGTGGTCTTGGCTGAAACAGAGGCCAAGATTGGGGTGGGGGGAGTGTTTAAAAAAAAAGCCCCAAATACACATTACAACCAGGCAGGCCTGTGTGAGGAACAAAAAAAGAGAACAGCACCTGCACAGAGCCTCATCAGGGGTCCCAGGGAAAGGCAATTAGGAAATCAGTCATTCAGAGACCCGCGGATGCAATCCACACGAAAAGTCTATTCTGTTCGCCCACCAACATGTATGAAGACTCTAAGTGCAGGAAATGAATGAAAATGAGCTGCGTTGGGGCGGGGAGGGTGGGGAGGGGAGAGGATCTGCTCAGGAAAAATGTGCATAGTCTCAAGTTTGATGCTCTGACAGCTGGGGCATCCCGAGATGAAGTATGTAGTGGCTGAATAAGGTGATGCTTAACTGAATTAGTAGCAGTCAGCAGCATCAGAATGCTACCCATTGTAAAGCCTCCACCCCCACCCCCACCATCTGCACCACACAGAGAAACACATGGTGTGTGTGCGCGCTCGCTCTCTCTCTTCTCTCTCTCCTCTTTCTCCAGAGTTTTTTTTAAATGATACTAGAGACTCTATGTAACATGGACAGCGATTTCTTCTTAGAAGAATTGTCTGAGGAACAATATGAGGGAAAGAGAAGCAGAGAGTGATATCACATCGTGGATAACTCCAAAGAAGTAAGATAAGAAGTCGTTTTTAAGGGAGAAGTATGATTATTTCAATCCACCTGCGTACACAGAGTTAACTGGCTACACCATCTGGTTTAGGACACACACCGATTCTCGGGTTTTTCCTGTGTTTCAGTATGTGGAACCCCTGAGGTCTCCTTTGGCTCTCTAGGAACCGAGAACGAAGTCAGAACAGACAGGAGGAATCACGCTTTACCACTTTGATCATCCTTTCTATTTCCTGGGGGAAATGACTGAACACCCATCCATGTAGTTTTTTACATGGCTACACAGGACAACTGTGACAAAATGAGATGACAATGGTAAAACGTGCCAGAGGAAGGGCAGGGGATGCGAGAAATGTGCTCTCAGAAAAAAAAAAAGAAAGAAAAGAAAGAAAAACCACTCTAGGAAGCGTGACAACCAAAACAACAGACAGCAAACAAAATCATTTCTCAGTGGTGAGAAAGACAGCGGTACTAAAGTTGTCGGGGAAGTAGCATAATCATGAAAACTCAGCAGGTAAGTTTTCTCAGAAGAATGGCAAGCAAGGTGGGTTTTATCCTTCAGTGAAATAGATGCCAAGGAGCCCTCGGAAGGGTAGGCTAATGGGTGACTTGAGTACTACTACGTCAGGATGTGAGTCAAGTGTGCGAGGGCAATCTCTAAAAGTTCTACTGTGTCTTGGCCTCTATGGCGATTACCACTGTCAACAAGAGTTCTCTCCTGAGGGGCGGGGAAATCGGACATACCTGGTATGTGGAGACAGGGGAAGCAGCAATGAATGGCGTGATAGATGTCTGTGGAATCATGCGGTTGGTTGCAATACTGTACGGTGAAGAATAAAATCTGCAAACAGAAAACAACAACAAAAGAAGAAGATTCATACAGCTGCCGAATGCCTGGCTGCTCACCGAATGCTACCAAGCACTTCCGGGGAAGACAAGAGTTTTCCACCCTCACATTTGCCCACCAACTCTGAACAGGCACATCCAGGAGGTGTGTTGTACTGGACTCCACTAAGAGAAGTCAGTCCCTCTGAACAGCAAGACAACTTGGAGTTATCTCATAAAATCGGCCACACACAATCAGGCCAGGCAAGCGTGACAGTGTGTTTTAACCAACACGGGGAGAAAAGCATCAGGCGCTGTTTTGTTTTGTTTTGGAAAGATGATGCCATTTTAAAGCTCTTTGGAAAGAAAGGAAAAATGATAATACCAAGCTTTCTAAAGGAGGCTGGTGTTCCTTAAACACAAATGGCATCTATATCTTTTCACTGAAGAAAAGGAATCAGCTCCAAGAGTTTTGGATTCAGTTTTGTGAGGTATATTTTGCATGTTCATACCCTCATGCAAAATCTAAGCTAAATACTTTCTCTGTGAAAAGAGAAGGGGACGATTCAGTCATGGTGTTGGTGGAGATTCTGGATGTATGTGATATACTCTGTAGGCTCTGTAAAAAGCATTGCGTTTTCCAGTCCTCCATGCCCCTTCATTGAACAATTGTAGAATGAATGATACTGAGCAAATCAGGACTTCACAAATTAGAGGAAGATTATCCTTCCAGGGATCTACTGAAGAACAGATTCTAGATCTGAGATCAGTGACAGCCATCTTTGCTCAGATGTCACCCTAGAGTCCACCAGTTACCCAATGCTCAAATTCCTCAACCAGATTTAAAATCACATTTCCTCCTTCTTGTCTCCCTGGGAAGTGAAATGCTGGTGTGGCCAGACCAAGAACAGACAAAACC
Organism: Vespertilio murinus; assembly: GCA_963924515.1. Classification (NCBI taxonomy): domain Eukaryota; kingdom Metazoa; phylum Chordata; class Mammalia; order Chiroptera; family Vespertilionidae; genus Vespertilio; species Vespertilio murinus. The sequence continues at coordinate 13,250,528 of OZ004715.1, forward strand.
AGGTTGCCTATGATGGAGTATTTCACTGATGGGAAGATATATTGGGAAAACGTGTACCAGCATCAGGGATAATGAAATCAGCATTTTACTTTGCCATACTGTTAGTAAAAGTCAACTACTATCAACTACTGTTTTCAATTTTTTTTAAAAAAAAAAGCATAACTGAGATTGGACTTTTGGGGACAAAAGCTTCATCACACCTCAGGAGTTACCTTTCTAAAACTCTCATGGGTTACCTTTCTAAAGCTGCATTCCACAAGACCTCGCATTGAATATAGGAAGGCTAGACTTCAAGGTTGCCATTTAATGAGTAAATTCTTTGAGCATATATTCTATAAAAGTTTCCATGCAAGTACTATGGAACTATGGTGTCAGATTTACTTTACTAGCTCGCAATAAGGATTATAGCATCACATTATTTTGGTTAAAATATAGCTAAAAATTATTCTTTATACATTATATCTTTTCTATTCATACCCACCAGTCCTCTAAATTTGTAGTAGTTGTGCAGTTTGGAAAAAAAATCTATTGACTACATACCAATTAAAACAGTTAATTTATAATAAAATGGCAATACTAGTGGTAGCAAGAAATCAGAGAAAGTGTAACTCTCTTTCATTGCTGGTGGAAACGCAGAATGGTACAGCCATTGTGAAAAACAGGTTGGAAGTTTCTTATAAGTTAAACATGCACATCACATATAACCCAACAACCCCACTGGTAGATATTAACTAAAGAAAAATGGAAACATATGTCTGCACAAAATCCTTAATGCAAATGTTTACAGCAGGTTTACTGATACTTCCCCAAGGCTGGAAACAAGCCAAATATCCTTTAACTGAGTCAATAAACAAACTGGTGCATCTGTATATTGGACAGCTATTCAGCAATAAAAAAAGTAAATAGCTACTGATTCATTTAATAGGATGAATCTTGAGTGAATTATGCTAAATGAAAGAAGTCAGACTCAAATGACTCGATATTTTATAATTCCACTTTTATCATAATATAGAAAATGCATATCAAGGCAGAAAATAGATTGGTGGATGCCAAAGGCTGGGGTTGGGAGATGGGGTTGACCACAGTGACACATGAGGGAGTTTGGGGAAGTGATGTAATTCTTCTATATCTTGGTTGTTTGGTGCTTGAACGACTATGTGTTTGCCAGAACTCGTTGAATTGTACACTACAAAGAATGAATACATAGTCTATGTAAATAACACCTAATAAATCTGATGTTTAAAAGAAGTCAATTACTATGTAAGAAAACATCCACACTTCCATGTTTAAAACATTTTATTGAGCATATACTATGTGTAACAGAGATGGGGAAGACTCTAAAACATTCCTTTGAATTTCTCATTGAGACATTTAAATCGAATTTTATCTGTATATGAATCATTCTAAAACCCTCCAATAGCTTTCCATCGCAATGAGAATAAAAATTGAATTTCTAGTATTGGCTAGCACAGTGGCTGGCAAACTGTGGCTCACAAGCCACATGCTGCTCTTTGGCCCCATGAGTGTGGCTCTTCCGCAAAATACCAAGGCCTGGGCGAGTCTATTTTGAAGAAATGGCATTAGAAGAAATTTAAGTTTAAAAAATGTGTCTCTCAAAAAAATTTCCATGATTCTACTGTTGATATTTGGCTCTGTTGACTAATGAGTTTGCTGACCACTGGACTAGCACAATGAATCTACCTCTCTCTCTAATATTTCCTCTTACTCCTCTCCCCCTAGCCAATTAGAATCCAACTGTACAAACCTTTTTGTATCATGGTCCCATCATTCTCACTCCCATCTTGGATCACTGACCTTACAATTCTCTCTACCTAGAATGTTCACTTCCCTAAATCTCCGTTACCTCTTACTCATTATGGGTATCACTCAACTTTCACTTCTTCAGAGAGGCCTGTGCTAAAGTAGTAACCACCATCCCTGTCCACATTGTTCTCTATTCCTTTCCTCTTACTGATTTTTTCATGCTCTTATCACTGTCTGAACTAGTAATTAAAAACCAGTTAGATGTATCTTATGGGCTGAATGTGAGTGTCCCTCCACAATTCATATTGATATTCTAACTCCCAGTGTGGTTATATTTGGAGATGGAGCCTCTGAGGAAGCAATTAAGGTTAAATGAGCTCAAGAGAGAGGGGTACTGAACTGATTTATATTTTCTCTCTCTCTCTCTCTCTCTCTCTCTCTCTCTCTCTCTCTCGCTCTTTCTCTCCCCTCACTACCCCCCCCCACTCTGTCTCTCTCTACACATATACATGGAGGAAATGCCACATGAAGGCACAGTGAGAAGGCAGCCATCTACAAGCCAGGAATAGAGTCCTCATCAGAAATGGAATCTGCCAGACCTTGATCTTGGACTTCCCCTAAACCTGTAAGAAACAGGGAGAGAACCCTGAGAAGACAGACCATCATCACATATTTATAAATTCTTTCTGGAAAGTTAACTAATGCATGCATTCAACATGCATTAAGTCTTAGTAACTAGGGAAAACAGTCCTTTTCCCACAAAAAAATCATGGTTTGAATTTAAAAATCTCCTTTAGCTCTATCTTTAATAAGTCTTACTTATGAGGGAGTGAATAGAAATATGAATTTGGGGCTCATAATGACACGAGAGGCACCCCACATGGTGGATTAACTTCTATTAAAAACCCAGTTTCCGCCTCTTACACCAATGGAGCGCACTGTGCATCTCATTTTAGTGTGGCTGGTTTATTTTGTAAAATGTACCAACTGGAGTATTAAAAGGGAAAGAAATAAGGATTGGATTGACAGGCAGAGGTTATGGAAATTCTATGGGAAAAACAGAGGGCAGACACAGAAAGAAACCAGCCAACGAAATTGATACTTACTAAGGGAACCCTTGGGTGGGGAGGGGGTCAATCGAATGCATTTTTATTCCATCTGCTCTAATCCTAGCCATCCAGCAAGAATGACATTTCATACTTTTTCTCAAGTTCCAATACTGCTGCTAAAGGCAGAGAGTATATCTTCCCAGAAAATATCCTGGGAAGAAGGAATCAGCACACCGTGCCTTGATCCCCTAATCCTGGTGTTCTGGCAGAAGCACTTCCCACGTCCAGCAATAAACCAGATGAACGTACAAGAAACCCTTGCTTACACCATCACAAGAGAGGCTGTGACTGCATCGAAGGCTTAGCCATACAGCAGCTAAAAGAAAATACACGGGACCAGGCTCCACAAAGAACACTGCAGCATGAGTTTCTCAACCTCCTCACTCTTCTCTCCCGGTCTCTGCCATGTACCTGTTCATGATTTAAAATGACTTCCCCATAACCAGCACATTAAAAAAAAATCCAAATAGAACTTCAAGCATAGCTGTTCTGTTCCTGGGGAACAGGAAAGAGAAACCCGACAGAACCTGTTAGCCATGATAACAAAACGAAGGTCATTCTAACCACGTGACTTCATGCTCTTTGTATCTGCTACGCGTGCCCTCTGCTTCGCGAAGGCTAGCAGAGAATACTGGGAATGAATTCCTTCACAAACTGTTTTCCTGGGAACGGTTGACTCTCTTACGAGATGTTTCTTGGCTACAATTCACATAGCATTTTATGTGTGACAAGCATTCCTTTTATACTGTGCCCAGTGGTTCTAATTTGGAAGTGAGTTTGCTCCCCAGAGGACGCTTGGCAGGATCTGGAGACATTTTTGGTTGTCACACTAGGCTGGGAGGGGGAGGCTGCTGCCTAATATGTAGAGGTCTGCAGGGCTGCTATAACCATCCGGCCAGGCACAGGGCAGCTCCCACACTGCCACTCATCCGATCACAACGTCTGAAAAACCCTGCTTAGGAATAAGAACGAGTTACTTCCAGAGAGGTTTCACATGAACAAGATGCCAGCTGCCAAAGTGGCTCAAAGAAGGTAACGAAGCGCGACCTGACTGTCTATGGAACACTAAGCTGGGACACCCCAAAATGGAATATTTTTAAAGGAATGCAAAGGGTCACTCGGTTCCCTGGCATTTAAGGCAAGGGGCCTCTACAAGTTCAGAAAATGCAGGTCTAGGTCACTAACAGGACATTATCCTGTCTGCTGAAAGGTCATCTTCAGGGGATCTGGCAGTCAGAAGGAATATGGGGAAATCTCAGGGCCCTGACAATAAAAGAAACATGAATATATCGATAACTCCGGGGAAGAATGTCTTTTACAGTAGGAAAAATCACACCAAATCCTATTTGCACACGGAAATAAACAGCACTGGCTTGTCTTTTTCTGTCTGCAGGCAATACTGTGAGTCAGAACCGTGGATACTGTCCTCAGGGTCATACTGTAGCATGAGATTAATACGTTATTGGTCATTTTTACCATAATGCCAATGTACCCTTCACATTTGATTTCTGTGCTCGTGTAATAAGATAAGGTTTCTGCATCGCTTAATACCAAATGCCCATATAAAAGAGCCGGCAAACCAATGCTATAGAACACATAGCATTTCCCATCTCTGTCCCAAGAATGCCATTTTATTCAAGTAAGACGATCCAAGAGCCTTCGACACAGCGCCCTGTGCCCTAATAAAAAGGCACAGGGAAGATGAGATTTTGAAGAGAGGGATGGATAATTTCCCACCGCCCACACTCATATTTTAAAGTGACAGAATTTGATATGGGACTGCTTAAAAAGCAAGAGGGCAACAGTAATAACAGATTATGGACTTATACTGGATAGCTTTGAAAAAGCAGGGACTTTTTATTATTATTATTATTCTCATACGTTCACCTCTGAAAAAAACATACTGTAGCTTTACTTTTCCATTGTGACCCAGACATTTCTTCACTATAACTGTCAAAGCCTTAGAGAGAAGGGACACTGAGCTAGTAACTTTTTTAAAGTAATATTTTGGATAGATCCAACCAAGCAGATGACAAAACTGACATTTTCTGTTGCCCAAATGTAAATAGCACAGATTCACCATGGTCCACGTTTACTAATGTATGTTCTGCATTGGCTAAAAATATCAAGCTAAATGTGGGAGTATTTATTTCAGCTTCATATTGCTTATTAATGTGGGGGGAGTGTGGAATTCAGAACATTTAACTCTTCAGACAATCTGTGTAGCTACCAGCAAGAACCCAGGCGCGCGTTTGCTTATGATACTCAGAAAACCCTACGGCTGAGTGTACAGCTACGGGACCCCATGAGTCAGCAAACAGGTGCTCTAGCTATGACATGGGGAATCTACCAGAGAAAAAGACAGTGCTATGTCCCATGAAGAAGCTTTCTAATCCCTCATTAGAATGCCTATTCTCTGGGTTCTTCTGGCCTTAATTTTTTTCTTTTTGTAAACCATATAAAAACACAGTGAAAATTAAGTCTCTATCACTCCTGTTTCCACTGGCTTTCCCCAGAGAACTGCTCTCACCATTTCTGTGTACCCTATCAGAAGTATTTTATACATATAAAATTAATCTAAATCTATATCTCTTACTACCCCATGATTCCATCACAATACCATTTCCATTATATCTTGCACTAGAATTGTCCACATGTCCATTGTCCTTGATATGATGCAAAAAATTCTCCCCCCAAATATGTGTCATCAAAATGACTTTAAATAGAGCAACAGATACATATTCTAAAGAAAAAATGTTTTTTTTTTTAACTGAACTGAGTCAGCCTGAAGAAGTGTTTAATAATATTAACTGGGTAAGAATGAGATGCAAATAGTTGTATGGTATTTGTTCTATGTAAAATGGGACTAGTTTCATTCCTACAGTAATAAATATTTCTATCTCTGTTAGGTTACTGATCTGTGAGGAAGGTTTAAATGCTAGATGGAATACAACAATATGAATAGGGAATAAAATATTTTATTCTGGATTCATGCTAGATTCCTCAATAAACTAACTTATCTAAATCAGATTCTATACCTCTAAAAGGTATGCACTAATGTTAACTTGAGGGACAGTACATTAAGAATATATTTGTGGTTATTTTGACATCTTACATACATAGAAATGCTTGTTCTACTAGTTCTTTTTTTGGAAATTTTATAAATAGATAATTAAACCAAAGATGAGCAAAGCATTTTAAAATCATTTATATAAAGTATGAAATGAATATTATTTAGCAACTATCGTCTTCTTTTTCAATTTTACTATATAACATGTTTATCTTCTTGTCACAATGGATAGTTTAAGGCTCCCAAAACTTCATTCTTAATCTAGGATATGAGAAAGTCATGGGCAGTTTGGATATTTTGAGTGAAACTAGAGGTTGTATTTAAGGAGAATCAGATTAAGGCATTACATGGGGACAGAGTGGGTTGATGTCGGGAAGGGAAATGGTTCTAATGCCAACTAGCTGGAGCCAAACAGATGTCATCAGTTACATTTCTATTTCTGAGTTGGCATGCCCAATGCTAGGTTAAACAGTCTATAAAGATGAATAAGACATTGGACCTGCCTTCATTAATAGTCCAGAGGGAAATAAATGCCAGGGTCAATGGCTGCATGATAAAAAGACTCAAACATATCATGGGAACATCAAATTTTGCACTATGGTAGCATCCACATTTTCACTAATGATTACATTATATCATTCAGGATGTCTTTAATCCTTACCAAGTCTTGGGAAAAGGTACTGTTACTGTTGTCTCCTCCTTCACAGAAGAGGAAGACAAAAAACTTGCCCACTTCTGGTGAGTGACAGCATTTGTATGCGTATTTGGGCAGGCTGTTTCTGGAGTCTGTACTCTTAACCACTGCTTATACTGCTTCTCTTATGACTAATTGTGTAACCAGCTCTGCCAGTTATGATGTGATGTTGTTCTTTAAATGAGAGCTGTATACAAAGAAAGAAATGAGAAAAGAAAAGGAGGGAGAGAGTGAAGGAGAAAGGGAGGTAAAGATGAAGAGGGGGAGAGGGAGGGAGGGAGGGAGAAGAGGAAGAGAAGTACAAGAAGAGAGGGAAGAGGGAGAGAGGGAAAAAGAGGTAAGAGAATAGAGAAAAGAGGAGAGAGGGAGAAAGGGAGATAGGGAGAGAGAAAGACTGATTGATGACCATGCTTGAGACCCAGGCAAGACAGAATTTCATGAACAACAAGACACAGAGAGGTAACATTGTGAGATATTCTCAGAATCACAGAAGGTCCAGTTCAGTTTCAGAACCAAATCATGTAGTTCTTTTTGTGCCATTCTTAGAAGCTCTGAATTTGTTCTGCAGATAGTAAAATCCACCAAATACTTTAAATCTGGCAGGTAGGTGATTCCTAAGATCATATTTTGCTTTTAAAAAAATTATCGAAAAAGCAATGTGAAAATGGTTTGGAGGAGAGTTACGGCAGAAGCAGGTAAACGTTTAGCACAGGTAGAGAATGGTGAATGAATGAACTCAATAAGTAGCAGGGAGATGGGCTGAGTGTTGAAGCTATGTCCAAAGATATACTGCATAAGTCTTAATGACCAACTTGATAATGAAGAATGTTAGAGAAGAGACAAAACAAAGAACTGGAGTTATGAGTCTAAATGATTTTAGAGTGAATTAAAAAAAACAACTAGATATTTGTTTTGCATTTGCATTAGTTTGGTTTATATTATGAAGAGTTGATAAAGGCAATTACCTATTTGGAACATATAAAGATATCCAGTAGCTATACCTAATAAGCTGTTAGAAACATAGGTTATAGAGCTATGCATCTGGTTATGAACTTGAAGACCAAACCTGGGAGTCTTCAGTTCCTAAGAGCAAGAGCAGTAGATGATATAGATCATCAGAGAGAAGACAGTGAAAAAAAGACTAAGCTCTGAGAAAGATGAGAAAAAGTGAGCAGAAGATGTGGAATAAGAAAATACTGAAAGATCAGTAAGAGTGGGGAGCAAAGAGGATCAGCAAAGGAAGGAGTTGCAGGATCCAAGTGAAAAATTTCAGGAAGATATAAATGGTTTAAAAATATGCCAACAGAGGCAAGATTTCAAAGAGAAGGCTAAAAACATTACAGTTTCAAATGGAAAATTCAGAGATCATTGAGGGCATCAGCAAGGGAAACTCCAATAAAGTTTGAGACCAGACTTCAGAATTTAATGGGATTAAGAAGAGAAGAATATAGGAAGACAGAATGTATAGAAGACTGAAGCTGTGTACCTGTGAAAAGAAGGGAGAGACGTGAGTATATCTGTAGGTTGAAAGGAATGTTCAGAATGTTCAGTGTACATTATACAGGAAGGTATTGAAGGCAGGGATGGATTGATGGAATATGTTCTGTATTAGAAGAGAGTAGATAAAAATCAATGGGTATCTTTAGCATCTTAAAATTCGTTTCATGAGGGAAATATTCATTATTGTAAGTATCTAATAACCGGCAACTATTTTAATAGTTCAAAGAAACCAACATTATACTGTTAAGAGAAGACACAGATAAAGACACTTCACATAGCAGGTGATCAACGATGAAGAGATATATATCAGTCAATGGCAACAGGGCACAGAGATGGTGACCTGTAGGAGAAGGAAGAAATGTTCCCTGTCTACTAGGCAGTTGGCACCACCCTGAGTTCACCTTTGGTTGCTCAGACTGGGAGCTGGAACTTCACTCTTTCCTTTTTCATTTTGTAATAAATAAGGACAGTTCCAGAGAAAACATATAATGTCTAATGTGGGCAGAGGCATTGTGAGACTGGGTGACATGGGAGAGGCTCTTTTAGAAGAATGTTGAGAAATGTTTGGTTTACCATTTTTGTTTAGAGATTTAAAATAAAAGACAGATTTGAACATTTTTTCTTCTGTACTGATTTCAGAGCTCAAAGGCACCTTAGCAATTAGAGTAGAGAAAATGTGGGTTACTTACCCATTTTGTATGGCAGCTGTGGGGTCATAGGTCAGAGCCATGCCAGCCTGTATAGAAGAGGGAGAGGAGAGAAAACAGATCTTAGCATTTTTATTGGGGTGGCCCAAACTTTCACTCCACACGAAGACTTTTGTCTTTACTTTCCTTGATTTAAGTTTATTTTCTCCACATATTTCTCCATTGATGAGACAAGCATCTTTACTATCCACACACCAGAATCCACCAGTGAGTTGGCGAGTTTATATTACACATCCAGACAAACCAAGGCCTAATGCAGCTTGGAGGATTTCCATTTCTACTTCATAAACCATCTGCTGTCTAATCTGGTATCCTTATAATTCCTCACTATTGTCAAAACCACCTATTGTACATCTCATGGGGGGGGGGGAGTAAGGCTGAACCCTGTGGTCAGAAAAATAAAAGCTCCTTAAAATGCATTGGACCTTTTAGAAGAAAATGTTAAGAAATATTTATTTTAAAATAGATCGCCTGCCTCAGGGGTATGTAGGTAATGAGCCACAGAGTGCCTGTCCAATATATCACTAGTACCTGTCCTACTAAGAGTGGTAGAAAAGGAAGGTCATTTGCATTTGATGGAAATTCTTACCCTGGTGGCTAATAAGGAAGTGGTTTTATTCTGTTTCTAAGATGAAAACTACTTCTGGGAAACTACACTTTGGTAACTGGCAATATTTTGAGAAAAGAATATAAACTTCCATGATTGCTGATTCACAGCTTACCTCATCCCTTCCTACACAGCATCACGCTTGATCCTCACAAAACCCAGTAAGTAGGCAGGAGAATATTTTCTCCATTTTATTATATTTGAAAACTCTGGTGCAAACACATAAGAGATCCAAAGTCACTCGGAGAGGTCAAGTGACTTGCTCAAGGTCACATGTTTGACAGCAGAACCTAATTCCAACCAAAGCCTTCAGACGTGGGCTCTTCTGTAACCTTGACCTAGGAATTAAATGAGATCTGGGGATCATCTCTAAAGATGTGGGGGAACGTTCTCTGTGGTCCTATGGGCAGACCACCCTTTGCTTCCAGGACCGCATCACTTAGTGTGAGCAGAAAGAATATAGAATGAAATTTAAAACTGATGAGGTTGTTTTTTTCCCCTCTTTTGAAATTTAAAAGTGAATTAGACCAATGTCAATTCCCTGGCTTTGCTAGTTACATATAATTACGAAAGATGTAACCATTGGGTGAAATAAGGTGAGGAGTATAAAAAACCTCCCTTTTCATTTCTTTTGTAATTTCTGTGAATCTATAACTATTTCAAAATTAAAAGTAAGACAAAAAATGTAAATAATCTTTGAGGACTTTTTTTTTTCTTTAGAGAATAAGAAAAATCATTAAAACTTTAAAGAAAAGAAGAAAGAGCTTCTATTTTTGAGCTTCTTCCAGTTAGATGAAGGTGGTTTTCCTGTTAGGCTGGCTGAATTCCTCAGATTTAGCACATACCTGAAACCTAAATCCTCTGGCTTTCTAGGGTAGGACCTGAAGTCCTGTATGAATGCTGCAGTCAATCTTAGATTATATGCATTATTTCCCCTAAATAATAATTTTTAAATTATTACTGAGATTGGTATGGGGAACAAACCTGTAGAGCCAAATACGAATGGGATTACAGCGAGCATGCATAAATTGAAACGGAGATTGCAAACAACATTGAATGACTCAGGAGTTAATAGAGGAGCACTGAGAACACATGTTTCATGGTAACTGTAATCTAAGGTGAAAGAAATAGACAAATGATAATATGACAAGCAGGGGAGAATAGGAAATGAGATAAGAATAAAAGAGGAGAAACAAAGGTAGATTTTTTGTTTGTTTTTTGTTTTGTTTTGTTTTTTTTTTGTTTTTTTTGCCTCTGGTGCAAAAAAGATAGAGATCCAAAGTCTAAATTCTTTTGAGGGACAGGGCCTCTGTTTTGTGACCAGCAAGAGGAAGGTTCCGGCTTGAAGACTTCCCAGAATGGAGAGGTCTAGGTGAGCTGAAACTCCTTGGTCCTGGATGCTATTGGGCACAGTCGTAAAAGCAGTCCATTTGGGATGAGACTTCTCTCTTAAAAGCACTAAGCTTCTTTCCCCTAACTTACCCAAGATGCCACACCAGGGCAAAATGACAAAAATAGGCTTTATACTCAATAGAAATATTGTCAGTTCATGAGAGATTAAGAGTGATCAGCATAGCTTCAGTCACCTGACCACCACAAATGGTTAAAATCCTAGGGGACTTACCAGAAGCCTTTCCTAGTCAACCCCACATTTACTTCTTTTCCTTGTACTTATTTCCCAGTAGTGCTCAAAACCAATGCTTTCTAGCCTTTCTTGAATTATAAAATTTCTTGAACATTCTCTTCTTATGCTGTGTTTATTCTGGAAACTCTAGATATGGATTTTTTATTTTCTTTCATATTTTAATTGAATTCCTCATGGATTGTCATTAACCAATATGGTCTACCTAGGAATACAGTAATTATTAATACATCCTATTTATTAAATATATATTTGACCATGAGAAAGTCTGTTGGCCTCTTCTTCCATCTTACAGCTCCATCTGTCTTTCAGAAGATGAGCAAGAAATGTAAAATGGCAACATGGTTCAGTAGAAAGAATATATGTTTTGGATCTGGGTTTAGGTCTTTGCTCTGTTACTTTCTAGCAGTGTGGCCTTGGGCAAATTATTTAACCTACTTGAGCCTCAGTTTCCTTAGCTGTTAAGTGGTAGAGTAACACCTACCTCATCAGATTGTTGTGAAATTTAAATGAGATTATGTTTGAAAAAGACTCAGCTCAGTGCCTAGAGATAAGACATACACATAAATATTATAATACAAAGTTAGAACTGGTAAGTGTCATATGAGTGGTACAGATGAGGTGTGGAGGAGAGAGGTGGGGGGTGATTAGGGATGATACTTGGAGTAGGTACAGCTGAGTGGAGCCTTGAAAGATTATTAAGATTTCCACGAATGGAGATGAGTGGTGAAGGCCTACTCAAGCAAAAGGAGAAGTATGGAAAACAGTGTGTAAATAAAAAGAGCAAGGTGAGTGACCTGACCCACCTGCAGTAGAACCTTGGAGGGGAGCAATGGGAAATAAGACTCCAAAGGAAAGGAGGGACCATCTTGACTGCCTGGCTCCTCTTGGGGAGCCACTGAACATTTTTGAGGAAGAAAAATTACACAGTCCAAGAGGGACTGGACAACAAGAAACAGTATGAGCCTCCTGGAAAACAGGGTAAATCCAAAGCAATGAACAATGGGAATAGGCACTTGGGGACAGGGAAGTGGAAAGAATCTAAGGTGAGGCTGTCATTGCAAAAGGATAGGGGATAAAAACAAGGTTCACCTACTTCATGATTTTGCCTACGGACAGTCCTGCCTGTCAGTACCTTTGGTAAGAGGAGACAACAAGAGATAGCATGAAGTCATATGCATTTGGAACACTTTGGGTAACAAAACAAGGCAGGGGTTCAACAGAAGGTTGTTTGAACTTCATCTGTTGGCTGAACATCATAGCACAATAGTGAATACCCGACCCGGTTTTCATTTCATGTGTAATAGGGTTGCTGAATTATAATTCTAGGATGGTGTGAATGCAGATTTTGTATTCAATTTCCTTTTGTTTCCTTCCATTAAGGTAAAAAAGAAAATCAATTTTGCTGCTCTGTCTAGCTACCTTTATACTAAGCTAGAACCATGAAATCATCATTATGTAATTGCCAAATTTTATGGCATGTTTACAAACTCTGGAGTCACACAAAAATAAAATAACTTGGAACAAAGTGAAAATGTCACACTACATATGCATAAAACTGCTATTTAATCCTGTCAATCTTTTTTTTTTAAGGCTTTTAGATTAACAAATAACTTCCATTTCTCAAGTTCACATTTTTGTGTGATAGAGGCGATTATAATTTATTTAAAACAAAAAGGGGCATTTTTTTGGTCATTTTTCAGCAGTAGATGAATTTTGGCTTAGTATTTTGACCATAATAGAATAGCCTACCTTATAGAGTCTATATGAAAGAGCTAAATATTTTGGAAGAAATATAAAACTATGGCTTATTGGAAAAATTATGGTATCATAATAATTTAATATTATAGGAAATTCATTAAGACACATTAGATTGACTTTGGAGATAAACATTTAATATTCATTACTTTAAGTAATTAACAGGTTAAATGAAGAAGAGGTAAGAAATATAGAAATACAAAGCAGAGGATCATTGGCTTTAACAAAGCTAAGAAAAAATGTAGGCTGGTAGAATTGTTTTGATCACTTTTCAAATTATTTTTACACTGTAATGTGAACAGGGATAAAAAAAAGTTTGAGGCAGTAAACTTCAGACAGACAGAGATGCACTGAAATTCCTGGAAACTGAAACATTAATGTTTTACAAGTAGCCTAACATTTCTCCTTTTTTCTAAATTCTGCCTTGACACACGAGTCATCAAAATTGGATGAGTTACTGATGAATAATCCCAAGGATTTTCAATCTTCTGTGATCAGCTTTAAAGCAACACTTTAGTAAACCTGTGGTGAATATTGAATATTTTAGTAAATACTGGGTACCAAATTACCACGAGATGAGTTCAGGAAGGCAAAGAAGAAATTTCCTTGATGTCTTCTGTAAGGGGGTTTATTTCTTGTAACCAATTTTAACAATATTTACAACTGTTGGTTGGTAAAGGTCAAATTGCTAAATAAAATAAGATGACCTAAAAGGTGGTGTGTGTAAAGGGGCTTGAAAATGTGTTATACATGTTTAGGTACATGCTTCTATAGCAAAGTCTCACTTGGTTTATATTTATCAGCATTTCTCTGTAGAAAACATACCTTTTAGTGATGAAGTCACAATACAAAATTATGCGTACATATGTGTCAACAAATAAAATTTTAAAAAATTGAAATCTGACTAGAAATAAAATAGAAGATTAATTTCAACAGGGGTAAATGTGAAAGTGCTGGGGTATAAGGATATAAATGAGAGAGTTTCCTTTCATATATATTTTTTTCTGACTCTTTTAAGTTGTATATAATGAGAATTACTTTTATAATGGTGAAAAAACTTTTATTATAAAACAATAACAACATATTATATAGTTTACAACTTGTTTAAAATTTAAACTTTAAGAAGGGAAAAAAAAGGTATGCCATTTGTAAAAGAACTATTGAGCAGAGGCTTGATTCAGAAATATGCTTGCAGATGTCAGAAGAGGTTTAGTTTTGCTGAGTCAATGAAATACAGAAGACTGGAGAAGGTGGGATTACTACATCCAGAAGGACCAAGGTAAGAATGGGCAGGAGGTCAAAAATAAAGACCGAAACTTCAGGGTTCATGGTACAATGTTTCTTTTCTAGTAGAAGCTAGAATTCATAAATCCAAATAACCATGCTGGCTGAGAAATGGAGAGTTTCCTAGGTGACACCAGAAGTGTGGGTACCCAAGATAGTCATCAACTAATAAAATATCACCAGAAAAACCACAACATGATTGATACCAAGGAAAGGAGCTTTTGTCCTACTTCCTGTAAAGAGAACTAACCCTAGGAAACAATACACAAGGGGCCAAGTTGAGGACGGGCTATTGGAGCCCTTACAGAAATCGGATGTGAGAGAACGAAATTCTGGCCTTCTTATGAGGCCAATGGGAGGGTTTTACCGGGGAATGGTTCTGCCATGACCAGGTGACTATTGAATGCTTTCTTTCTCTGGGCAGGGGCAGGCAACCAAGTAAAGCAGGTGTCTGCTCTCACCTGCGGAAAGAACATCCCCTGGGCAATGAGTAGCCACTGACTCTCTGAAGAGAAGATGAGGGACAAATGAGATAGTAAACAGAGAATCTGCCAAAGTCTACAAAAGGCAGACTACCCTGGATGGCCCTGAGATAAGACAGCAACAGCCTAGCTCCGTGGTCGGCACACTGCAGCTCGCGAGCCACATGGGGCTCTTTGGCCCCTTGAGTGTGGCTCTTCCACAAAATACCATGGTCTGGGAGAGTCTATTTTGAAGAAGTAGCGTTAGAAGAAGTTTAAAAAAATTGGCTCTCCAAAGAAATTTCAATTGTTGTACTGTTGATATTTGGCCCTGTTGACTAATGAGTTTGCCGACCACTGTCCTAGCTAATTGTCCTTTAGGGAAGATGTTAGACAAAGATCTTATGTGCATGTATGCATTGCCTCTGGACACAGACAAGAGGGTGATGAGGGCCTAGAATGGGGTGGGAAGCTATGGGGGAAATCTATGGGAGGGGACATCTGTAATAATCTCAATAATAAAGATTAAAAAAAAAAGACAATGCCCACCAACCTGTGAAATGGCTTTCACTACACTCCCTAGTTTTCATATTATATGAATTCAAGGAATAGTTTTACTCCAAATTATACTTGGTTAATTTGCATAATTTAATCAGTGATTGTTTTCTTTCAAAACTCCTTTCCTTTGGCTTCTGTGAGCTCATCCCCTTGTTTTCTTCTGACAACTCAGAGAGCAGATTCTGCTTTGGTGTCACATGTTCCATCTGCCTTTGAGAGGCCAGCACTCAGGGCCAGGGTGCACCTTTCACCTCTCTTCTGTACGGTGATGACATTCACTTTCTGACTCCAACTGTTATTTATCTCTGGGTGCGTCTCGAATCTTGATCTCAATCTCAAGTATCTATCCTGAATTCCAGACATTTATTGCCAAGTTAGATTAGTAAGTTTGAAGTATGGTAAACGTCTCTTATGAAGCCATCATCTCTTGTTTGGGTGTTTACTAATATCCTTTGGTCATAACAGTTGTCTCCTCCTTTTGCTTGTAATCTTTTTCTAATCCATCAGCCACACCTTTGTGCTCTAGGACTGCTCTTAAGAAAGGCAAATCTGACCACATAATGATTCTTCTTTCAGTGACATACTGTTATTTTCTAAATAAAACATGCCTCACAGAGCCCTTCATGATCAAGTCTTTTTTCACCGACTGACGTCCATAATCGTGCTGTGCAATTTCACCAGGAGACCCCGTTCTTTGCCAAACTCAGACATACACTCACCCTGCCTTGAGCCTCTGGGGCTTTTGCTGCTCTAAGTTTTTGGATGGAAACTTTGCATCACTGTCTGTGGGGAAATTGAAAATTCTAGTCTTTCATCCTCAAACTAGACATCCCAGACTCTCAAAGCCATCTCTGTCTCTCCTTGTAGCATTAACTGCTGCCTTTGTTCTGTCCCCTCGATTGAAGATGAGAGCTAATATGACTACACATTGTCATGTATGTTTCAACTAGATTCTTGCCTGTGTCCATAAGTGTTTGGAACATAACGAGGACTTAATAAATGTTTATTCAATAAGTTAATGAACACCTAATTGACTTAGAGACTATTTTGAATTTGGACTTCAGTTAAATTTGCATTTGCACAAGGAATTTGAGTGTTTCAAGTTTCCTTTATTTTATTAGTAAACTTTACTCTTCAAAACTTCCACTGAACTCAATTAAACTTCTAAAGAAAATGTTTCAGCCTTTGGTCAGTAGAGATAGAGGGAAACAAGATGAGTGTTGGGATTGCTCAGAGACCTTTCTCATGCAGCAGGAAAACCAGTGTACCTGAGATGGATCATGAGTAGGAACCTAGGAGAAGGAGGCCCCTCTTCTCCAAGTTACTGACCAAGAGTTGGGAGAAGAGGACTGTTAATTAAAAGTAACCTCAACATCTTCAAGCAAATGAGATGCAAAGAATTTATCACTTTAAAAAATAGCAAAAAAAGAGACAATAAACAGAGAAAATTTCACCTCTTTATGTCTGGGAAAGAAAAACACCAATGGGAGTCATACTGTTGTTTATATACTATGCCACCATGGAATTTCTCCTTTCAGGCGTTTACTAAAAGCATTCTTGTCAGAGAACGTCTCTCTTATATAGCAACAGAGAAGAACACGTTAGAAAGATGCAGACAGAATGAATATTGGACGGCTGAGAAAGCCTATGGCTGCACAGAAGAAGCATTGTTAAAAGGAAGAAGAAAAGCATAGGAGCATTGCATGATGTAGCTTGCTAATGCTCTCAAAGTCTTGAAGGGAAAAGAAGTCCTAGTTTGTCATTAAAACTAAAATTAAATTAAGGCTTGATTGATAACCATAAAAGAAAATAAGAGAACATTATATTTTATGTGTGAATTTCTGATTTTATCTTAGTCTAAATAACTAAAACTCATCGATACTTAGATGTCACTTTTATGTCACTTTAATTTCACATATTAATATCTGTGAAATCGGTACTGATATAATTGATGGCATTTGATAGTTTGGCAATTAGTGACAATTTTAATGACATTTAAAATAATATTACTTCATGCCGAGACCGGTTTGGCTCAGCGGATAGAGAGTCCGCCTGCGGACTAAAAGGTCCCGGGTTTGATTCCGGTCAAGGGCATGTACCTTGGTTGCAGACACATCCCCAATTGGGGGTGTGCAGGAGGCAGCTGGTCGATGTTTCTCTCTCATCGATGTTTCTAACTCTCTATCCCTCTTCCTTCCTCTCTGTAAAAAATCAATGAAATATATTTTAAAAAGTAATAATATTCCATCTTTAATTGATGATGTCTTGGAACCAATAATAGAATGTCTACTGGGTGAAAAATATAAAATGCTGATGTTGCTAACAGGGCAATCTGTGCATCCAGATAGGTGAAAGTACCAGGTATCTGGTTAATTGGTCCATATTCATCCAGGTCTCAACTGCAGTTTGATGTTACGTGGAGGTTGGAAGCTATGGCTTAAATATTGATGGGGACCATTCTGAGTCTTGTGGGAGGATAGGGATGCCAAAAAATGACAATTCCAATAATCTCCAGGTGGTTGATTCCCCATTTAGCTGTCTAGACCCATTGAGACTTGGTCAGGGGAATATAGGGGACATGGAGATAAACCATCAGACTTTTTCCTTGTAATTTCTTCTGTCATCTTCCCAGCCTTATGTCCCTCCTTAAATCCCCATTCATAGCTCTACTCCAACAACTTAAGTATATTACCCTATCCTCTTTCTTGAGAATGGAGATTAGACAGATAAGTGTCATTCATCATTAATCATATTATATGCAAAATTACACTATTATAGGAATATATACGATTTGCTTTTTATCTTTAGTGATCATGGGTTAGTGAGCATTGGGTCCAGAAACTTTAAAATAAGAACACTTAACTAAGTAAGAAAGTTTTCATACTAAATTACTGAGAATTCAAGTTCTTGTGCCAATGAGAAAATTTCTTTAGAGATTAAAAGGGTCTTCACTTTGTGTCTCCTCTCTTAATTACAGGGAAAGTACATGAAACAAATAAAAATTACATCTGGTGGGCGTGTTGACAAACCCAACTTGCAAGTGCTGGCATTCACCATAACAGTCAAAAGTAAGGACTCTCCTTCAGTTCAGGGTTAAAAAGACTTTGCAGAACCTGGCAATGTTAATACATATATTTTATTTTTTCCCCAAGGTCTTATTAAAGAAAATAATTACACAACTAATTATCATTAACTGTGATATACACAAAAATAATAGTAAACTAGATAGCTGTTTGGACTTTCCTGAAATATAATCAGAGATATCCTGAACCTACATGTTTTAGTAAGTTTCTAAAATAATTCTTTAGATATACTATTTCTATTTACTATTCAGATATACTAATTCTTTAGATACAGTGTTTCTTCTCAAAGTACTTTCATTTTTTAGTAGCTCACTGGACAGTACTTAAATTCCATGTCTATGAAACATAAAATTTCTAATGTTCAGCATTGTAAAATTATATTGCAGTCAGTATGGCTTCAAGGTTAATAGAAATAATACATTCTTGAACCTCATTATCAGGTTGGTCTTAATAAGAAGGATGTTGACTGGTGATTAATCAAGTAGTTTGTAAAAGGGTTATTATTCTGAGGAGATCAAACTGAAGGCAAGGAGGCCACTTGGTTGCATTACATCTCACCTTCCTTACTGCTATGACTATCTCAAAGAATGTGCACTGGTCATAGTTAGTGACAGCCAAATGCTTTTAAGAAACACTAACCAAATTTTCTGTTGAGAAGTTTTCCTATGAATGGTGACCATAGGGACAGATAATCTCTCTCTCTCTGGAGATTTTATGTAGCATGTTTGCTATTACTTCCATAGTCACTCTTTATGTCCTTTAAAGCTATATTTTCCATATAAATGTGGCCCATTTTGACTCATAAAGGGCCAAGAGCTTTCTACTCTTATGCAGATAGGTGAGTAATTAAGAACGCTATAAATGATTATAGAAATAAATCATTGTGTTACATGAAGGACTCTTTCTTTCTAGGAAAGGTATGTGAATCTTTACATTGGGTCAAATGTTTGATGATCCTTATTAAATGACTCCGGGCCCAGGGCAGGAATTCATACATGAGCCCTGCCCCTGATGGAGGTGAAGGTGAGGGGGTGGCAATCTGGGGCAGGGCCAGGCCACAGGCGGTTGGCCAGCTGGCCCCGCCCCTGATTGGGGTTGGGAGGAGGGCGTGATCAGGGGTGGGGAAAACCCAGAAGAGGGGCCACAGGTGGTTGGCTGGCCAGCCCTGACCCCTGATCTCACAACTGGGTGAGGGGACAATTTGCATATTAGCCTTTTATTATAAAGGATTATAAGCCAACTGTACATTAAAATAATAAAAATAGAATCACGGCTTTCCCCCAATTCCTCAGACTGTTTTACCACTTGTTGGCTGAGTAGAGTAAGAACTATTACGGTATTTAAACCCACAACCATTAAAATTGGCTGGGACACAACTCCTCTAAAGTACAATTGGCTCATGCAGTTACTTTTGATACCCATGTAAATTATTTTTTACAAAAGCATCATAAGCTTAACAGATAGACTGGATCTCACTGATAACAATAATAAAACAAGATACAGTTGATTCTTGTTATTTGCAGTAATTATATTCTGTAAAGTGACCATGAATGCTGAATTAGTGAATACAGAATTATAGCTACTTAGGAAATATGAGGTTAGGTTCCTGTGATTCCCAGGTCAACACTTTGACCAACTGATCAGTACATAATGGCTGTTTTATATGTCTCTGTCTAAAGACATCTTATTTAATATAAAATCAACTCTTTGTATCTGTGGATTTTGAATACATAGATTCAACCAACCATGCATCTAAGACATTTGGATAAAAAAGGTTACAGAAAGTTCCAAAAGGCAAAACTTGAATTTGCCAAGCTCCAAGCACTAAGCTGAATCCATGCAAATGAGGTTATATGTAGGCATACCCTGCTAAAGCCTATATGAAAATATGGATTATTTATAAATATGACACTTTTAAATAAGAAACTTGAGCAACTGTGGATTTTGATATCTACAATGACCAGTTGGCTATAATAATTTCATAAAGATACTGGTCTTAGAACCAATCTTCTGTGGATAGAGAGAAATGACTGCATATTGTTGATTTATTAACATTGAACTCCCAGCCAATAGCACTACAAGTCATGTCTGAAAACAACTTATCTCTACTCTCTCCCACTCCCCCCACCCAGATTTTCTTCCTAGGGCACATCATACATTTCTTGCACTTAGAAACCTCAGGTAGCACTTGAGGGTCATTTTAAATAGCAAATTCACAAACATAAAGCACAAAAATGTGAAAAATGTGGCCCTACTAGTAAATGAACCAAGAACACTGTTTATAGTATGAGAGCTTAAATAGAAGGAAGAGAGAGCATCATGTATTTCAACCTCAGCTTGGAGTGTGCCTGTTGGGCAATTCAAATTTTTCACTACTCTGCACATCTGTGAGTGTCCATGAAGGCACTATGAGTAATGATTCTGAGTTATAAATAAAATTTAGCCCAGTAGGTACATTTTCAAATATGGACCCAACAAATAGTGAGTGTCACCTGTTTCTATTTTTCAAAGTGATAATTTTGTGAGTCTGATTCTTTCAGCGAACAAAAGTAAGTTTTATCAATGCCATTAATACCACTACTAGTATTTATAAGGATTCAAAAACTTCCTTACAAAGAATTTGGTAACATCACCTTTGAATAGATTAGAATGTGGAAGCTTAAAAATTATTTACATTCAGCACTAGGGAGCCATAGCACATGTAAGAAGATTCCTGTTAGCTGAATTTTTTGTTCTATCTAATAAGTCACCAATTATAGCATTAGAATGCTTTTTCTGTCAAAGACAGTTGGTTTGAGGAAAGTACTTGAGAATGAGGAGTCCTTTTCATGGCCACAAGGTTGCATAAGAACCTTCGGTATCCAAAATTCATTACCATTATATTTGCCAGAATGGGAAGGTTAATAATTCATCATCTTTCCCCTTAAAAACACCAACCATGTTATTTATAGGTTTTCAATATTAGCTCAATTCAACCTTTTTTCTTGATATACAGCAAGAGTTCATGTTTTCTCCTTTAGTTGTTTTTTTCTTTTCTTTTTCTTTCATCTTCTCCATCTAATCCCACTATTCTTGGCAGTATTTGGCTTTTATCATTACGTGACCTTCAAGGGAAAGTTGGCCAGAAATTTCAAAAACACCTAATGTTTCAGTGCTAATTAATGCTTTATGATTTGGAATGTGATCTTATAAAAAACACCAATAAAATATGGGTCAAAGTTAAAATAATTTTGACTTCTTTCATATAATGTTTTGTAAAAATAAGCAAAAAAATCAGCTAGAAAATTATAATGGCAGCAAATTTTCTTTTAAAGAAATAATTTTAAATAATTCCAGTTTGGAAAATAAATATAGACATGGATAATATAAAATTGGAAAACAAGGAATTAAACATTTGAGTCATAAGAAACACAGAGCAAAGCTGGCTTTCAGATTAAAAAGCCCTGGGTTGTGTCAATGATTTTATGACAGTTATAATAACAGCTGATACGGGAGCAATTCTAATTTTCCAGGCACCATGCTCAGTGCTTTACTACTACCTCCTCATTTAACCCTCCCAATTACAAAATATACACTTTTGACCATCCTCATTCCACTGATGAGGGAAAAGAAACTTGCAGACAGAAAAATCTGCTGTGTTGTCACTCAGCTCACAAGCCGTAGATTTGCGATTTAAATTCTAGAGTTTTCTCCCTTAACCACTAAAGTGCCTTATAAATTATGAAGAAAAGCAAACAGATGTTGACATATACAATTCCTTAGAATTCACAAAGTACTATTCTCAATAGGTGTATTAGGGAAGGACTCAAGATATACTAAATAACATGCCCAAAGTTCAAGTTGCTTCTCTCAACAGAATTCTCTCTGTGCCACTCAACCAGCACCCAAGGGCAGAGAGGCCTCTATCAGCCAGGTGACAAGGCAGAACTTTCCAACTCAAGAGAATTCCTGGTTTATAAACCAATTTACCCTGAAAAACAAATACCCAAACAAGTAATTAATGCTTATCAACAGGACTAATGTTCTTGCAGCTGCTGTTTCTTTCTGTTGTGATTTTTCTTATTATTTCAGCTTGGTTTCCTGTCACTATTATACAGGTATGAAGTCAGTTACAGTTATTGATTTTTTTATAGCACTAAATAATATTCCATTCCACTTTTAATCTCCTACTTTACAAACAGAGAAGACCTTTGCCATTTTGAGCTCCAGGGAGGTGGTGGGAATCTGTCTATGTGTTGACATCATGTCCATAGCATGCAATCTCATGCCTCCTGCACAAGGGACACTCAACACGTGCTCACTGACTGCTCTTTGCTTAAGCTGTTTCTTCTTCAATGTTGCCTTAAAAAAATCTCTTCCAAATACAATTACTGTCTCAAAAAGAGCACTGTGTAAAAGGTAAGAAAGCAAATTGGATACATAGGGAGGTTAGAGGGGTTCTTACTCTATATGCTTATATCTAATATATGTTGAGGGCAGAAATCATATCTTATACCTCATTGTGTCCTCAGGACACAGCATAAAGTATTCTTCATGCAAGGGCACCAATGATGATGGTGATGAAGACACAGTTAAAATAAAAATTTGTCTGTATTCAGATTTTTTTCAAAAAAATTTGAAAAGTAAAAGCAAACAAACAAAAAATTAGAACATATCCCTCATAGAATTGGAACAAAGGGTGTAACTATTGAGTTGAGAATGATTATCTGCTAATTCAGAAATCTAAAAAGACGTTTTTGCCTCAATCATGAGTGGATGTAGACAAAATGAATAATTACTCCTAATGCCTTGAGGCACAACAGGTAGGAGGGTGGGTATTGGAAATCAGGTCTATCAACTTTGCGTGCACTTGGCTATAGACTTTATAATAACATGAGCAATCCCATTTTCCCATATAAACTTTGCAGATCTTCATTCATTTACTGGCACTAAAGATACTTTATTAAGAGTAACTCTACATGGACCAAAGTTATAGAACTTTACAGCACAGGGGAAGTTTTGTTTTTTTTTTGTTTTTTTAATCCATCATTGAAAACAGTTGATTTCAGGTCTGACAACGGATAACATTATCTAGGTTATAGGTTATAACAGATCGCTCAGCTTAATTTGACTGTGATAATGCTGACAACTTTAGCTTTCAGTGACTAATAGGGGACTTGGTGAGTGGATTAATAGGATCTGTTAACTTACGGGCATTAAAGAACACTATGCCAGTTTATTCCACTCATAAAAGGTTTTTAAACTAACATATCCAGGCAAAGCCATAGCATTTTACTGTGCCTAGGGATGCCATTTCGGGTTTGTGTGAATGGTACCCCGTGGTATTATGCAGGGCTTATCCTGTTCTCCTGTCCTCTGTGCAACTCCAAATGCATTTAAATAATGTCTTCAAGAAATAATATATCACCTGATGTCTCATCTAAAACTTGCTCTTTAATTGGAAATAAGTGAGAAATTCCAAACATTAGTATTCTTAGAATGCACATGCCAAAAAACAAAAAACAAAAACGTATTTGCTTTTCTCTTCAACATAACCTAAAAACTATTCCTGTAAACCTGTTGATTGCTAATTAGTTCCATTAGTTCATTTGAATATATTGAGACCCTGAAGATAATCTTGTTAAGTGTTTCCTTAGTAAAAAAAACATTTCTTCACAGCATCAAAGACAAAATATTATTCATTGCTTTTAAATTGACTCTAGCAGAGAACTGTGAGGAAGATAAAGGCAACACATATAATTTCATTGATTTTAGTTTTTGTAACAAAAGCTTAGCTTTTTTTTTTTTTTTTTTTTTTTACTAGATGTCTGAGTATTTTGTTGGTTTCTTTATTTGTTCAATCAGCATATCTCTTGTTTGTAACCATGGCCAAAACATTATTTCTTGGAAGTACAATTTCCAAAGCAATCATTATCAGTGACATTTAATGACTCAATTAGTAGAGGGCTTGGGAAGATTTTATAAAAGCTAGATTAGAGTTCTGAAGCCAGTGAAGATAATTTGTTTATAGCATTTCAACTACTTAATATCCCAGCATAAAACTTTGGAGAAATAGCCTTATCTTCTGTGATCTGAAACTTAGCATTTATTGATATTTGAAAATTCTGAAGGAAATTCAAAGAATAGTCACAAGAGTCAATATAAAAAAAAAACTTCAAAATTTTAGAGACTTTCATTATCATAGTAGAAACATCCATCCTTTGATTTGATTTAATTATTTTTAGAAAATAGCTGAATGTTTTTTTGATCAGCTATTATTTGGGGCAAAGAGTACAAACAAATTTGGTGGCTTTTTGGTAGTCATTGAAGATATATTCTTGATAAATACAGAAAGACACAACAGGATTTTCTCTTCACATAGCTGATATATTTTTGGACTAGTTTTAAGCATTCCTGAGTCCAGACTAGTCCTTTGGGGGAATACTAACAACATCAATTTGGGCAACACGTTGCCTGAAGTGAGAACTGAGAATATGATGTTAGATAAAATCAAATATATGGCCAATGTAATATTTTGAGAGTCGTAGAGATGACAAAGTGAGACCATTTCTGAGCTTGGGGGGACCTTAAAACATTTAACCTCTAGCATGGCATAAGCACTGGCCAGTCAGAATCTAAATGCTGAAGTAGGTAGGATCCTGGGGAACTCCTGCTATGCCAGTCAGCACCTCATTTTTGCTGGGTCATGAGAAGTCTTCAAGGAGGCACCAGAGTGGAAGAGGCAATTGGGTTGCACTGATGGGTCATTGCCAGTAGTCATGTATCAAATGCTACAGATACATTTTAATATTTTAACAAGCTGCATGGTTCTTCTGGCATGTGGAAATGAAATATCAACCCTGTCCGTGGCTCAAGCTTCTCTAGGACAATGGTTCTCAAAATGTGGTCTTATGACACCCAAGGGTTCTTGAGATCCCTTTGGGACATCCATAGTTCTTGCCTTTTTCAATGACATGTCTATGGTAAGCTAGACTTTGTATGTTCACATAAAGAGAATATTGCAACATATATGCTGAAGCAGATATGCAAATCTGATAATCTTTTACTAAGTCAGACATTAAATGATTTGCACCAATGAATGGCAGTGTCTTATTCTCAAAAGTAATTGTCTTTGCTGTGAAAAATATAGTACTTTCAACAAAATATACAATTTTTGATAAAGATAGGTTTATTATTTCTTTTTAATGAAGTAATAGATAGTAATTTTTAAGAGAATAAAAAATTATTTGAGACCAAGAATTGGAAAACTGCTGCATTAAGAAATAAAGCAGTAAGATCTTTGGGACACTGGGAAAGAAAGGCCAAATAGCCCCAACCTATAATTATTCTGCTGAGAGTTTCATTTGTCACTTGAGATATTATAATAACTTTAAAATATTCCTTTGTTTTCCTCTAATGCAAAAATATCTACCAGTGTATGTTTATATTTCAAAACTTCACTAAGTTATGTGTATAAGTTTTCAGTATTGGATTTTGGGGGGGTAAAATAATGTATTTCACTAAACTATGCTAAAAGAACTATTATCAAAATGCCACCCAGAAGAAAATAGGTTTATACAACAAATTAAAATTTTAATTAGCCTATAAATTGTCATGTTGAAGATACTTCTAAAATGCTTACAAACCAGTAGTTTTATATGCTCAGCATTTCATTAGAAATGCTTTTCACACTAACATTTGTACCTGATTTTCAAAAGGAGGAAAGTAAACAGCCTCAATTTGTGCTATTATCTCAAATTATAAAACAGCAGAATTTAAATTATCCTACACTTTATCTAAGGTAATGATGATTGAAAGGTCTACCATTATTGTATACAGTTTACCTTTAAACAACACAGAGATTGAATGCCAACCCCATGCAGTTGAAAATTCACATGTAACTTTTAATGTAAATTCCCCCAAATTTAACTAAGTATCTATGGGGGATTGGTTCCACGATTCTCCCCAAACCAAATACCAAAATACACAGAATCTCAAGTCCCTGATATAAAATGGGGTAGAACATTGCATAGAGTTGGCTGTCAGCATCTGTGGATTCCCAACTGCAGATTAATAACTGCTTCTTGTCTGCAGTTGTTTGAAACTATGGATGGGAAACCAGGGGACATGAAAGGCCAACTCTATACTTATAGAAAAAATATGTGCTGCCAGGCTGGTGTGGCTCAGTGGTTGAGCATTAGCCAATGAACAAAGAGGTCCCTGGTTTGATTCCCTGTTCAGAGGACATGCCCAGGTTTCACACTCAATCCTCAGTATGAGGTATGCAGGAGGCAGCTGATCAATGATGTTCTCTCTCATCGATCACTTTATCCCTATTTATTCATCTCTCTTTCTAAAAAATCAATACAAGCATATTTAAAAAACACACACAAGTAAGTGAACTTGTGAAGTTCAAATGCCTGTTGTTCAAGGTCAACTGTATAACAAAATAAATACACAAGCAAAAGCAAACATCCAAAATGGCTTCCTTATAAAGCTGGGATGTCAAAGGGCTACCAGGTAAATGGAAAACACCACCACCCATCAGAAACGAACTTCAAGGGAGCTGCGGATCTCATTCTTAGCACTGGATAAATAAAGGGGATAAAAAATAATTTCCCCTAAGAATCTGACCCTCTGTTCTTGCTTTGATTAATGCTTCAATTCATGCAATCAGTGTGGTCATAGACCATAAAGAGAGAATGTAGGTAATACACTCAGGTGATTAACAGGAGCAAACACTAATTATCCTGTAATGATGACATTGATATGAGGGAAACCAAATTCAGAAGTGTTAAAATGTAGAAAAACTACAAAAACGTGTGCCTTAGAAACAATGAAATACAGTAATTAGAATGTACGGGTCTAATAAAATTAAATACTGCTTATTGGGATTGATGTATTTTATGTCATACTTTATCAATCATACTGATATTCTTTACACTAGCAGGTGCAATGCAAGGGGAAATAGACCCAAAAATATTTAATTATGGACACACAAAATTATCCAACATTCTTGGTGTGTCAACTTCTAAGGCCACAATAAAATTGTAAAAATTAACATGCTCACCAATATATTTGATAAGCATAGTTTTAGTGCATGCCATTTCTTTTCCTGACTTCTTTCCTCTGAACGTGTCTAAAGCCTTGGAATATATTTGTATTGGTCACAGCTAAATTTACTAAGGACCCTTGATTTTCATAATTCAACAGGTAAATGTATAGCTCTTAAAAAGTAGCTTTTGAAAACAGAGATTAGGAATATACTTTTATTACCTACATTTGAATTATAAGGGGCTCTGGGTCCTAACCTTGACACCACAATGTTTCTAGGCCAGCCGTGGGCAAACGACAGCCTGCGGGCTGGATCCGGCCCGTTCAGCTGTTCTATCCGGCCCGTGGAGCGGAAAGAGCAGGGGGTTCTCTTGCTCTCCCCCTCTGCTCCTTCACCAGCAGCCCAAGATGAGAGTGCCAGCATGGTCATGTTGCTTTTGTTCCGGCCCTCCGGTCCAGTTTAAGAACCCATTGTGGCCCTTGAGTCAAAAAGTTTGCTCACCCGTGTTCTAGGCCAAGAGCACACATGCTCTTTCATATCACACTCTACAGCAGAAGCTCAGATTCTGTACATAGTACCAGGGTAGCGGTGCTAAGTCTGCATTTCTTTTATGTTGATTGGTTTGGTTTCTATAAAATGTAGACTCAAGGCGAGGCTTGTTGCTGCAATTGGCATCAGAATTCTGCAGTGCAGCTGTAATATTATAGGTTCTGGAGAAGAATAGAATGGAACTTTCAGTCATTAATGCTGTTACCTAATTTAGCCTTGGAGGCTTCTGGGTTACTGTTTGGATCCAGACATCTTTCTACTTGGCAGGCATTTGACCCAGCCACATTTTAAAAGATCAAGTGAGTCTTCCTGGACTCTGGATGTTTGGTATGGGCCCAACGTGAGAATGAGTGCTCCAGGAAGTCAGCTGTCTGCTGGGGGCAGTAGGGCTGCCCACTGAGCGTTCGACTGCATGGGTCATTCAGGTTTTCTAAAGTTGAGACTATTGGGACTCTTTCCATTTAAAAAAAAACACAGCTTTAGGCACTTCATGGTGATTCTCTTTTTCATGTCTGCAGGTAATGAGTTATAGATTATACAGTACTTGGATATAAGTATACTCTTTAAGAGAGGCTTTGAGACCTGCATGAAAATACTCAAAACTGAGTCTTGGAAACTGAAAAATGGCTAAAGGATTGGCTGAGAAAAATACCCCCCTTTTCTTTCCTTACAAATGTCCTCTCAGTGCTGAGAGTGTAAAATGCTGCATCAAATAGGATGCCTCTCAAATGATAAATGGGTGAAGTAGGTGCTTTGAATAGAAATGCTAAATAAAGCTCTTCTGTTGAAATTATGGCCTTGGTACAAAATGGCATTTATTCAAGTCATTCAAACAACTTCATTCCTTTCGCAAAGAATAAAAAGACCTCTTAGGAGCCCAGACACCTTTTCTTTGTTTTCTTACAAGAAAAAAAATAACCAAAAGAAATCATCCCAAGTGGAATTGGATCCATAGGCTTGCTTTTCTACCATTTTGTGTTAGGAGGGTAAATGGGTAATTAATAGTTACACGTTTTCCTCCTTGTTGTGCAAAATAAAACCCTGTGTGTATTGAGTTTTCTTTCTCCTTGACCAACAGAAAATGGTGTAGTTCATATTGATTTATAAACATACATAACACATATCAACACGTTTATGAACATATGGGCATATGCATAGATACTCATACGTGTGCAAGTAGAACACCTCAATCTAAATCTTTGTTTGCTTGTTTCAAAACACATTCAACTCTCACTGTTGATTTCACCAAAAATTGTTCTCTTAAGTAATCATACCCTCATTTTTTAGCCATTAAACAATTACAGATCAATTCTTCTGATTATGTCTTTCTGTGAGTGCCTATGAGGTTCAAGTTGAAAGGCAGAAGACTTACTGTAGTGCAGAACTGAGGCCAATGTTGAAGTCCTAGCTCTTTCTCAAGAAATTTTATCCTGAGCATATTAACACAGGCTTGCTCATTTGTGAAAGATTCCCTCCCCCCCCTCTCCCCCCCAGCAACTGGTAGTTGGGAGTATGACCTTATGGGGGTCTCTGGCCAGAACATCAGTGAGACATTGAAACACTAATCAGCAAGTGCTGAGTGCCCTGGGGCCCACCCCTTCCCATTCCACCCTGGGCCCAATCCTTTCCTATTCCTCCCCTTAAAAGGCATCTTTCAGCCAAGACCGGTTTAGCTCAGTGGATAGTGTCAGCTTGTGGACTCAAGGGTCCTGGGTTTGAATCCGGTCAAGGGCATGTGCCTTGGTTGCAGGCACATCCCCAGTAGGGGGTGTGCAAGAGCAGCTGATTGATGTTTCTCTCTGATGTTTCTCTCTCATCGATGTTTCTAACTATCCCTCTCTCTTCCTCTCTGTAAAAAACCAATAAAATATACTAAAAAAAAGGCATCTTCACCACTCCACCCGTCCACCTGTTGGTGCTCTCTCTCCATCTGTAAATCAGCCTGATTGGGTCTCTCATTCTTCTCCCCACCCCCTTTTCTACTCCTGGTTTCTCTACCTCCTCCATAAATGAATCTTGCTTGTTAGTGCAGAATACACTTCCTCTTTACCATGTTTTGGTTTCTGACTCCCGTTTCCTGCCCCTCAAACCTCACAATCCGCCCCCTGAGAAGCCATTTAGTTTCCCATGGGACCTGATTTCCCCAAGACCCCAAAGTCTGTGTTGCCCCTCTTCTGAGGGATGTCTGCTGTCAAGTTTCTGAGCACAAGCCAGTTGGGACTCACCTCTCCTTCCCTGGGCCAAGGCCTTCCATTCTGGGTATATTTGCTTTGATTCTGTCTCTTCTTTTGTCCTCCATCAGCGAATTTGCACAGTAAAGGCTCACTAGGGGCTGGGAAGATAAGAAACCAATCCTAGGGTTAGCAAGTCCCCCTTAGAAATGAGTGATTATTTGAGTCACAGTAGGGCTTTGTAACGAGTATCGTTTGAAGTAGTCTTGCTTCTGGGGAGATATTTGGCCCCCTTTTAGTCTCAGCTCTGTTGGCTGCTGATCTAACTGGGCTTCAAAAAAGTCCTGGCAGACCATAAAAGCATATAACAAATATTGTTGAAAAAATAATCAGCTGAAGCAGAATGTGTACTTGCCTTAGAAGTAAAGAGGCCAGCCGGTGTCGACCCCTTCCAGTTGCGTTAGAGACATTCAGAACCAGTATTCATGTTTGGATAAATATTTCTCCCTCAAATCAACTCTGTTTTCACTGTAGAAACTGTCAAATTCTATTTTGGTACGAGGTACTTAGGAGCTTCTTTTTATGAAGGGGGCTATTTTGCTAATTGCAACCAAATGAGCTATATTTTTTCTCATTATCTCCTACAATTTCATAAAGACTGGAAATGGATCGTTCACCCAACCCCTTTCACTCCAAATCTCCCAGGAAAATCTAGTCGGAATCCCAGGGGGACTAATGATTTGAATATGAAGTGAACCCACATGATAAAACACAGCCAAAGGATATGACCCTAACAAATGTGTCACGGACGGTGGGGGGAAATATGGCCCTCAGTGACTTATGTACATTTAGCTCCTAAGAAAAAGTGACCCAAGCTGAAGTCTGACAGAACTCCTTCGTCTGCAATTACACAGCAAAATGATAATCTTTTGAAAATGTCACAGGTCAAAAAATTCTTTGTCAACTGGCGCCACTTCCACATCCTTACTTGACAGTGAAAATTGCTGCCTGTTATTACTACCAAGATGTTTAAAAATGAATGAATTTTTAAAGAACCCTATTGGCCTAACAAACCTGATCAATGCACTAACATGCCTGGCAGGTTTGTTTTTTGTGAGTTTATTTGCCTGAGCACAAACCAAATATCAATTTGTAGGTTTACAGGCCCATACTCTGGGGAGAAAAAATGTGTTCCACTAGAAATTAATTGTACTAATGGCTCTACTTCTTGACTCCTCTCCATAGCCTTTCCTTCTGCCGTGTAGTATTGTTGAGTTTTCTCAATCTGACTCTTGGTCTGACCTCATATATAAGTTGTTTTGGCCAATGAGATATTAGCAAATGATACAACATATGTTTAAGCACTGGGCCTTGCTTCTTTGCATAGCTTGCTTCTCTGCACAGCTACTTGAATTTGCCCAGCCTGTCCTGCTGGAAGATGAGCTACAAACAGAGATGAGTCATCCCTACCATTCCAGCCAAGGGCAACCTAGATCATCCAGGGGCCAGCACCCATCCACATGGGAGTGAGCTTGTCTGAGATCAGCAGGGGTGCATAGATAATGGGCAATGGACCACAGAAAAAAGTGTATAAGCCCAGGTAAGGTCAGTCAAGGCCATCACAGACATCTTTAATAAATATTTACTGTTTCATGCAATAAGATTTAGAAGTTGATATGTAGCATTATTATCTTAATCGATAATGCAAAGAGCCATTCTACCTCTTTTTCACTCCCAGTTAGGTTGCTTGCACTTACTAATCTGGCTGAATCGAAATATTATTATGGAATTTATCTAAATTCTTTCTCCAGATGAAACCCAAAAGGGTAAATGCAATCACAGGACCTCAAACTCTATGCATAAGTAAATTTCCTGTGAGGTTTCCAAAGTACATATACATTCCTCACATCCATCCATCATCCATCCATTCAAATGGTATAGCCATGCTAACATGTGAGTTTATCACTGGCAGTAACACAAATTTCTAGACCACCAAATCTATAAAAACCTTAAGTCTCCTGCTTATATAGAATTGTAGATTCCACCCTTTATGTTTCTTTGGATAATGACTTTCATGAGTCATACTTTCTACTGTCAGAAGCAAGACTCATTGTAATTTGTGTCTCCTAAAACAGATTCTTATAGACTATGACAATGGCTTCTCTTCTGGTTGTCCATGTTTCTATAGACTTGTTCATGTTTCTTGTCTGCTTCCTGGGTTTGAGGCCTAATTTCCTGATTTACTAGTTATAAGACAATGGGCCTTCCTACTTTTTAAATTAAAAATGTTTGTGACTCATTTTCCTCATGTATAAGATGGGGATGATATTGTTATTTACCTCAAAGAGCTGTTGTGAGAATTAAATGAATTTATGCATGCAAAGGGCTTAAAACAATGCACAGTACATAAAATAAACACTAAATCCACGTTGGCTGCAACTATCAATATCTCTTAGCATCTCTGTTAGCCATTGCCAGTTTGCAGCTGTGAAACCTGATCACTTGTCAGAGTCAGAGTTCAGAGTGTTTAATCAACTGGACTTAATTTTCATCAGCCCGGTTCCATTCTAACTCCATGGTGGTTTGGCTACAGAATGTGACTGTTCTCCAGGAATGACAAAAAGATTTCCTCATGGAGAGGATCTGTGTTTCCTAAATGGTTCTCGCTGACTAAGCTTGTCACTGGACCATCTGGTCATTGCAGCCAGGTCTCTCTCCTGAGTCAGCACTGAAGCCTGGCCTCCATTTTTATCTGCTCCCCCTCCCCCATATGAGCCTGGTCATGTTGCTTTTACGTGTGTTAAAATGCAATTGCCTAATGAACGTTCCTTTTTCTTTTTCCTTTTTAAATTATTATTATTATTATTTTTGTGTGTCTCAATGGCAAAAGATCTATTGATGTCTGAATCTATCAAAGCTGTGTTTTACTACTAGAAAAAGTACCAGGCCACCCACAGAGCAATGAGTTTCATTGAGTTTTCCCCCCAAAAAAATCCCATATTAAAACGTTTGATAATCACTGTGCTAGAACCAAGTTTTAGGAAATCTTTCTTTGTTGAAAGAGATCATCTTGGTTTGTCCTCCAAAAAACAATTATCTATATACTAGATGCCTGGTGCACGGATTCGTGCACTGGTGGGGTCCCTCAGCCTGGCCTGTGCCTTTTTTGCAATCTGGAATCCCCTGGGGGTGAAACCAGCTGTCCAAAATGCCTTGAGGGCTGTAGCAGGGTGCTGGGAGCCGCACCAGTCCCGCTCATCCTGTGCCACTACGCCTGGCAGTGCTGCCATGGAGGCAGGAGAGGCTCACACTGCCAGAGCTGCTCTCCCCAGCCCGTGAGCCTGACCTCTGGCTTCTGGCATTTGTCTGTCAGTTGAGCAGCGCTCCCTCTGTGGAAGTGCACTGACCACCAGGGGGCAGCTCAAGATTAAGCGACCAGCTGACCAGCCAACTGGTTGTAGCTATGATGTGCACTGACCACCAGGGGGCAGACGCTCAATGCAGGTGCTGCTGAACTGCAATGACTTGGCAGCTGTGGTTCTCCGGTGATGTACCCAGAACCAGAGAGAAAGTAGCCTGATTCTGGCATACTTCACCCTAGCACCACCCTCTTGCAATCTGGGACTCTCCTCAGGGGATGTCAGAGAGAGGGTTTTTGCCCTATCCCTGCAGCAGGCCTCTAGTATGCCTGTATTTACAGATCTAAAAAGCCACAGTTTTTCCAATTCTTTAGTTTAAATGTATGTATTAAATGTATGTTATTAAATATGTAACAAGTATATAAGGCATTCATTTATATAATGAAGAGAACTGACACATCTGTTTATGTATGCACATACAAGTATATACATATTTAAAAGCCTTTTTTGGTGTAACCTTGAAAGCTACAGAATTAGGGAGCAGTGTTGGCAGGAAAACAAAAGGCACTGAATAAATTGTTAACTTTGGCATTTCTTCTGCACACTGGCATCAAGAAGTTTTGCAGAAGCATCCATGCCACAAAATTACAAAAAGACAATATTCTAATTTGCTAAGGCTCACATATAGACAGACTATGAGACTCTGGATTTGAAACCTATCTTGAAGTTTTCCATTACTTTTTTTCAATTAAATAGCTTTTCTATTACAGTTGACATTCAATATTATATTCGTTTAAGCACAGTGATTAGATATTTATATAAGTCTAGTGCCCCTTCTGACACCAGACACAGTTATTACAGTGTTATTGACCATCTTCTCTATGCTGTACTTCACATCCCTGTGACTGTTTTGTAATTACCAATCTGTATTTCCCAATCCTTTCACCTTATCCACCCAGCTCCACAACTCCCTTTTCAAAAAAAGTATTTATCGCTAAGCTAAGAAAAGCTTAAAAAGTCATGGAGTGAGACTTTCTTAACTTCCAACTGAGATGTCTTTGAGAATTATCTTTTACAGTGTCTTAGAAGCCTGGAATCTTAGCCACCTGATATTCGAGACCCTTAATACACTCTGGATTTTAATGACTTACTTATATTTCCCGATGTTGCTAAATTGGAATAACTGCTGTTACTTTACTAACTTGAAGATGGTTATGATGGGGGCGGGGGAAGATAGGACCACAGTGAGTTATTAAATGAATAAAAAATAAAACTCCAGAAAAAAAAATTTAAGTGTGTCATTAAAAAAAAAAGACAAATATATCCATTATATTATCCTTAAATTCCAGGAATATAATTTTGATTCTTAACTTGGGGTGGGTGGGGTGGGAGGAGAGGTATATTTCATTGAGAGTGGAAGAGATCACATTCGTAAATTAGGTGAATTAAAATACACATACTCTCCTAGTGATTAGGTGACTCCTAAATATATTGCAAGGTAAAATTCAAACTCCTTGATTAGAAGAGAAAAATGTGTCCTCTTCATCTTATCTTTCATTACGCTCCTCCCAGGCCTGAGTGGCTTACAGTTGTCTCACCTCTAAGTGCCCTTCCTCTTGCCTAGAATTTCCTTTCCCAGCTTCCCTCCCCACTAGCTCCACCATCCACCCACCCCAATCAACCCCACTCTACCCCCCTCCCACACACAAACCCTTCATCTGCAAGCTAAATTACTAATCCACCTTCAGAATGTAGCTCCAATGTCATGTGCTTAGGGAAGCCTTCATTGACTCGACTTCAGAGTGCAATTGCCTATTGCTTACTGGGCAGACTTTCCCAGGTTGAATGCTGTTTTTGTTTGTGTTAAGTTCTCTGACAGTAGCAATTAATTTCCAGGGTTGAGGGTGCAAAGTAATGATCTAGCTGAGGTCAGGGTGTAGTTTATATATGCGTGGGCTTGGGTACTGTTAACAGCATGTTACACATAGGTATACATAATACTCTAAAGCCGTGGTCGGCAAACTGCAGCTCGCAATCCACATGTGGCTCTTTGGCCCCTTGAGTGCGGCTCTTCCACAAAATACCATGACCTGGGCGAGTCTATTTTAAAGAAGTGGCGTTAGAAGTTGTTTAAGTTTAAAAATTTGGCTCTCAAAAAAAAAATTCAATCGTTGTCCTGTTGATATTTGGCTCTGTTGACTAATGAGTTTGCCGACCACTGCTCTATAAAGTGATGCTACTCCAAGTGTAGTCCAAGGACCTGCAGCACTGTATCAACAGCACTGTACCAGGAGCCTGTTAGAATGCAGAGTCTTGGGCCCTTCCCAGATATACTGAATCAAAACCTGCACTTGGGCCAGATCCCCAGGTGACTGGTGAGAACACGGAAGTTTGAGAAACAGGGATTTGATTATGGCTGCCTCCCTAGCAGAAGAAGGAACACTTCTTAGATATCAAGCAGGAATCCTCTGAGTAATAAGATGATTTCAGCAGCACAGAAATATCATATTGTCTGTGATTTCCTTATGGTATTGTTGCCAATTAATTTTGCTTAGTCTCTTTTTAACAGTAGTTAAAATAGAGACTAAATGAAAAAGACGCCTTTGTGGAAGTGCGTCGCAGTTAAAAGCCACAGACTGCCATGTGCTAGCAGACATTATGGTCTATCATGTAAGTGGGGAGTATTTAAAATATAATTATAACAATGCACAGCAATAAAGTTGCACGGTAATTATGAAGGAGTAATTACCATTTGCTTGCTTAGTGGAGTTCTACCCTTCTAAACTTTGTATTAAATGTGAAACATCCAAGGCACAAATTGATAAGATATAGTCTAATGATTTCTAGGACTTGCTGTTTTAAGTAATCAAACAAAACAACAAATATTTTGCTCAGCAAAATTAATGTAAATTTTAAAATTTTGATTGTCTATTGAAACTTAACATGTCTTCAGTTTTTTTAATATATATATATATATATATATATATATATATATATAATTGATTTTTTACAGAGAGGAAGAGAGAGGGATAGAGAGTTAGAAACATCGATGAGAGAGAATCATTGATTGGCCGCCTCCTACACACCCCCCACTGGGGATATGCCGCAACCATGGTACATGACCTTGACCGGAATCGAACCCGGGACCCTTCAGTCCGCAAGCCGACTCTCTATCCACTGAACCAAACCGGTTTCGGCAATGTCTTCAGTTTTATGAACCACTAAGAATGTTCTCTAACATCATATTCTACAAGTTGATACTGACATTGATTTGAACTAATACATATCAATAGCAGAATTTCAACTGCCTTTTAGAGAAACTGAACATTTTTTATTTTCATTATTCAATTAATAAATTCTACTATTTATAATAGATTGTGGTGATGGTGTTACTGCATATCTCTTTATTATAGTAAGTTACAGGTCTGGTGGTTTAAATATTACATTTTAAAATTCCTCACCTCAGACAGATTATAAATCTTATTTTAAGAAAAAATAAAGAATAAAGGTAGAGTGGGAGGAGATGGATGGTGAAGATAATTAATGACACCAGAAGCAGGTTATTGGAGGTGGACTTATAAAACTTAACAATAAAAGTAGAGAAAAAGATTTAATGTACATTAAGATCTGATTACAGATCTGCCCACAGGTTGAAATTAGAACTCCAGCTAAACAACCGATGAAATCTGCTACTATTGCCACTCTAATAATAGTTTGTTTTAACAGGGCAGACACATTTCATGGGTTATGTTTACAAGTGTCAGGCACATGTTTACCCCTATCATTTAGGCCGAAACAAGCACAACAATGTCAACTCAAAAAGTGGAAATAAAAAGTTAAGGACATACTTCAAAGAAGGTGTAATTTGCATGTGCATTCCTAATATTACCCCCAAGTAATGGACTAATGATTATATTTAGATTCAAATATAAAACGCCTCACAGCTGTGTTAAAAGCAGAGAACAGCAGTTTGCTTAGACACATGACAGAGAAAGCTACTGCTTGATAAATAATGTTATGGTCTCTGTAATTCCCCCAAACTCACCTCTCTGTTTTAAGTATTAAAATGCCATTTTTTATGAAACAATTCTCTGATAATTCTTTTTCATGTAGGAAAAGATTAGTTTTTTAAGAAAAACCAAAGCACATCAGGGGAAAACTAATGTTTTCTAATAGATGGAACACAAAGGTTAAAGATTAAGTTCAGCTGATTTTATGGGAATATGATTGAAACATTATCTGTGCTGACTGAAGACATGGTTTGATACCAAGAAAGTAGAAAGTACCAGCAGTCCAAAGAAGCATTAACTAACTTACCCTGCACCAACTACAAATTGAGGAAATGTTGTATGATTGAAAGACAAAACATTAAGGAAAAGACTCCTGAGATAAAGAGTCTTTAAAAATAAAAGAATCTCATTTATTGACCGAGATGGACCACTGTCTGGTCTTGCCTCATTCCTCCATCTTCTGCATTTCATCAGGGTACTGGCCTCTGTTAAACTCCTTGCGTACTATATTTAATGTTTATAGATTATTATATCTGTATGGAACATGACACATTTTTCCAGAAAAAAAAGGTACAAAGAAGAAAAAAAATGCAGCTATAATCTTAAAGTGCAGTTATCCCTTTGATATTAAACTAAAGAAGCAAACACATAAGTAAATAGAAGGACACATATAGAGTTAGTAAATTCAAACTATATAAAAATTAAAAACAAAAAGTATAAGACCTCTTCTCAACTACCCTCCTCCCTTTTCTAACAATTCCTTCCATAAAAATGTGTAAATATGTATCTACTATTCCATTTATCTAATTCTTTTTTTAAAATTAATAACAAGAGGGCATTATTCCTTCATCGGTGAGCTTTGTTCTTTGTCTATTTTAATTCTACATGAAGAATTTTCCCTATTGCCATATATCACCCTTTTAAAATGCTGCTCAATGTGGTAGCCTATTTATCATGTACCATCCTATATAATAAAAGGCTAATATGCAAATCGACCAAACGGGAGGACAACCAGTTGCTATCATGTGCACTGACCACCAAGGGGCAGACGCTCAACACAGGAGCTGCCCTGTGGTCATCAGTGTACTCTCACAGGGGGAGCGCCGCTCAGCCAGAACCTGGGCTCACGTCCGGAAAGCACAGCAGTTGTGGCGGGAGCCTCTCCCACCACCTCCGCAGCAGTGCTAAGAATGTCCAACTGCCACAGACAATGGGCCTAAGCAATTAGTGGACATCCACCCAAGGCTCCCAGACTGTGAGAGGGCACAGGCTGGGCTGAGGAAACCCCCCACCCCATGAGTACATGAATTTCATGTACTGGGCCTCTAGCAATTTATAAATGTCCATCAGTAGGGCATCAGGGAAATCTTATTAAATTTCCATAATGCATTTCCATGATCTTCCCCACTATTAAGAGAATTTTATTTGCCTGAAGTCAGGAGCTGGGTCCTGTCCACTTTTGTCTTGCATCCGCCCCTGTGGCCTCTCCAAGTGGCTGAGGGTTAATGCACATTTCATTATCTGTTGATCAAATTACTAAATAAATTCAGCCAGATAAACGGAATAATTTCCTAAGATTCCTTCTATTAATTAAATTTTAAAGGATTGAAGAGCGAGGACACAACTTTTCCTCTTTAGGAGAGCATAAGAGTCCCATAATTTTTATATTTAGATATAACTAGCAAGTGTATTTAAAAAAGAAAAGCAACAAAACAAAAAAGAATTCCAAGTCCTAATCCCAGGTGTAACACTGATTTCATGTGGTTCTCACATTAACTGCTGTAGGTAAAAACAAATGGTGAGGAAAAGACAGGGACTCTTAATAAAAAACATCAGGTATTAGCATAACTAATGGATACAGACTTTGGGGTGGTGGGGGCTTGCCCAGGGTGGGAATGGCTGGGGGGAAGGATTCAATCAGGGGAAAAGGAGACATATGTAAAACTTTAGACAATAAATACATAAAAAATAAATTAAATTAAAAACGTCAGGATTCTTCCCAGTATCTACTTACAGTCCACCACCAACGAGAAAAACACATATGCACCCCCAAACTGAACTCAAGCTCAGGTCAAGAAAACATCTCAATTTCTCACATGCTGTTTCTAAGCATATATTTCCTGTGCTAGAGGCTGAAAGAATTCCCCAAATGCAGTGAACTGAGTTAGGAGAAATAAATATAACTCCAGTTTCAAAGTGAAGGCTGTATATTACACTGTAGGTATCAGTTAACAGGCTGGCGGTATCCGTGGATGAGAACCTTCCCTTCTGTGGGTGAAGGATTTACCGGGGCAATGGCATGGAACTGATCTTTTCTAATTCAAGAGCCAAGGTACCGAAATTGCGACAGTTTGAAGTGTGCTTCTGTAGCCTAAATCACTTACCCATCAATACTACATAAATTTAATCCAGACACTAAAAATTGAGTTTTTCAGAGAGGTGTTAAAGACCACATGTGTGTTGTAAACATCCGTGGATAAATTAATCTGAGTCGTAAAAAAATTAAGCAAATAGCTTGGCAGCCCCCACGTATAGAGGAGTTTGCTGCGAAAACAATGCATACAGATGGCTCTCAAATGAAATACCCATTTGTTCTTGCTATAGCAACAAGGGGATTAAAGAGCTTAGGGCTAGACTACCTCAGCGGAAGGTTTCAGTAACTGTCCTAAATCCATTTTTCTTAGATAGGTACCGATTCCTCCACTGGGACTGAACATTAAAGGTCTGTTATATGGATTCCAACTGCCAATAGGTCTTCCTAAAAGGCAAACTTTATCATGTTAATCCCCTGCATGTTTACCTACAGGATAAAATCCAGGCTCCTTAGCACAAAACACCGTCCAACATCAACGTAAACATACACCTCTCCCTTTCCTCTTACAGGGTTACCCAGAAAGGACAGCCGCCTTCCACAGCTTCCGATTTGCTTATTCTGCTCTTTCTGTCCGGGCTGCCTTCCCTCTTTCCCACTTAATCACTGTCATAGAATCCTGCCTGATTTCCCACCCCCTCAGCCCCCGCCTCCTTCCAAGTTCTCATACAGTGAACTTGCCATTAATTAATTTTTAATACATTCATTTCACTTATTTATTCATCCTTGCCTGAGGTTCATTCGAAGTTAATTTGAAACACGGCGCCATAGACCACGTCTTGTGCTGTCCATGGAAGTTTTAATCAGTGAATTCAAATGGATACAGGCCTAGCCCTTAAAGAATTTTCATTCTGTTAGCAAAGCAGACATTACACTAGCAATTAGAAGAGCACAAGTCAATTTTAATCTCTCCTTTTACGCATCTATCATGGAGACATCTAACTTGGTATGTGCACAACACCTCAGCTCATTCACGTTCAGATGGCTTTCTCTACTGACTTAAAAGGCTCTTGAGAGTAGGGTCCCTGTAGGAGTCATCTTTGTACTCACAAAGCATCATGTAGTTCCTGGAACTAACAGTTCACACACACACACACACACACACACACACACACACACACACATACACACACCCTTTTTCTGGCAAACTCTTTTTGCCAGAGCAGAAGACACTCTGAAAATTGCCCCATGGCTTGAAGACAGCGGGACACACTGTGATGGCTCATTTTGCATCCACTCAGCTGAATAAGCCAAGACTGCAGTTGAACCCAGTTGGGCAGTATACATATCTGTGAAGCTTTACAATATGTCTGCATAAGGAGAGTCTTTAGATTTTTTAAAATAAATCATTGATACATTTACAAAGTTCTTCTCATTTAAAGTAGGCACTGGAGCCCTAACCGGTTTGGCTCAGTGCATAGAGTGCCCCAAGTTCGATTCTAGTCAAGAGCATGTACAGGAGTGTGCAAGGAGACAACCAATTGATGTCTCTATCTCACATCGATATTTCTCACTGTCTTTCCCTCTCTCTTCCACTCTCCAAAAATCAATGGGAAAATATCCTCAGATGAGGATAAAAATAAATAAATAAAGTAGGCACTGGAAACATTTTCCCTGTCTCATAAATATCACAAATTCTGAAAGTCACATCTTGGACATAGACTCAAGTAATTGCAGTTTGGAAAAATGCTCTATTTTTATTTAAAACATAAACATAACCAGAGGAGTGCTTGGTGTTGAATATAGAGTGTATTTCCCAGGCATGGTGATTAGATCTAACACATGTAGAAGCAGTCACCAACCTGGAAATCAGAAAAGCTTTTCTGAAAGAAGTTATATTTGACCCAGCTCTCGAAAACTGAGGATAAAAATGTATGATTTATAGGATCCTTTCGCTAATCATTTTCTTTTCATATCTCCATTTTACCATTTATTCATTATAAGACCGTGGATCAGCCACTTAAAATAGCTGGGACTTACTTATAAACTGTGGCTGCCTCCTAACTCACAGAATCATGTGATTTTACATTCATCAGTAACATATAGCAAATGTCTGTTGAATAAATTATGGGGAGTTATTATGTGGCCATTACGTAACATAGACCAGAGAATTGCTTTTATGAACCATGAAGCACACACAAAAACATCAGGTATTTTTAATATTGTTGGGGAACATACAAAAAGTACTACTTTTGAAGTAGTTCTACTTTTATTCCCACCATAGGAATTGTACAGTGGATTGAAAACAGTCCTTAAACTCTACAGTCATCCTACTGATAAATTTCAGAAGTGATGAGTGTTCAAAGGTTCTATTTTAACCTGTAAGGCTGAAAGGGGTAAGAGGAGAGTGTCTTTCTTACTGAATTATTATCTGTTTTATCTGGGTCAACTTTGTAAAAGGACCAAACTTTGCTACATCACTATAAACCACTCTGCTTTGCTTTACTCTTATGGACACAGCCTGTGAGAGATACTGTCAAAGTTGTCAGATAATAGAAAGGACAAAGCACTTTTCCATTCTCTACTTTTTCCATTTGGGAAGGCTCTTAAAGAAAGTGAGCTAACCTCAATCCAACATCTGCCTTGCTCTCTCCACGAAAATGAAAGAAAACAATCTTCTTCCTCGCTTTGGTGAACTTCTCCTGCTTTGGTACTGGGCACATCACCCTGGGACCTTTCGAAACCTGAGGCCTTTCGAGGAGTAGAGGCCATTTTCGGAAGGGGGGAGGGCATCTAGAATCAGTCACATGGTGGTTCACCTCAGTAGCTGGTTCTAAGCAGAGTACCCATACCTTAAAATCAATCACTTGCTTTCTCGTATGAGAAGTTGGTTCTGAGAAGTCTGGTTTTAGATGGTCAAGAGAAAGAACTCCTTGGTTTTTTTCTTGGTTTTTTTTTTTAATATAATGAGAACACATATCAGAATATTCTCCTGGCTGGTAAATATAAAAAAAAATGGAAAAAGAGTAAATTTCAGTTTAAGATTTGATATAAATTGTAAGTTCTAAAGAACAGATGAATGTGTGTGTTTTCTAAAGGTGAACTATATATTTACCGATTTTGAAATAAAAGCCTCTCTTTTGTGTTTGACATTGTGTTATATGCCTTAGAGCACTATCATATTTATTCTTCAAACAACCTGCTTGTGAATTGAAACCCATTTTTTTTGTGAGGTGAAAAACTACATATCAGAGAGTTTAGGCAAACCAAGCAAGTACACACAGATAATAAATGTCAGAGCCAGGGTTTAATTGCAGGTCTTTGATACTCTACAATTCATTCCGTATCATATTGTCCTCTCCTTACTTATCACAATGTACACAATCTTAAATAAGTATAGCCTTTTCTCAACAGCAGGAGAACATGAAGGGTATTTATTCAACTATTATTTATTGAGCACTATCTGCCACAATTAGATCCTTTAGGCTAAACTGGTGAAAACCAAGTCCCTGCTGTCACAGACATTGTATTGCATTAGAGAGAGACAGCCAATAAATAGGCAAATACAAAAACATTATTTCCTTTGTGTTAAGTGCTGGGAAGAAATAGCCAAGGCAATATAAGGGACAGAGGATGACAGGGGAGGTGGTGACATTTTAGATCTAGAAATATGCAAAGACCTAAACAAAGACCTAAATAAAAGAAAAGAGAAAGCTTTAGAGATATGTGGAAGAAAGGTATTCCAGGAAAAGGGTCAGAACATAAATGCCCAGAGGTACGTGCGTGCTTAGCTCTTTGGAAAAATGGCAATGAAGTGTGGGACTTGAGTTGAAGGAGGAGGAAGGTGATGGAGGAGGACATCAAAGAGCTAGTAGGGTTCTACTGTTGATCCCCCTTTTGTGCCAAAAGGGAATTTGGTACCTCAAGAGGGTGAGAGCAGAGAATCCTCAGGAGGAAGACCCATCTCATGGGGTGAGGACTGTGTTTCAAGGGATCACTGTGTCTCATTATATGGAGATATTTCTACCACCAAACTTGAAGATTTGGGTCTTGTTTCTTTGTAAAGATAGCAAATCCCACTATGGCATAAAAGTTTGCATATTTACGTAAGAGTGTCAGAAGAGAGGCCATCCTTACTCTATCAGGGCTGGGCTTCCGATTCTCAATAGGGACCAAGATAGACATTTCCTTCAGTGAGGCTCAAAGGAGTTGAGGAAAGAAACGATAATGTAATCTCAAAGGAACCAGAGTTTTCATGGAAGAAAGGTGGGAGGTGAAAAAATAAGAAGAAAGAGTCTTTGGGGGCATTTATTCCTGTACCTCAAGTGCTCAATAACCAGAGAAGTAGATCAAATGTTTTGTAAATGATTATGTTACTCTAATACAGCTGGTCTCCATCATGGTCCAGTCTCAGCATGGAATCAAGTGCAAAGAAAAACAATAAAACATTTAAAAGGCAATTCAAATCTACCCTAAATATCTTTAAAATATGTATATACAGTACCAAGAATATTCCATTAATAAGCATCCCTCT
The DNA here is from genome assembly GCA_963924515.1 of Vespertilio murinus. Taxonomy (NCBI): domain Eukaryota; kingdom Metazoa; phylum Chordata; class Mammalia; order Chiroptera; family Vespertilionidae; genus Vespertilio; species Vespertilio murinus. The sequence continues at coordinate 13,294,733 of OZ004715.1, forward strand.
CTCTTTTCACTTTCTCTGTGACTGAACAACGTCCTGAGAGTTATGCCATTTGCCCCCTTAGTTTCCACTTAGGTTTTGATTGTCCTGCATAGTTGTAAGCCTGACTTAGCAATGGCATAAAAACCTCTCAAATATTTGTAAAAAAACACAATACAACAAAAACAAAGAAAACTGCTCTTGCATCCCTGTACCTCTGCTTTATCTTTTTTTAAAAAAAATAATTTCTCTTTAAGGAAATTTTCAAACACACACAGAAGAGGATAGCATAGTGGAATCTTTTTCACCCCATTTCAACAACTATCAAATCCTGATACGGTTTTCTAAATACTCCCATCTCTTTTTTAGCCTAAAGTATTTTTAAAAAATTCACAGAATATGCAAATTCTTTTACATAAAAGCCCAATATTATTCTGTAGGTCTTTGGACTTTCCTGGGACTTTCTAATTTCAACAGTAGCTCTAGAACTTATAGTTATCCCTGAGCAAAATCTACAGCATATTACAACGACGTGCATAAGCTCTAAGTCAAAGAAACGACAAAATAGGCACCTCTGGGCTTCTATTAAATATGGATCATAACAGAATAGGACTTCATCAGCAAAATAGCATGGTTCATAAAATGCAGGCATCGGAAGATAAGTGGCTGGCGTACAGGAGAAAGATCCTGAGAATGCATTCCTGCCAGATGCCCATGAGCGCTGGCTGTCTAACGTGAAAGCCCTATGGCTGCCTTGGAGGGGAAGGACTTCTCTGAGCTTCCCTCTCCCTCCTAAAATGGCCAAATCAGTGACTGAGAAACACACAGTTAGCTCCTTCATTACCACAGACCTAAGGGGACAATCCAAGAAAAAGGTGAACGAAGAATTATTTCAGTCCTGTACTGAGGACAGGTGTCCCGACTCTACGAAATACGAATGGGAAAGTCACATCCCACCCTGTGGGTTCATAGTGTTTTACTTAAAACACCAAGCTAGCATGGTCCAAATTTATCCCCTTTGCTGGATTTAAAATTACTAGTCTGGTTGCTTCATGAGAAAAAAATAATTTTAAATGAGCCACTGTACCGATACCTCACTTTCCTAGCATTATGGCACGGGTCCAAGACTTAATATACAAAATTATAGATCTTGGCCCCGGGTAATTTTAATCTCTGCCCCATAATAACAGGCCTTCAGCTGCCACAGGCAAGGGCTTTGTGTGCTAAAATTGGAACTCTGACCCTGAGATACAAAGTCATAACGAATAAGTGCAAAAAAAAAAAAAAAAAAAAGGATTCCAGAACTTGCAGGAGTTACAAATAAACAAACATGGATCAGATTATTTTTCCATACAATGTGCATCTTCTATGACATTGTATTTTAGATCGGGGAAGGCAGGAACTCTTATTCAATTTAAACTACTTAATTGGACATGGTTGAGAAGATAAAAGGCAGGTTTAATTCACAATTCTAAATGACTTCATCCATTCATCTCTCAAAAGGCAGGTTTTCCCAAGATTGTGTCAGGTAAGAACATCCCTGAAATGACAAATGTATTTACTCTATGCTACTTGTTATCCTGTATGCCACAAAATATGGCCTCTTGCATCTTTCGCTTTTTTCTTATGTACTACATCAGGTGGGCATGGAAGTGGAAAGCTACAGCAAACTAATTAATTGACTCAAAATTCTAGCCTGATATTTCATTTCGTTAGCAAAAAAACTACATAGTTCTTTATAAAATAAGGAAACTATATAAGCCTATTATATATTAAATATGAGTTAAAAGTACTCTTTCTTTCTGGTTAATCAATTCATGTGAACCTTGGATGAAACCTGAACAGAAACTAATTTTTTTTGACCCTCAAGCAAAATTTATTTGCCTGGATTGATGTCTCTCTTTGTAAATTCTATCAGATGTTTCCTTAGAGGACACTATGAACTTCTAAATTGAGTTTAGAACTTTGTTGCGACGGAGCACAGAAAAGGAAAGACAATGATTCATCTCATTACTGAATTGCATTCACAACAGTAATCCAAAAACAGGTACAACCCTAAACTAAGAGTATAATTCTCCATATGCCGTAAGCTGTACATTCTTTCCCAAGCCTTCTGTATCTTCATACCATCCACCCAATTGCTCAGGTCCCAAATCTTTCTTTACCTCCATGTTCTAACTTTTACTTTTGACTTTACTTTCAAAACATATCCTAAATCTTTCCACTTTTGTCCACCTCTTTCCCTACCTCATTTGTTCAAAAGTGAGCCCCCATCTCTTTCTGGGATTCTGCAATAGCCCCTACTATTGGTTTTTCACAGTCAATAGTGATCTTTCTAAAGTAAAACTCATGTCATGTACTCCTGCTTAAAAACCTCCAATATCAAGTTGTATTCACAGACAAAAGTCCCTACTTTTCTCCATGGCCTCGTTTCTAACCACCAGGCCTACTGCTCACTCTGCTCTAATTACATTTGAAGAGTCAAGATTAACTTTTGCTTGTGGGCTTTTGCACTTGAAATTCTGCCAAGAATGCTCTTCCCCCCAAATACCTTTGTGTCACTCAAATCTCAGCTGAAATGTTCCTTTTTAAGAGAGGCCAACCCTGACCGTATACAATTAAATATTCGCCAGACAGTCTTTACCAAGTCCTTCTGTTTCCGTGCAGTCACAGGAATTATCATCATCTGAAATTACATAGTTGATTATTTTTGGCTTGATCATTGCCTGTTTCCCTCTGCACTGACCCAGGATCTAAATTCCATGAAAGCAACAATCCTGCTGGCCTTGTTATGGCTTATACCTAGCCTCTAGAATACCACAGACACTTAATAAATACATGTAGGATGGAATATTAATAATCATTTACACCTGACACAAATAGGAAAAAAAATCACTATTTTATTAGTTTATAAAGCTAAAATGAACAACGAAATCTTAAAACCACTAAATTCAAAGCACACACATATGGGCATTTAACTGGTTTTAATCAACTGATAGATAAAATGAAGAGTAAACATATATAGTAACAAAAAAAAACACACCATCTTTTAGGAAATGCTACCTGGCAATACTATTACGTTTAGTCCCTATAACAATCTGATGAGGTGACCTAACTCTACAATGGAAGAAACAGAGTTTTAAAAGTTTGCCCAAAGTCATGGAGGTAGATGTGAACTCTCAGCTATAAACTATTCTGCCTCTAAAATGATCATGATGATGACAGTAAAGATAGTCACTAACATTTATTGAGCTAATTGAGTACCAGGCACGTGCTAAGCATTTTAGATGTTGTGGGAAAGAGCACATATATCCATGTTCCCGGCCTTCCTTATCTTTCCAAGTCTCCCTGGCCTGTAAACTAGCAAACATGACACTTGCCACTTCTGATGCACATCTGCAGGGCTAGTGGTGAGCCTCTCCCATCTCTGGTCCCCTGCCATCGTGTCCTGGGAAACTGTGTTTTATAGGTGATGCAGTCTCCTTCACCTGCTCTCTGAGTGACTGTACAGCAGAGCCTCCAACAACGTAACTCTAGAGCAAGCATGTCAAACTCATGGCCCGTATGCCTCGTTTATTTGGCCCATATTAGTCTTTGAGTTTTACATGCTTGCTCTAGAGCAGGGGTGGGCAAACTTTTTGACTCGAGGGCCACAATGGGTTCTTAAAATGGATGGAGGGCCGGAACAAAAGCATAGATGGAGTGTTTGTGTGAATTAATATAAATTAAAAGTAAAAATCATTACATAAAAGGGTATGGTGTTGTTTTTTTTTAATTTCAATAGTTTAGAACAGCCTAATGGGCTGAATCTGGCCGGTGGGTTGTAGTTTGCCCATGGCTGCTCTAGAGCATGGACATTTTTTTTATGAGTTAAGCCACTGAGATTTGATAATTTCTTTATTACCACTAATTGCTATTCAGACCATTTCAAACACAGCATCTCATTTACTTCCTAAACAGGTCATTGAGGTGTATTATTACCTCATTTTACATACTACTTAAATGTCTTAGTAATATAAATAAATCACCAAAAATTACAAAATTAATAAACGGTTGAAAACACCAGCCCATCTGAATCCAAAGCATGAACCATCCACTGAAAATTGTATTCAGTCCCATTAGTGAGATTCATTCCTTCACAGGACATAATTTTAAATATTCAACAATGATATTAATCATATTGCCTTATGTTGTATAACCTCTTAGAGAAAGTCTAAATTAAAAGACAACTAAAAGTCTTATTGTCTTACCAAGAAGTATGACCAAATTACACATTCATTTATGGCAACATTTCTGTACCATGTGCTCCCTAACAAACCTTACACACAAACTCTAATAACTGATTGTGAAATGTTACTGATTTGTCCACTCATAATTGCTTGATAATTTGTAAATTCCCCATTGCTGTCCATTTGATCAGAAACCATGGATTGTGCAGGTCCCCAGGGGAATTAATTATGGGGAAAGCAATGCAAAGACCCTTCTCAGCTCATCTCTGTGAAAGTGGTCAATTATTTTTACAGTTAGAACAATATTTATATAGCCTCGGAATTTGTACCACATCTATTTGCATTCTTCCTGGTATAGACAGAATTACTACCAAGAGCAGAAAATGTAAACCTATATATTTTTAATATGAACCAAAGGAAGAATGAAGCCAAGTGTTACAACCCATGGTTTGCCCCCACCCCCTACATACACATCCAGAAGCATAAATTATCCTTTCTATAAACAGAATAATTGAGACTGATCTTTACCATTTGGCTCTTTATACTCCAAGACACATAAGACAAACAATAGCAGATGGAATTCCTTTTCTATTAATGATGGAATAAAACAAAAACCCTTGTTAATGTCCATGTGCTTAATAAATTATTTCTATGTCACAGCACAAGGATCTTGGCTATAGATTGTGACCAATGAAATATACCCCAATGGCTCATGGAATAAGCAACTAATATATACTTATGAACATCATTTAAAATTTTCCATATTTTAAGATCACTCCGTTACTGGTAACACAAAAAATCACTGGTGTCCTGCATTGCTTACCTACAGCACCTTTAAATTTCACACTAAATTTAATATTACTTTTCAGTAAAGAAATGGGGTTCTGCAAGTGTAAGGTTCAAACACAACTTGTTTTTCTGAAGAAAGATTGCATAGCTATATGTGAATGTATTTTCATTCATGTGACTGAGACAGGAAAGGCCTTTGAGTTGACAGAAGTCACAGGGCACTCACTGAACAAACCGTAGAATCCTACCCGCCATGGCAAAGGAGTTGAACTTAAATGTGAACTCTACACATCATCCAGTCTAAGTCCTAGACCACAGACGCTTGGTTCTAGAGACAGCATTTGAGGCATAAAATAAAGAAATGGGAGTAAAAAGACTGGATTAGATTCTAAAGGGAGCTTTAACAAGTTTCCACAAACTCAGCGGCCTAAAACTCTATATATTTATTCTCACATTTCTGGCGGTCAGAACTCTAAAATCAAGGAGTTAGTAGGGCTGTGACTTTTGGGAGGTTTCAAAAGAGTTTCTGTTTCACTGACATTTCGGCTTCTAGAAGCTGTCTGCATTCCTGGGCTTTTGATCCCTCCCTCATATTACTAAATAATCTTGCTTCTGTTGTTAGGTTTGCTAATATTAACTCTGAACCTCCAGAATCTGACTCTTGTAATTACATTGGGCCCAGAATAAAAATTCAGGATAACCTTTCCCATTGCAAGATATTTTACTTAATCACATCTGCACAATCCCTTTAACCAGGTTAGGTAATATATTTATAGGTTCTGGGGATTGGGTCATGAGATTGCTGGGTGCTATTATCCAGCCTACCACAGAGGGAAAGAAATAAAAGGCAGAAAAGATGGAGGACTCGCAAGTATTGGTTTAATAATAACAACAGTAATAATAATAATAGCAATTATTCACTAATTCAGCAAATACTATATATTTGAGACATTAAATCATATCAAATAAGGTCTGGAATGCGGTAGACACACTTTAAAACAGTGAGCCTAAATTAGCTATATTGGTAATGTATTCAGGTGCTAATAGCTTGTCTATAGCTGGATGCTCAGAGTTAATGTTAAAAAACAAGTAGTATTCTGAACAGTCTTTTAAAAAGGTTAAATTCCTTCAGAATACAAGAAAAACACTCAAAAATTATATTTGGTCCAAGTATGCATTTAATCATAACATAACATGGATGGTGCACAGGGGGGAAAAAGGCAATTCAAAACAATATGTGCAAAAAGGAGCATTTTATTTTTTTATTTTTTACTGTGTTAAGATGTGAAATATTGCAAAGAATGATTCAGCAGTATAAAAGTAAAACTGCAGGTCTAAAAACAGTCATTCTAATAGAACATTTTCTCCTTATGGGGATCTCCATTTTTCCCCCTCATTTATTGGCAAATTTAAGGAAAAAAGACACTAAATGATTAGATGAAAAGATAAGTAATTACTAAGGACTTCTCTTTTATGCCTATGGGAAAATCAGAGTTGCTTTTTCAGACTGTCTCTCTTCATCCTAATAAGAAAATGGAAACACTTATGAAAGTAGAACAAATTTTGCCTGAAGACAATTTCAGGAATTAATATAATTTTGGAATTCATTTATTTTGATACATTGCTCCAATTATAGAAACCATCATTTCCTGACGAACTTCTCAAAACTACAGATTAGTTTTAAAGTATTTCCATGTCTACATCTGAAACCAATATAATATTTTATGACAATTATACTTTAATAAATAAATAAAAGTGATTAACATTATCTTCAATCTTAAAAAAATACATATCTAAATTCATTAAATTGGGGACTTTCAGTAAATTGAGGTGCAGAAAAGGAGTATTTAATTAACATCAGAACCAGAAGCTCCGAAATGTTAAGAACGCTGAAGGAGGAGCGTAGTCTATAGAATTGGAGAAGCACTGAAATTCCTAATCATCAGATTGAGGAAGATCAATCACAATTGTGAATGTATTGATTGGGGAACATATTTATGAGGGATACAACAGCAAAATTTATTCTTTCCCAGTATTTTACAGTTAGAAAAAGAAACTTGCGTTGATTAAATTACATTTTTAATAAAATATTTTTCTTAGAGGGACACCATATACTTTAAAATCTGCACAACTTTTGACAAAGTGATTCATTTTAAAATAGCCATCTTTACATACACCCATCCATGTGAAGAACTGTATATCTATAAGAATAATCATGGCAGCATTGTAAGAAAAAAAACTAAAGGTAATGCAAACTCATTTGCCAAGCATTTTATACAAACAGTGCACTCGCTAAAATGGAGTACTATGCAGCTACAGAAATAAAGTGTCTATTCTAGGCTTCCTGTTCTCAATGTGTGATCTATGTTTCAGAGACCTTTCAAGAAGTTCACAAGGTCAAAACGATTTCAAAATAATACTAAGGTGAACTTTACACTCTACTAGTATTTTAGTCTTGATTCTCAAAAGGCACAGTGTAGCTGTTTTGAGGGCTGCATGGCGTGTAATGTGGCAAACAAATCAGCAGATACAAAAATTCAGCTGTGTCCTATTAGCTCAAAATTAAATAATTTTTCAAAGATGTAAAATAATCACACCCCTCTAATTAATTCTTTTTTACTTGTTTGGGAAATAGGGTTATTTTCAGAAATGTTATTTAGAGTAATATTCAATGGTTTTATTATTATTTTTAATGAATTAATAAATACTATTTAAATTGTCAGTTTTAATTCCTATTTGATGCAGTAAAATGCATTCCAACATAATTCTCAAAGTATGCTAAATAGTAGGATGTGTAAATGTCACAGACAAAATTATTAGAGTAATATTATATGGTAATAATCTTTGAAAAATATTTTTGTAACTTTTTTATGTTTATTGTCTACCTATAGCACAATTATTTTAGCACTTTAAACAAATTTTTTCCAATTAGTAATTATTTTATATTATTTGCAAAATACAGTACACAAAGAAGGAATCTGTAACTTCCACCCCTACCTGAGACCAATAATTGTTATCATTTTGGTGTATTTTTTAAAAAAGTACTTTTCTAAAATAATTGAATTATTCATGAAATAAAAAGTGAGTTTATTTTTATTGCTTTTTAGGTAACATGTTATAAACATTTTCAGTGCTATTCCAATTATGTCTTTACAATATTTCCTCATTAATAATTTTGAGAAGTGTAACACTATGAAACCTCCTAAGAGTTTGGTACTATTTCCAGGAGAACAACCTAAAGGCATAAAAGGAAGGGCTGTTACTTTTTAAAAGAGAAGTTAGAACACTTCAAGCAAAATGTCGGCAGCAGATGTTGGGAGCTGTGTCTCTAAGACAACAGGAGTTTTTCTGACTATGAGAGCCATTGCAGAGAAGCCTTGTGACTTAATGATTAGGCCACATGTCATTGCTGTCAGGAAGTTCTTGGGGGAGTGACAGATGCCTCTCAGAAATTTAGAAGTGGTACCGGGGCCATGCAGGAAGAAAGCCATCTGTGCATTGCAGCATCAGGGGCCAGTTAAAATAATAACTGGCTGTCACCAAACCAATGGCTACAGATAAAGGACTTGGCTACCTAGAAGGAGGTATTCACAGATCTACTCATTTACAGTTGACACTGTAGTTCTGGAATGAAGGATAATTATTCACTTTAGTAAGACCTTTCCCTGTAATGAGGAGGACTCACAAAAGAGAATTCTAGTAACAGTTGTCCCCCTGGCAGCCATTATAACAATGCTCATTAACAGAGATGAGTGAATTTCAAATATTCTACTTGTCTTTGATTAGAGCTATATTCTGAGATCTACCTAAGGGGAACCCAAACTCACAGAATTTACAAACTTATTTTTTTAGACTGGTGTTTCAAACAAAAACGTCCTAGATGACAATAAAATTTAAACTTCAGGAAATCCTAAGAGTTCTAATCGCAAGGAAGAATACATTCTTTTCTTTTCTTTTCATTGTATCTGTATGACATAATGGATGCAAACTAAACTTGTTGTGGTAATCTTTCCATGATATATATGTAAATCAAACCATTGTACTGTAGACTTTATTTTTTTTATTTTTTAAAAATTTATTAAGGTATTATATGTGTACATAGCTTACCATTTGTACTGTAGACTTCAAACTTACATTGCAATATATGTTAACTAGAGGCCCAATGCATGAAATTCATATAAGACTAGGCCTTTGTTTCCCAGACTGCCAGCATTGGCTTCCCTCTGGCACCCAGGACCCAGACTTCCCTAGCAGCCCAGCTTTGTCCGGAAGGTTGTCCAGATGGATGTCTGGTCTAGTTAGCATATTATGCTTTTATTATAGATTATCTATATCTATATCTATATCTATATCTATATCTATATCTATATCTATATCTATATCTATATCTATATCTATATCTATATCTATAGATAGATAGATATAAAAGGCTAATATACAAAGTGTCCTCATGGGCATCTGACTGGGAGACAGGGTGTTCTATTGCTCACTATGATGTGCATTGAACACCAGGCGTGTTGCAGAAAGAAGGAAGGCCTGGGATAGCAGCTGGCACCCAGGGAAGGAAGACCTGGCCAGCAAGGTAAAGGCCCTAATTGGCCCTGACCACCAGCCAGGCCTAGGGACTCTACCCGTGCATGAATTTTGTGCACCAAGCCCCTAGTAGATCAATAAAACTGGAAAAAGTAAAGAACCACAGAGTCCAAAATATTTCATATGAGAACAGAATAAAATGGCAAAATATCTGAATCAATCTGATACGTTGTGTGTGTTAGATAGTTCATATTTTCTATTGAAAAGTTCCCTGTGCTAAACTGATAACTTCTTTGATACATTTTAAAATGTTATTTAACAAAAAAAAGGAACTATAAGCTTGACACTAATGGATACCTGTATTTATATTCATTTCTTCTGCTTAAATGATTTTATTACCACATAAAACCAAGATTAATAAATTGACAATTGAACTAAAAGATAATTGACCATTCCAGATTCAGCCAATAGCCAATACTTAAAACCACTCAATGTTAAGGCACAGTAAAATGGCTTAGTTAGAAAAAAAATATGGATTTATGGAAGAAAATATGTCAAAACATGCTTTGAAAAATTTGGAAATTCACAATGTAATATATTTCTGACTATTATCAGTTAGACTTATTGTTTTCCGACTTAACACAATACTTATATTTGAAATATCCTATTCAGGTTGGGCTGAAATCAATAAGACATTGAAGAACCTATTAATACTTAAGGAGTCAGGTGGTCTTTCCCTAGATCAAAGTGTTATTAATGAATAATGGATAAATTTGTAGTAGGAAGTATTTGTTCTATTTTTACAAAGTGGCCTGTTTAACATTCAAGTATTCAGAAGGAAGGATTAGGACTGAGGGCTGAAAAGAAGCCAACTCTGGGACATAAGCTTAGAACATGATAATTTGGCACTTCTCACACATTGCAGGGAAGCCTGTGGGAAGCAATGCCTTCATCAGAGTTCTATAGTATTTTCCTGTGTTTATAACTTGAAAGACCTCTGGCAATGTGAAGGAATGAGGGAGGATTACTACCGCGTTTTCCCGAAAATAAGACATCCTCAGAAAATAAGACCTACTTTATGGAAACATAATACATCCCCTGAAAATATGACCTAGCGCATCTTTGGGAGCAAAAATTAATATAAGGCACTGTCTTATTTTCGGGGAAACAGGGTAGTATATTTTAAGGAAAATTATTCACTAGATATAGCCAGCAGACACATGTGACCAGTAAGACACAAAACCAACATTTCTCAGCAGGGTTCACAAAAATGCTAATTTGGTCTTGATGTCAAAAGTCACTATCATCATGGCTTTATATTTCACATTACACATTTCTTTGAAACTAAATGTGCATTGCTTTGTTGACAAAAGTTGGGAGGACAATTCTGAGGATGAAGATACTAAATAACTCTTCCAACTTGACCTCATACAATACAGAAGCAGAAATCTCCATTACGCCGATTTTATTTTCTTTCCTAGAACAAAGATACCATTCACCAGTGACATTAATTAAATGCATGAATGGCTCACACCAGGTGGGGGCAGGGAATACAGCACTTCATACAACTTTGATTTAGATTTATTGATTCATATCTACACATAAGAAGGACCCAAGGGTAAAAGTTTGGGAAGTTTGACAAGCTTTATTGAATAAAAGGGCAATCAGAGTTTAATGTTCCAAATATATACCAATTATAATTAAAGTATAAAGAAGAAAAACAAGGAAATTAAACCTGAACACCCAAGACATAATATATAAAATCCCCAATAAAATCATAGTAACTATAGTGCTTAAGAAATGCTAATCGCAACAATAGAAAAAGAGTTAACAAAAATATTACTCGATGCTCACTAGACTGTAACTTCAAACAGACTTGTAATCACCATGATTTTGGAAGAGATCACCTGTGTTAGAACTATTATTATAGCATGCAGACAAAAATTTTACTAAAGCTTTTTGCATTAGTGATGATTGGCCCAGTCTTCCAATGTGCTGAAAATGCTCATCCAAAAGTTAGATACTGAGACTGGACTTGGAAAGGTCATTTCTCTTGCGTCTGTACCTCCTCAATGTCCAGGTCACCATCAACCGAGTTAGTGGAAGGACAAAGACCCAGTAACTTGTTCAGGTCTAAAAGTATAGGCTAGTTCTTCATCTTACATAAATTAATAAATTAGAGTTTAATAAATATATTACCTTCCCAAGAGAAAGAACTTGCATCAGAAAAAAATATATTATAAGTCCCAGTTCTCTCTCTTTCTCTCTCTCTCTCTCCTCTCTCAACTTAGTAATAGCATTTATTGAGCACTTCTATATGTCAAGCACAGTGCAAATGCATTATGTGCAGTAGCTCATTTAATCTTTATCAATACCCTAAAAGGAATATTTTATCCTCCTTTTTCCAGCTGAGGAGACTGAAGTTATTTATAGAAGGTCTTGTGGCTACTAGGAGCAGATAATAATTTCTCTGCAGATTTCTTCATAGTGAATTATATCAATAAATTTCATATCTAAGCCTAACAGATATTACTTTGGTTGTACTCATCAGTTTTAGTTTTAATATTATTTCAGGATAAGTAAAGACATTATTTTCCTCCAATTTTAACTAGTCCTCGCTTCACCATTTTTGAAGAAATATATTCCTTGTATTATTTTAATGTAAGGTCTTGTAAAATTATTAGTATGAATATTAATAATGGAAAGCATATAGTCAATGAGTGGTGCGGTAGAGTACATTTGGGGCAATTCATTATTCTAATAATATTCTTCTCATCTTATAGATAGGAAACTGAGGGTGGGAGAGATTAAACTAACCTCTAAAATTAAATTAACCTGACTAAAATTATTGGTAAACATAGAAGTCAGAATTCTAAGCTTATTTCAAATCTAGTAATGTTTACTCTATAAAACCAAGATTAAATAGTGTGTGAGTCCACAAGAAATTATTTTCATTTTTAAGTATTTAACATGGTATTAGAAAGACAACAAATCTATCTTTCTTGGTAAATATTCCTTGGCAAAAAGATATGCTTCTATGTCTCCACTTTCACTCGGCTTTACTGCAACAGGAGGGAAGAAGGCAAGCTGTGTTCTGATAATAGATTTTTAAGTCTAATGGTGTCAGGCAGAGGGAGTTCCTATCTCATGACTGCTATCTTCTAAATTCAGTGAAAAGGGATGTCATTTGCTGAGTGTCTGGAGAGGTAGGGAGGCAGCAATTTCAGAAGGGAGAAGGTGGTCTGTAATGGCCATCAAAAAATTGGAGAAGGAGGTAACCAAGAAAAGTAGTAGGATTTTAGAGGAAATTCCAGGGACACAGCTGATGCTGTTGATCATAGTGCAGCAATCTGTTTTTCTCCTTTTGATTTTCTTCACCTGTGGTTTACATGAAGACCAAAAAAGGCAGGAAGCTGAGCTCATCCAAGGTTGCTATTTAATCTGACATGGGACACAGAGGATGATGATGAGTCAACACTAATGGACAGGGCAAAGAAAGAGGAGCCCATGGATTGGACATTGCCAAGAGGCTGGAGAAAGATCATTAATTGAACAAATGAACTGGAAAATAGAAGGCTTTGGGATGAGAGTAGGATATTGATTTCATAATTTTGGAGAAAGAGCAGTTTCATTAGGTTGCATGGTCTTGAGTTTAACTCCAAGAGTGAATGGTTAGAACGAATTGAAGAGGAAGGTGTTACAGACAATGAGATAAAGAAATTGAGAAGTCATGCTGTGGGGCAGTCAACACACCAATTCAACACAACAGTAATCCAATATAAGAAATGGTGGTTGAAAATACTGAAGGTATTGGCAGAGACTGGGTTAGGAATGAAGACTTAGCCAGATGCCTAAAGTCTTCAGGGAGAGGAAATTACTGGAGGCCAGTAGGTGATAGGGAGAGAGGGTGATCTTGACAGCTTGCAGGAGCTTTTAGAAAGCAGTGTTTACCAAAAAAAAGGAGGAACAATAATCCAGAAGGCACAAAAGAACATGAAAGCCACAACAGCACTGAGAAGAAACAGAACTCAGCCAGGCTGGCCATGGAGTAGAGTCTTTGGAGGAGAGCTTGAATTTAGTGCTGGCAGGGCGCAAGCAGGAACTCTGAGTGATAGCTGAAGACCAAGAATGAGGCCCCAGGGAAGGCTCCTAGGAAAAAGGTAGCACTTGGACTGAAATAGGAAATTTCTGACCTACTCACATTTAGATGGCACAGAGAAATTCAGACCTGCATTCTGGAACAATAGTCTTAACTACTGAACTAGTGATTCCCCATTCCCAACCAGAGCTGATCTGGGATGACCTTTATCAGATATGAAATGTTATATCTCATTGGGCCAATTCCCTCACCTTGTTACTTAATGTTAATGTTTACTTTCAGGATGAATGAATAAAAGAAAAAGGGCTAATGCTCTCCAAAAACTACATCAATTTACTGCCTAGAAAAAACAAGAGGCAAAAAACAAATAAATTAAGCAGCCATTGACAAATCAGGATCTCATATAGAATTTTAACGGGAAGTAACTCCTCTAACAGACTTATTAGTCATTTCTGCTTTTTCTTAGTAAAGGTATTTGAGGGATTTTGAAATATCGATTTTACTTTCCATGTCAGCAAGTTTTGAGTGGATTCTAATTATTAACTACATTAACTATATGAACCAAAGATTAATTATATATTTTATATTACTTTTCTGTGGTTTCAAATTGCCTGTCATAAAGATGTGATCATATGTGTGGCTTGAATGATGGTCATTCAAAAATTTGTTTGAGCTATAAATTCAGAACATCCAAAGCTTGAAATGATCTTGCGTATCATTTCTTTTCTCTCTACTTTTATTTTGTGGCCAAGAAAAGTGAAGTACAAAGAAGTTCCACCATGAGGGGTGCCGTCCAAGGTCACGTTAAGAAGTGGGCCTGGACCCCATGCCCATGACTTCTCAGTTTTCATAACGAGAATTTCATCAGCACAGTATGAGCTAACACATACATCGGGCTCTCTAGCTTTCTCCTTCTTCATTCATCTGTGGCACCATTCAACCCATAAATAAAAGTTAAAGTAAAAATCGTGTAGTGGCCGTATTTTAGTTTGTTCCTATTGGGAGGTTGTTCGTTTAAATGCACTCAGAGTAAATTCTCTGGCAGTAAAAAGCTTTCATGGAGTGTGTTGTTTTAAGAATGGGATTTTTTTTTTGCGATCCCCAAAGAACTACACATTTAAACATTTATTGGTACAAGGTCATTGCTTTCCTGAAATGCCTTTAACATAAATCAACTTAGCACCTCTGAATATCCCTACCCGATGAAAGGACAGAGAAATCTGAAGTTGAAGGTCAATTTACTTCTCATCTGTGCTTATGGAGGTAATATTCTAGCTCCCCGTGCCTCTATTTTCTGTTGGCCGTTTAAGATCAATCGGTATTGCAAACCACTGGAAATGAATCCGCCAGTTGCAAAGAGTCTGACCTGCAATGTGCTAGCTAAACACGTTGCTTTCGTATTCGATGTGTTCCCCAGAAATAAAAACGCAAAGGTCCAAAAGCCATAATTTCCAGTTAAGTACTAAAATTCTCATCAAAGAAAATCCCCCGGGGGGCTTTTTGGGACCTGCGTGTATATTGCGCCCGCAAGCACTCTATGTATTATATTTCCTCCAAGCTTTATGAACAGAGTGGACTGCTGACCACCACCAGGACTGGGTTTTGAAATTCTTCCCTTTGTTTCTCAGTACTGGGAGCAGCCTGCTCTGCATCTTAGCTTCCATCACTTGCACTCCTGAGTTTCTCTATCGGAGAAGCATAGCATGCGATCAAAGAAGAGTTGAAGATAGTATTAAGGGCTGTCTGCTTGCTATCTGTTCCAGAACAAAGTTTTTTTCTGCAGAAACAGAACGTTCCATTCTTGATTTAAACCTTTAACTTCAGTTTCAAAGCCCTGCTACATTTAAATATATATATATATATATATATATATATATAAATTGATTTCAGAGAGGAAGAGAAACATCAATGATAAGAGAGAATCATTGATCAGCTGCCTCCTGCATAATTCGGGATTAAACCCACAACTCGAACATATGCCCTGATAGGGAATTGAACTCTGACTTCCTGGTCCATGGGTTGATGCTCAACCACTGAGCAACCTTGGCTGGGCAGAGACCTGCTACATTTAATCTAATTGTTTAAAGATTATAATATAAACAACAATTATTTTTAAGTCTTAGAGCAAATGCTCTAAGAGAAAAAAGAAACAAGTGGAGAAAAAAGACTGTCACCTTACCAAAAATACCTGCACAATATAATTAGTTGATACACATACATAAATGGTTGATACACATACATAAATGTAGCCCTAAGAAATAGCACATCTTGCTGAGAAAACAGACTTCTATTGAACTGAAATATGGAGACAGACAATCACATCAGTTCAAAATGAAGCAACTTTTCTTTGATAAATTCCCTTGACTAAAGTAGCGAAGAGGGACAGGAAGCTTGACACTAACTCTGCAAGTTAGAACCATACACCTGAGAGACCCAAGCTCGAGAAAGGGGGCTGAAATGCAGTCTAAGCAGAATTTCCCTGTGAGCAAAGGCTGCCTCCTCTCCATGTTCCTTCCCACCTTGCCCTCTGTCCATTGGAAACCATCCGCATACCCATATTCAACCTCAAGGACTGATATTAAAGTAGAGAATGCAACGGTCATTTTTACGTATAAAGAGGTCAACACATTTCATTTATACCATGTTTTAAATAAAATATACTGCTCAAAGATAATTCTGGGAAGCTGGAAAAGCTTCCTTCTCAAGCAAGCTCATGCCTCTGAAGAAGCTAATGTAAATTGATTTATTAGAAACCACTAGGTATATTGAGAAGAGAATGAGTCCCAGCATATTTAATATTTTCCTTAATGAATATTGTTGCCACATTTATGAGAAAGTAGAGAGTAATATATATATATATATATATATATATATATATGTGTGTGTGTGTGTGTGTGTGTGTGTGTGTGTGTGTCTTTCTCTTTTTCATTTTGAGTTATTTTTAGTAATGACTTTTTTTGAATTGAAAAACAGACCAAAGCAAAAAATTAATCTTCAAGGAAACTGCAGCAAGTGTATACACTCACACCTTCTTTCACTGATTCTTATTCATCCATTCAGGCAGCCAGCCAGCTATCCAGTCACTCATGTATCCATCCTTTCAAGAGAAGAGGCAGTATCTTTTCATTTGTACTCTGGCCAGTGCGCATCCTTGAAGAGAAAAGTCACGTTGCTGTAGCATGATTTCGATTGGGAACAATTTCAGTCTCTGACTGGGAACAGTGCTTGATGGGCAGAGTTTTCTGGTTCCTATATCCTTGCTCCAAGAGCTTGGAAAGAGTTCAGCAGTCATCTTACCATGTAAACCATTTTATTCAGAGCTATGTAAAGAATCACTCTAAATCCTAACAACAATGTGCAGAGAGGCATCGAGTACACTGAGGAAAAAGGCTCCACCAGGAGACCATTGATTGAATTGCTCTCCATTAATCTTGAAAATCTATGGCTATCCAAATGCCAAAGAGGCATTCTCCATGGTTTCTGGTAGAACTCATTCAGTTTTATATCTTCTTCCAGTGTGCTAGGCCTAGAGAAGAAGCTTTAGAGATGTGGCAGTGTCCTTTCTCTAGAACAAGTGAAAGAAACTGCGTCCTTCTCAAAAAGGTTGTACCTGGAGGTCATGCAAGAAAATTATAGAGCCGAAACCAGTTTGGCTCAGTGGTAGAGCGTCCATCTGCGGACTGAGGGGTCCCGGGTTCGATTCCAGTCAGGGGCATTTACATTGGTTGCGGGCACATCCCCGGTAGGGGGTGTGCAAGAGGCAGCTGGTTGATGTTTCTCTCTCTTCGACATTTCTAGCTCTCTATCACTCTCCCTTCCTCTCTGTAAAATATCAATACAATATATATAAAAAATATTTTAAAAAAAGAAAATTATAGAAATGTGACATTGACTTGGGTGGGTTTCCTAAGAAACCCAGAGCAAGTGAGAGCGCTAGTGAAACCAGTAAGGAAATGAGGAAGGCAGGGTAGAGCAGGGGAAGATGCTAAGCAAGAACATTATCTCGGTTTGGATTCTAATCTCAGCCTGATTCCAAAAGAAAGCAAGGAAGCAGAAATGACACCATTAAGTAATCCCCTCCTTGTAACAAAAGGGGCTGGTCTTTTGACCTTACATCTGTCAGTCACTACATGCTGACTGTCTCTAGAATAAGGGAGTAACTTCCAAGGAATTTCTTGGCAAAGTAGTTCCCTGTGGCTACAGCTCACAAATGTGAACTGTCAGAACCCACAGAAGCTGGCTGGGGAGTGCTCCAGGCTCAGGGAAGGGGCACCAACAGGCTTTATTAAAGATGTCATCAGGTCCACTTATAGTCCACGATAGGGGTTATACATCTAATAGGGGAAAGTTATTTGCCTCTAATAGCTGACGCTAACATTCTCTCACTTATTCTAAAAAGGATGGCCTCCCAGAGTCAACAGCAATGCAAGGATCTTGAGGAAAATCCCCGGCCTCATTTGCACCGTAGCTCTGGCATTTAGCACAATGTGATGGTAAGTGGGCAACCTGGGAAGTAATTCCACTCCACTCAGAGCCATTTATTCATCTGTAAGATGTAAAACCCTTACTAAGTTCCCTCTAATTTATCCATTAAAGCAAATTGTCTTGAGATCTTAAATTGGCCTCTGAGGATGGAAATGATGATCAAGTTTGATGACATGAAATAAATTTGCAAGAGTCTAGGTCTAACATAAAATTTGAAAGTATGAACAGCAGGTCTGGGAAAGCCCCCGTTGGCAAGATGGTGTGAAAATACTGGAAGCACAATCCGTTTTCTCTGTTTTCTCTTTTATTCTGACCGAAATGAGCTGTCCCTTCACATTTCTAGGTTTTCTTAAACCACAATCCAAAGAAATATGAACTAAACACACTTTATTAAATTTCAGTCAGTTGGAAGATAGTAAACGAAGATCTTTTTCATTGCCCAAGAGTCTGCAAACAGTTTTCTGAAATTAAGATAAATTGTATCATCATTCCTTTTTGATCTGTTAAACATGAGATATATTTACTGGCTTTCAACATTATGTAGTTCAAATCCCTGCTCTGCCACTTACCATCTGTAAGATTTTACACCATTCGCTTAAATGTCCTAAGATTAAGTATTATTATTAGTTTACAGATGGGACTAAGAATCATCCATTTCAATGAGTTCTGAAGATTAAGTAATAAAATGTTTAGAAAGAACTATGTCTCTTACACATAACAAGCCTCAAATGTTTCTTCTGATTTTTTCTTCTGCATGTTCTCCCTCTTAATCATGCTTTTATGATGCTCTTGAAGATTTTTGAAAGACAAATGCTCTTCTTCCATTTGGGTGTCAGTCAGTGTGGTCATTAAAGCCCCAACTGGCTTGTCAGTGCTGTGTATAGATGGTGTCAATCTCAGAGATTAGATGGCTTTAATGATGAGTTCTGGTTTTAGCTATTACTGCAGACACTTTCATTTGCAATTGCAATGTTAAGTTAAAATGCTGGCTGCAACTTTCACCTTTGCAGCCACGAGTCTCCTGCAGCCACTGTTCCTATGGACATCTCATGTGTCTTCCTGTCCAGTCATAGCACACACTGTATCTTTGGCTTGGAAGGTTCCTGCTATGTCTCTCTCCAAGATGAAATCCGGCTCCTCCTTCAGCACTGCGCTAAGTGTAACTATTCGCCAGAACTTCTCCGCTCTTCCCATCTAATGGGCACTCTCCCTAGTTTCAATATCACTCCCGTGTCCTTTTTCCACTTTTAAACTCTAAACATTTTAGTAATATCCTGTGTTCATTTTTGTATTGGCATGGAAAACTACTATACACTGAGGGGCTTAAAACAACACAAATTCGTTCTCTTATAGCTCTGTGGTCAGGAGCCTGAAGCAGGTTTCAAGGAGCGAAAATCCAGGTGCCACCAGGGCTGCTTTCTTTTCTAGAGGCTCTGAGAGAGAATCCAGGTCCTTGACATTTTTTTTTCAATCTAGAGGCGACCCACCTTTCCAGGTTCCTGTCCCCATTCCTCCATTTTCAAAGCCAGCCACCGTGGCTCAGAACCTTCTCAGAGCCCATCACTCTGACCTTGTCTTTGGCCTTCCGTTTCTCCTTTTAAAAAAACCATGTGATTACATTGGGCCAACACAGACAATCCAGAATACTGTCCCTAGTAAAGATCATCTGATCAGCAACCTTAATTTTGTCTGCAACCTTAATTCCCCTTGGCCACTTAATATAACATCTTTACAAGTTCTGGGGAGGAGGACTTGGATATTTTGGGGGACCGGTATTCTGCTCACTACAGCCATGATTGAAAGTGGCATGTCCTTACCATCACAGAGTTTATATAGTTCAGTGGGGGTAAGGGGGAGATGCAGGTAAGACAAATGAACAAGTGAATAGCCAAATGAATGATTATAAGTAGTGATAACAATTGAGAAAGAAATAAACAAATCATATGAGCTGTTAAAATATGAAAGGGGAGGCCCTGAATAGATAGTCAGGGAGGCATCAATGAAGAGGTGATATTGAAACCGAGAGTTGAGGAAGGAGACTGGTGTCATGTGAACTGTATGCTAAAGACAGTGGGAAGTTGGTAATATTTAAAACAAGGGGTTATTATAATCTGATTTGTATTTTTAAAAAGATCAGATTCTTTTGTGAAGACTAGAATGGAAGAACCCAAGAATGGAAGGATGGGAAGACTATGGAGGCATCTATAATGTCAAGCTATTAATACCCAAGTATTATCAAGGAAGGGAAGAAAGTGGAACTCTCCTACATGGCTGGAAACATAAATAAGCTCAACTGAACACCACAGGTAGAAAAATGCTCGGCAATATGTATGCAATAAAGTTGAACACTTGCATTTTATGAGCAAGTGATTCCGCACCTCGGCGTGACAGAAATCGCTCCCAATAGAAATAAGTGCATGTGATCACCTACAGACATGTCTTAAGTCTGTGATATCCAGCAAGGTAGCCACTACCCAAATGTGACTGACTACTTACACTTAAATAAATTAAATTAGCTACAATTAAAGGTTTGTTTCCTCAGCCACACAGGTCACATTTGAAGAGTTTGATAGTCACATGTGGCTAGTGGCTGCCATATTGGGCAGTGCAGGTATGGAACATTTCCCAAGGCCCTTGTACAAATTTCATGCATCAGGCCTCAAGTCAAGGAATAATATGGCTAAATCTTACAAACTTTAATATATATATATAGAGAGTTATATATATCTATATCTATATCTATATATTGTTGACATTACAGCTATCCATTTTTGCCCCCTCTACCCAGTTCCTTAGTTCCTTAGTTTATCTCTTTACATCCCTGCCCACTGCTTACAAACATTTTAATTGAAATGTCAGTCACAAAATAGCACACTTATATTTTACAAAAACAGGTAAAACTCATCTGTTGTGTTAAAAGTTAGTACAGTGGTTATCCTTAGTGGGTGGAAGGGTGGCGACTGGGAGAGAACACGAGGAGTCATTTGAAGGACTGGTTACATTTTTCTCCTTGGTGAGGATGCTGGCTGCAATGGATGTGTTCAGATTGTAAAAATGTATCAAACTTCCTATTTATAATATGCACATTTTTCTATAGAGATACTGCACTTTAAAGAGATTTTTTTAAAAGAGAAGCTGCAACAAATTTTAATGTGAATTGAAAATGTAAATAGTAATTCTCTCTTCATTGCTAATAAAAATTGGGGTCTTTGATTTCTTGAATTAATCAACACAACCCAACGGATTCCTCCAGGTACCACACTTTGCTCAGCTTTCCTTTATAATTTATAGGCTTAACAGGCATGCAAGGTGCCTAAGAAACACTAGATGACTTAGGAGTTCTTCCTACCATCCACCCACCACCTTGCATCAGAAGCGGTCTCAAATATGATATGGCAGCCACGGCACCATCACACAGGTAGACATGAGTGTGACGTAAATAAAGGCCCACTAAGGTTGCAGAGTTTACCTAATGTCACAGAGCACATCCGTAATGGGAATTCAAGTCACATATCTATCTTCTTCATGCACTCTCTCCAGTATATTGTCTTACCTATCCACTCTTGAGTTTTTTGGCCCCAAAGCCAATAATTTATGGCATAAATTGTCATTGGATACATTGAAAAATGTAGACACATCAAATAGAGAGTGGAGTGTTGGAAAGGAACTCAATCCAAAGCCAAAATTAATCGAAGTGTCCCAGACTCTGACATTGCTAGAAGAATCATTGCTGTGACTCTCAATTTATTCCACCAAGAAAGTGCAGTGTAATATGTTTTAATGCACTTTCTGTAGGTCTGCAATGCAAGTTTGATTTGTTTTTCCCAGAAGCAATTTACTTTTAAATTCCAAAGCCTCAGACATCATTGAAGAATGTTTTGGGCTACTTAATCATGGCAACGGGGAGTAAAGCTGGGAAACTGACAGAAATAGTCCATTTAAAATTAGGCATTTACTAGTCTGAAGGAAGGGAAAAATAAAACTCTCAAATACTTGAAGTCACACACTCAGGCTTAGGAAGTGGCAAATGCCACAGAATGCGCTGATGAATGGTTTGTCTGGGAAAAAAATGTGAAAAAGAGAAGAGTACCTACAGGCCTAACAAAACACACATAAGAAGAGACCTGGAAGAGTATTATGCTTAAGTGAAATAAGCCAATCAGAGAAAGACAAATATCACAGGATCGCCTTTACATGTGGAATGTAATGAATGAGATAAGCTGAGGGAAACATGGACTAGACTAAGGAATCTCAGAGGGATGAGGGAGGGGGCCATGAAGAGATTAACCGAAGAATTTATATTCCTCTAAGCATTGCCCAAGGACCCAGACAATAAGGTGGTGAAGGACTGGGGTGTGGGGTGGAGTGGGAACCAGGTAGAGAGAGGAATGAAGGGGGGAAGGGGACCTCGGTAACATTCTCAACAATAAAGTTTAAAAACAAGAAATCCTTAAACCCAGTGACACAAGGATTATCACCCTTGTGTAGTTTTTGTAAAATGACCATTACATGGAATGGCGGGATTATGTACCCTCCGAGTGCAGTAACAGTTGAGTTTTGAGAAAAACAGCCAGACATAGTCTATTTCTGATCATGTGTCTTCAGCTTTCTATAATCTAATGACAATAAAAAGGGGCACCCTTTCCACCAAAATGTGTTGTGGCCAGAAGCAACAGGAAAGAAATATGAGGCAAGAACTTACTGATAACTACAAACATCCCCCTGTGACTCTGATATCACAATTTCTGAATAAGCTTGGCCAGTGTGGCGGAATAAGTTTGCATAGCTCTGCTATCCATGATTTTCATCAGCTAGGATGCCTGCTGAGCTGCTAACTGAGACACACAGGAGGTTGCTGGTGTGATTGCTGGCCAGGGCATGTGCACGGGTTGTGGGATCAATCCCTGGTAGGGCATGTGCAAGAGGCAGCCAATCAATATTTCTATTTCTCTCTTCCTCTCCCTGAAATCAATCAAAACATACATATTTTTAAAAATCATAGAATGAGCTTTAGTTTCTAGCCTACATTTTAGGTTCTTTATATAGTACAATACTCTTATGGTCAGACTTTCTTTTAAAACTGTTCTGCTGTACTTTCCAGAGAATAATTCTATGGAAAGCTATCCTGAGATCCTGAGTCCACAGCGTAAAAACGGTTGCTGTCTCTCACAGGCGTTTGCTTATTCTGTAATTATGAAAACAGAAGTTAGTTGAAATCAGAAATGGTGCCTAACTTTATGTGCCTTCTTTAAAAGTCTATTTTGCTAGGTTTGCATAGTTAGGAACTGGGTAACTGTTATTCTATCCTGTGCAGGGGTCATGTAACCAACCCTGATTGCTCTCCAATACCTTCGCAGCCCATCTCTGGGTATAGAAACAAATCTGAAATACAGAGTGAGGCCCAGGAGGTTATATAAAATAGAGTTCATGGTTATGCACTAAAGAGAAAAATAAAAAATTCCAGGACAATTGAAAATAGAAAACGGTATAGAAAGGGAATCAAGAATTTTTCCTATTTTAAGCAATATTTTAGGAGGAAAATGAGAGAAAAATCAAATGGTGTGTAAAACTATCTATCCATGAAAGGAGCAAAACACTTGGATGTTTGGATAATGGATATTATTTTGGTAGAAAAACAACAAGGATGTAGAACAACATGCATTTTGTGCCTGAACATAGTTAGAAAGATAATCTATTCCAATCACAAAACACCACTATTCTAGGCACAGGATAGCCCTCTCAGAGAATTGCAGAATCTCATAATGTTGGCTGCTTCCAGGGAAAAGAATCACTTGGAGACTTACTTTTTATTGTAAACTCTTTTGTACTCTTGAAATTTTGCAGTTCCATGTGCGTTGATCAGCTTAGAAAATACCACCACTGTCTATCCACTCATAATTTACCTGAATTACAGGCAAAGAACCTGGAATGATACAACCTTGCAGGTCAAAACCCAATAGGTGATAGGAAATGTCTTAAGGTCAAAGAGAAAACGTGTATTCTGTGTTTATGAATAGTTCTGTTTTGAATAAAATACCGTCTTTCCAACTAGGTGAACTGAGCACAAGAAGAAAAATAAAGTCACAGTTCAGCAAATATAAAACGCTGTTTGAGCCAATAGAAAAAATTTGCATGGAAATGATCAAACTCCATTTGCAGGAAAGATCTGTGTTTTTCAACCAGAAAGGATCCACATGTCTATCTTTAAAGATAAGACCCTTGTGTTTTGATACCATAACAAATCTATAAACCATAGTGTTGAAGTTCACCATTTTCTTTACCTAATATTTAGTATAATTGGGTAGAAAAAAAGAGAATGGCTTCGACCCTTTGATGCTGTCTAGATTTACCAGAAAAGTTTGCATAGCTCTGCTATCCGTGATTTTCATCAGCGAGGATGCCTGCTGAGCTGCTAACTGAGATACACAGCGCCTGATAAGTCTTCTGAATATCAAGCAGTGCCACTGAGAATCATTTGCACATATGCACAGGGAGAGAAGCTGAAGGATGATCACTGAAGCATTGCTGACAACAGTGAAAAACTGGAAGCAAAAAAAATGCTCATCATTAAAAAACCAGGTAAACACCGCTACATCGCATGTCAAATGAATAAACTAGATCCATATGTACCATCCAATGTACAGTTTAAAGCCATAATGTTCAATGAAAACAAAAACAAAAAAATGCCAAATATATATTTTTATGTTATCCAGAAACTTTTAAAAACATACTGGCTAGTATTACATATCAGAAGTAGACCAACTATACCCCATGAGCCAAACCTGGGTTGCCACTGTTTGCATAAATGCATGTTTATTGGAATACAGCTACCTCCATTAATTTACATTTTGTTTGCAGAAAGAGTTGAGTAGCTATGACAGAGAATTTATGGCCCATAGAGCTAAAAGATTTACTACCTGGCTCTTATAAGTAAAACTTTGCTGACTCTGCCATACATAACGATGGGGATATGGTAAACAGCTTTGTGGACTATTTGTAGATATAGAAACCAATGTGAAATATAGATTGAAATGACATTGAGGCCCAGACACGTGAGGGTAGGATACACACTAGCTCAGGAGTATGGGTGACTGACCCCAGGAAAGGAGACAAGACTAAAACACTCAATATTGGTTCAACGCCATCTATCTAAGAACCCAGTACAAATTTCTTCTACATTTTGTTGGGTGACAACAGAATGCATTTCATTTTTGTTTTTTGCTAAAATATTCTGGTTTTAGAAAATTTTTCCAGAAAATTTTAGTACAGTTTAATTTAAAATACACTAATCTGCATTCCAGTTATGTAGGTTTCTGATAGTAAAATTCAACTAATTTTTGAGAAAGGGAGAGGGAGCTACTATAGAAAAAAATACTTTTCCTTGAATGGCTAAGTTAAAATAACCTATTTAGGCTTATTCAGCAGGTGGCCAATACAGGAGCATATAATATGTTTCCAGGGAATGCAAAAAAAATGGCATACTGATTATTATTATTATTATTATACTAATCAGATTTGGATAGCTGAAGAAATTAATCAATGTTTATAGTATGTTTGGTTGATTGAAGTATAATAAGTAGTGTTTTGCTTATCTCAACTCTAATCTCTGGAAAGAAAATCAGTAAGTAGATTATTATTCATACTTTTCAAAGCATCTATATTTATGGATTATTACCATGGAGAACAGAACTTTTGTAACTACATGGCTGATATCAAATGCAAGTCTGAATCACTGAGAAATTCTATCATCAATAGGTTAAAGTCATATAAAAGGTCCACTAGAAAAATCAATAAATTAGTAAGAGAAAACTGAGAAAAAAAAGATACATAGGATAAATAAAGCCTGTGAAAAAAACTACATAACCTCACAGTTATGAAAAATTAAAATTAGGGTTATACTTTCACCTGTTACATGAGCAGAAATTGTAAACTGGCAACTTAAGGGGAAAATAGGTAACTACTACTGTATATGGTGGAAGAGAAGATTGGTTCAATTTCTTTGGGGGCGATTTAGTAATGACTAAATTTAGTAGGCTTTTCATGAAAGATACAGACCTGAAATCTTACATGAGCTTTCACATTAAGACACACAATGCCTCATGTGATACTGACTACTTACATATCTTTCTCACTCTTTATATCAATATTCATTTATATATCTACTAGAGGCCCAATGCACGAAATTCATGCAATGGGCTTGGCCCTCACAGCTGCAGTGGCTTGCCTTGGCCCCCAAAGCCCTGGCTTCATCTGGAAGGTCGTTCAGCTGTCTGGTCTAATTAGCATATTATGCTTTTATTATTATAGATACACATGTAAACCTTAATCAGAAGTTTGCTGAAACACTGAACCTAAAATGATCTAACCTAAAATGAGAGTATGACATAAAACAGGTACGAAGTAAGTCTTTGCCCTCGTGGATGAATAGATGAATGGATGGAAAAGGGAGCAATACTGAAGTAGACTTATTGAATCCACAATTACTCCTTTTTTATTTATAAAAATCATTTCCAATGGCTTATTCTGTTTCCCCTTGAGCTCATATAGACATAGTTCTCACCAGGAATATCATCTTCCAAAATGGAAGGCAGCATTTGCATTAGTAAAGCTATTTTTTTAATATTAAGTAGGCTGACCAAAAGCATTTCTGATTCCTCGTGTTTTCTTTCCCAAATGCATGCTGACTTTTACTTTCAGATTCAATCAGAAGTAAAATGAAATATAAGAGAACACACAATTATTAAATTCAATTCGTGTCTTCCAAAATGTGCCTTTTCAATAATTTAGAAAGGCAACACATTTAATTTAAAAAATCAAGAGTAATGAGAAAATGAATACGGAATATTTGATATTTGCTTCATTTTCAATTTAGTCTACTTTTTAAATCTATCTACTTATGTGTCAATTGGGATCAAACATGACATATAGTTTGTGCCAATTATTACAGCTCACAAAAGTTTTTTGGGCATGAAAATGACTATTTCTTAAAGGTTCCCTTTTTTTTGAAAAAAATAAATAAAAAGAACTGTAAATTATGAGCATTTGTAACCATGTCTTTGTATTAAATTGTTTCCAATCACCACACAAACCTTTGATTTCGGGGCTTGGCTGTGTTAAATTTCAACCAAGCAAATAACGGTCACAGGAATGCTTAGAAGTTGTGCCAATTAGCAAAAATGTGTTGATTTTATGTCCAATGATAATCACAGCAGAGGTTTGCTGAAACATTCACCAACATCTGTGTTCTCTTTCTCCTGGGCATACAAACAGATTACATTTCCCTGCTCTTGTGAGTTTAAGGTTGCGTCAGAGGATGGAGGTCTGGCCAATGAAATGTGGGAGGGATGTACACGGCTTTGGATGTGCTGCTCTGGCAGTGATTTCTCCCTTCCTTTGCAGGCTAACTGGAAAGAAGAGGGTCCAGAGGAGGACTCAGAGGCCTAACTATGGCCAAGGCCTATTGTGGAAGGGACCTGGACTCCCACATGTGGATACGGGTTAGAAAACACACATCCTACACCCTGGTCTATGATGACTAAAATTTAATTTTCCCCGAGTTATGGCAGGGAACCAATAATAGCCACCGTAATAGCTAATACACTATCTAATGTAATCCTCACAACACCCCGTTTTAATTTTAACCCTATTCTAACAAAGAACAAACAGAGGCTTAGGGGGATTAAATGAATTGCCTTCAACTTCTAACCAGATGTCACTGTCAAGCCCATATTCATAAACATTACAGAGTACTGTTTCCTAAGGAAAAATGTGGAGTCTAAGGGAAAGGGAGGGAGATACAACTAAGTTTAAGCGTTTCAAGTTGGAAAAGAGAAGACAATAAATAATGGTATGGCAGGGTGGCTGAAGTGGGTGACCTCACTTTTGGGTGTGTGTGGGAATTAGAGTGCAGACAGGGCCCTTAAGAACCTAGAAATTAACTTCAGTGACTAGGGTGGAGGCTTTTTCCTGTCCTAAAGGGAAGTGCCATGACATTTAGATCTTCTTTGTGCTTGGCTGCCTTTGGAGATGAGACACCAGGCCCCTTAAAGGAATGCTGGTGAGATGGGAAACGAAGGGGAGTGATGTTGAATCGTTTGTGCCTAGACAACTTTTTACGTCATCACAAGAGTTGTTTTTTCACTACTGCTCAAGATGTCTTTTCCCAAACACCAATTCTCATAGAGAGATTCAGTCAGTGCTTTAGGATCTTTTGAAAAAGATGTCCTCTGGGACCAGGTGGACTGTAAGAGCAATGAATAAAAAGAGAAAGAGCTTTTAGGGTTATGGCCCAAACGCTAAAGTGCAACCAATGCCAGGAAGCCATTTCATTTTGGTTCATTTGGGAAGCATCAAGACTAGGTTCTTATGGAAGGACATTTTAATGATGAAAAGATGCTGAAAAGTTCCTCTATATGTTTATCTGTAAAATAATGAACTTCTCTGAAATGAAATATTCCAGTTTTAGGTTTTCTGTAAGTGTGAGGGACAAATCAGAATGATCTACCTACATGTTAAATGCACTGAAGCTATGACCTTGCAATCCCAGTGATCAAAATATATATTTAAAAAAAGTCATTATGTATCCAGGGTGGGCAAAAGGAGGTTTAAAGTTGTTCACTTGAAAAATAATACAGTAATTAATACATTATACTGTAAGAATAAACTCTGTTTAGAGTTATTCACAACTATAAGCTTACTTTTGCCTCATTCCATATGTAATGACGTTCTTTAAGTATACATATGAGATCATACATATAAAGTCCTTATGCCCTCAATAAATAAACATTTTTAAAATACAAATTTCAATTCTTTTCATTATAGTAATAGGAAGGTGATCAAGTAAATCATGGTACATCCATACAGCTTATACTATGAAACCATTTAAAAGAATGAGTTAGATCCATATTACACGTTATCAATCAAAAATCAAGTTGCCAAAAATATTTATAATATACTTCCATGTCTGTTTCAAATTCACGTGTTTAATTTGGCATAGAAAAAATATTTGGACATGTATTTTACTCTAAATACTTTAGAGTATTAATAAGTTTTTATAGTGAGCATTATGTAAATGAAAGAGAATTTTAAAACTATAATGTTAAAAAATGTAACTATAATATTGGGGCCTTATTTCCCAGGCCCTACGGTCATCCTGCTTTCATTTTAAATTGGCAACCAGGCAGACCTACTTTCTAAAAAGCTTGATGGAGTTTTAAAGAAACATTCATTCTGAAACTTTATTTTCTGCTGGAAGGAGCACATTACAGACAGATGGGTCTTAAATACCTGTCTTCTTAAATTAACATTAGTTGTTTCTAAGGCCTTATGGTTTCACTAGGAACTCTTCTACAAAAAAACAAATTAGACATCAATTTTAAATCTCTGTATACCACAACATGGTTTCCTGAGGGATCAATACATTTTAGAGAGACATCCTATCTGATTCCATTTTTGGCTGTTATGCCAAGAATCTTACAGAAATACTACTTTTAATAACATGGCTTACAGGATGACCCATGAACTATAATTAAGATCAAAGAATGACTTTGCTAAATTTATCCTGAGCAAATATTTTAGGACCCAGATTAAGGCAGCGCCACAGGATGTTCATCACAGCATTGTTCATGATACTGAAAACTGGAAACATCATTCCTGTCCAATGAGAGGGGATTCAATATTATGGCAAATTAAGCCATTATGGGACTATGTATCTAAAGTGTGTGAAATATTTGAGCTCAAAAACCTAGGTACTTAACAATCTATCATATATTAAGCCATTTTTATATATGCATATGTGTGTATATGGGAAAAAAAGTATTCATTATCAAATAAAATGGGAAAATATATATACACCAAAAAATAGGTAGTAAATTCTTATAGGCAAGTTTGTTTTATTAAGGTATATTTCTGTTGTTTTCCAAAATAAAATGCATGTTATAAAAATTAAAAGTAAGCAAAGATAAGGCTCACTAAGTTATGTATCTCATATTTGGGAGTAAAAAAGCATTCAAGAGTGATAAGAGCAATGTTAATTTGCTTACTTTAATCTTTATTATCTTATTTGAGAATAAAATATTATAAGTGCATAAACTTACACACACACACACACACACACACACACACACACATAGGTATATGTATGTGTTTGTTGTATATTTGAAATGTCAGGAAAAAAATTAAGAATGTCATGAAAGACGACTTGTGAAATGCAAAACAGCTCCAGACAGTTTGAGTATTTCAACCATTCACACACACACACACACACACACACACACACACACACACACACATATATATATATATATATATATATATATATATATATATATATATATTAAGGTATTGAGATGTAAAAACTTCTATTAATTAAGTGTATACTATCATCCTAGAACTACACTATTTCTTTACATCTCTAAACATAATGGTCCATTTGACTCTGATTTTAACAAATTAAAAATGATGCTTTCTGGATAAGAATATAATACACTAACCTAATACTGTGGTAAAATGCAATGAAACAAAATGTGAAAATGTGTAACCAACAGAAGGAAAACTTAACCAAGAAGGGAGTGGCAGCAGTAATGGAATTTTTATTTTAAACAGATGTTGCTTAGGTACCCTTTTCTCCCTCCAAAATTCCTGAGATGAAAGTTCTTTCCTTCATTTACTAGAAAGCATTTCAGCCTAACATTGCTGTCTTCACAGGAAACATTAGTCTATTGTATTAATCGTCACTGCAATCAAACCTTAAAGAGCACTGTCCAGAGAGTGAGTACTCGTTTACAAGTTGTAAAAAATATCTGTGAGAACAGAGGCACAATCTGTGAAGAACAAAAGATGTGAGCTCTGAAATGACCAGCTTCCCTGTTTGACTTTTCAAAGTTAGGCGGAGAAATGAAATTTTAAATACCTCTGATATGTCAGTGCCATTAGCATATACATAGTTTTTGTGAAGACAACATAAATGTGAAAGCAGACAGTATAGCTTATACATCTGGTGATTCAAAATTATGATGAAAATATACAATTAGTAAATATCTGAACATTACTTGAATTTTCTAAAAAAATTATACTCATTTATTAGTTCACCAACAAAGTTTTGGTCTTATTCCTCCTTCTCTCATTTCCTTCCTCTCTTTCTTTTCTTACTTTTATCTCTCTCAAC
Source organism: Vespertilio murinus (assembly GCA_963924515.1). NCBI lineage: Eukaryota > Metazoa > Chordata > Mammalia > Chiroptera > Vespertilionidae > Vespertilio > Vespertilio murinus. The sequence continues at coordinate 13,326,009 of OZ004715.1, forward strand.
TTTTGAAGTCTGAGATAGTGACAGAGTCCTATTTTCTGGTCTTTAACTTTCATTTTGTCTTCTCCATTAACTATTAAGAAATATCAGTAAATCGGTGCTTACTAGATCTTTGGTTCATCCACAGGTAAGGAAAAATAAGGAGAATCCATATTGAAGTTCCTTTTCCATCTCTTTATCAAGTCACATATGAGATTAATGTTTCCTCACTGACCATTTAATTAACATCCTTAATTGAACAGAATTCAGCAGGAATTCTTAAAATGCCTTTTAGAATAAAGTTTATACTTCATTCAATTGCTATCATCACCATAATGTTTTGTAAACCATGTTATTCAATATATGGATCCTTCACATTTTTCGAGCTTTTCTTATTCTTTTCTCCCTTTATAATTTAATTTTCCTCCCCCTCCAACAAGAGAATAGGTCTAAAGGACAAACAGGTAACAGAATGAGCCACACTGTAGAGTCTTATTACAAGAGGTCGGATCAAGCAGATGTGAACCTATGAACTTATACTTATATAATGTGGGATTGGGCTATCGGTATTATGCTTGGGTGCTTTACTGAACAGCTCATCAGAAGATCTGCTCCTGGTAGGGTGTAAAATTCCTCCCCTCAGGGAGGGGAATGGATGTGTTCCACCATAACTTCAACAATGCATTCTTATTTTGCCACTCTGTGTTTCAAATCGCAAAACATCCTTTGGCATTTTCCTTTTCATTTGTCACTTGGCTTTAGAAGGCGAGAGATTTCCTGGAGCACATTCCATTGCGTGGTTGACAATATCAATTCTACATTTGATACATTAGCAGGCAAAGAGAAAGGGAGAAGCAGCCAAATTGGCTATGAATAATTAAATTTGCAAAAGGTCAGTGAGTAAGTGGCAGGAAGGAAAAAGGATGAAAAAGTTATGGGGCTTTGATGTTAAGTCACAGGAGTATTAAAATATGAATATTATCTGCTGACAGAGCTAACAAAGGGAATGAACAAAAAATAGCCCCAACCAGTGAGATTCTGAAGCATGGTGATAATCCAGTGTTAATTGTGTTTAAAGGGAAAGGAGAGTTAAGAGACAGCGAGTTAGATTCCTATACCCTTATAGTAATAACCTGGTGTTGAAACATCAAATCCACCCACATTTAAAAATAATACTAACGTTGCATGTGGGTTGCAACAACTTTGACAAATTTTGGGTTAACATGTTTGGGAAAGCCCTAACCTGTTTGGCATAATGGATAGAGCATCTGACTGTGGACTGAAGGGTCCCAGGTTCGATTCCGATCAAGGGCATGCACCTTAATTGCAGGCACATCCCCAGTAGGGGAGTATGCAGGAGGCAGCTAATGGAGATTTCTCTCTCATCAATGTTTCTAACTCTCTATCCCTTTCCCTTCCTCTCTGTAAAAAAAAATCAATAAGATATATTTTTTAAAAATGTTTGGGAAAACTGCATTGTTGCAGATGAAATCATAAGGAGTAGAGGAGAGAAAAAAGGATTAGAAATTTAAAACAGGGGAATCCTATGTTTCTCATTGTCCAGACCAATATATTTAGGACACACACACACACACACACACACACACACACACACACACACACACCTTTGCAGTGTATTTTATTTCTACAGTGCCATTGAGTTACATATATTAGCTATAAGCTGCTTGTTTCACATAACAGTATGCTATGAAACATTTTCCAACTCATCACATTGCCATCTTATTCTTCTTTTTAATGTCTGCATAGTACTCCATTTTATATTGTACGTTTTTAAAAATCTTTAAACGTCATTTTCTAATGGAGAGACATCTGAATTTTTATATTGCAAATAATGCTGCAGTTAATATCTTTGTACAAATATCTGTATGCACTGCCCTACTTATAGAATTGTAGGGCCCATTGGTTATGCATGTTTTAAAATGTAATATACAGTGCAAAATACCTTCCAATAAGATTTTGTATGTGGCAGAGATCATACATAATATTTTATTGTGTTTATGAATATATTAGGATCCACTTTTATTTGAAAAAGGATTTGGGGAAGCTTAAAGGCTAGATTTACACAGAGTCAAAAAGGACAGTAACATTTTTGTCATGTTGTGATAAGAAGGAAAGCGATCTTGATGCGGACAGCTTTGTGCTCTTACTAATTTCTTACAGGTTCTTTATAGTTCCACCTCCCTTTGGATGTTCTACAGAACTGTCTTCTTAAGATATCATTTCTTTCTCTGCTTCTAAACTTTTCCTGCTTAATTATCCATTTGCAAATCAAAGCATATATTTTCACATACACCCAATTTACAGCTTAATAATGCATATAGCCAAAATTGACTATTTCTGACATTTGAAGGCACATACAGATGTTCAGGATTCAGATATTTATAAAACTGGAGAAACAAATCCACTTCTAACGGCTTTGCAAAAGAATCCAAATCCGTTTGGAAAAGCAAGTGCAACTACTTAATTTGTGAAAGGCAGTAAGATTAGAAAGCGTAACTCTTGACCAACATTCAAGACTCACTGTAGAATAATCAGTAGGTGCTGAGAGAAATAGAATGCATAATGTACCTGAATAAAGTGACAGAGAATGCACCATGATTCAGAACTCTGACATTATCTTGCAATAATTATTAATGATCCATGATATACGAGGCTGGATTCTAGAAACAGACATGGTGAAGACACTAAGAAATCATGATTTCTGAAGTCTCCCCTTGCTCCATTAAATTTCACATTTACCTGTGGACCCTGTGTTCAATCTTTGACTACAAGAATCACTCAAGCAGGTTTAAAAACTGTGTAGGCTTCCTTCTTTTACCAGTGGGTCTGGTTAATAGGAAGTGCAAAAGCATCCTAAATTTGCAAGAGAACTCTTTCACTAATCATACATTATAAATCACACTTTTGTGTGTGCCTTTCAGATTGTCAGTCATAAAAGACCACCTTTGTCTATGTTCTTTTTCATTGACTCACATTAACAAGAGGAGAGAATGTGAAGGAAGCATTCCTCCATTGGCCTGCCTTAAAACACTAGCACAGTGAGGAGATCCCACCAAAATAATAGGAAAGACAGGAGTGGTTGAAAAAAAAATGAACTCTGCTTTTTAAAAATATGGTGATATTTCCTTTTCCTGGGTTCTTTTTAGTTGGGTGGAGAGAGTTCTTATTGTGTCTGTTGGTATCCAGTTCTCAGCATGAGAAGAGAAATATGGCTCATGGATCAAAGCTATGGTTAAAAAAAAACTTATTATACTGTGGAATGAAAAAGTACAGGCTACTTCTAAAGCTCATCCTTTTTTATACATTTTGCAAGCAAATTAATGCTGAAAACAGATATTAGCGAGCAGTTAAAGAAAGAGGGATTGAATTTTCAGCCAACTTTGAATACGCATGAAGGAATAATAATCTCTTTATATTTGTCCATTTTTATATACTTAGAAATTCAACAGTCCAGGCCTACACACACACACACACACACACACACACACACACACACACACACACAGGTCTTTGCCAAGAAAGGATGATGCATGGTGGTAAGGTATGTTTTTAATTAGACTAGTTAAAGCAATTGGCATCATCATTCAGATGTTAGAAGAAAAACATTACAGATTCATCTCTCATTTCTCTAAGGCAAAATGCAAATTGAGGTTTCATTCCATGCTCTGAAAATGAACAAACTAGATTTTTGACAGGACGGGAATCAGATAGAGATTTTCTATGAGTTTCTAGAAATAAACAGCAAGAAAAAGAAGCATCTTTTAAAAAATTTTAAAGCTCAGAGTATTGGTAGTCCAGTTTTTGTGTCATAGGTTTTACATTTTTATAGGAGTAATAAAACAATAGAGTCGAATATCCATTATTGGCATATGGTTTATCTAATTTGTAGAGTTTTTGTAATCAATCTGAAAACAGATTCAGGCTTCTCTCTTCCCATTTACCAAACTATGGGTTGCCTAAGAAGCATTTGGCATGTAATCAAAAAGCATCAACTCAAACAGAATATATCTATATACTGTGTAGCTAATTATAACTTATACAGGCCTGTCCTGTAACCCTGTTTTCCTCTATTAATTCCCCTAATCAAGTAAAAAACAGACTCTCAACTAATAGCTTCCAGGTTGAAGCCATTGTATATATCTTTTGTATCAGAATGTTCTTCTCAATTAGTTTTACTTCAATCATGAATATCACTAACTCTCTTAAAATAGGAAGAACACAAAGAATTTTTCTTTTTTTTTTCTTTTTAGCAGTGGTAAGAAGAATAATTTTACTGAAATCTAACATGAAGTGATTTACATACAACCCCATACTCCAAGTCAAATCAATTAATTGGGCATACATTCCCTTATCTGTGGTGATAATTTTGAAGTAGGTGTTCTCTAATGATTCATATACACTTCTATTAAAAATCAGAAGCAGTTTAATAGAAAATATATGCATAAGAATAAAATAACTTACTGTCTACTTTTTACACATAACAAATACTGCCAAGTTAAATGTGATTCTATTCTTAATGATAATTACTGATTCGATAAGAATTACAATTTCTTGAGACTATACCATGTCAACAATTATCCTCAAACATTTTAAAAATATGTTCTTTCTTCTTTACTTGCAATTTTTCTGTAACTTGAGATTGTTTTCTGTATATATGGAATTGTGTCAACATGTTGATGAAATATATTTTTTTGGCTCTATCTAAGAAACACTAAAGCCAATCAGTATGCAAACTGTAAATACTACATTCAGGTGATGGATGCTCTTATCAATTGTCACTTTCATCTTCAACATTATTTTGCTCACAAACTTCCTCTCAATAGAAACCATTCATTCAACATATGGTGAGAGGTGATTTGGGACAGGGTACTTTATGGTGCCAAAGGTAATCCTACAGAATAGAGAACTAATATACTAGTTAGACCAAACAGCAGAATGACTGCCAGGAAACCTTAATGACAAAGCTGGGGCTGCAATGGCTGGCTGAGCTTCTTGCATGAATTTTGTGCACCAGGCTTCTAGTGAATTATATTTATTCAGTACTTTTGAAGTTTTTGTAAAGCATCTTTACATTATTTAAATTTAAATCTAACTGCCCCTCCCCCCAAAAAAACCCTCATAAACTATAGGCAGAGCGGTGGGATATTGTCATGTATGTACAGATGAAAATACTGTTTGCTCAAGTTACAAGATAGAAAATAACAGAGTCAACTGGAAGCTGAATTTTCTGATTATAACTAGGAAAAAGGAAAGGGATTTAGTAGGATGTTGGATATGTCACTTCCTTTCTATGAGCCTCACTTTCTCAATCTGAACAACAGCAATATTGATCTTTTTTACCTACAGGTGTTGTGAGAATCCAATGGGATCACATGGTAGAGCTATAATACTTGGGCTTTCGGATAAAACCCTTGGTCCTATTTCCAGAAAGTCTACCTTTTTGTCCTTCTTCACTAATTCCCTTACTGCAATCACTAGTGTTTCTGTTCAGTACCTAGCATTCAGTGCTGGGTCTCCAAAGAACAAAGTTCCTAATGGCAAAAAATGAAATGTATTAATAGTTACAGACTAACTTTACAAATTATGAAAGCTCAGTGAATGCTAGCTACCATTTATCCATGACATCAAACTGCCCTAACTTTACTAGGCTGTAGGACAACTGCTTGCTTGCTTCTCTGTTAGTTTGGAAACTTCATCCAATCTTACTTCTAATTTAGAAATTAATGTATAAAAGTAAAATGAGTAGCATGCTATAAATAGAGCATGAACAAACAGGTTGGGAATATATATGCTTAAATATTTAATTAGTGCTTCTTTTATTGACATGTGGGAATTAATATTTATCAGACAATGGTCTTTGAATAAATGCATGTTATAATGGCAATGGGTTATATTTAGGTAGGCACTCTATTAGTCTGATACATCTTAAATTCCATTATCATAATAATAAAATAATTGAACATAAATTATTTTTACCATGAAAACTGGAATATCTGCATACAACTGAGTACCCACACACACACACACACACACACACACACACACACACACACACATCACCTTATGTCTTAAAGGGCAGCTTCACTGATAATGTAATATAAGAAAAATAGTAAAAACAAATTATAAAGATGAACCTTAAAATAATTCATTGAGGAATGGTTGGTGACTTAGACTTTGTCACTGTCCAGTCAGATAGACAAATAGTAAGCAAACCATAACCCATAACATAAAATCCTTTACTAATGCCTAATAGACATTTATGAATGGCTCCTGACTTACACCTGGGCTTCCTGTAACTTTATGGTAGTTGAGCAAGAGCAGTTCCCATTTATTAAATGCAAGTATGTATTCTAACCATCACAACAACCCCCCAAAACAGGTACGAATGACCTGGTTCTATGAGTGATAACTCCAATGAGGAAAGAATCAGAATTTGAATCCAGGTTAGACTAGGTTTAAGGGCTAAGATATTTTCATTTATGTTCCCTGGACATTAAAAAAAAAGCATAAACTCCTAGAAGACCGTATGTTATACATTACATGTTTTCATTCCCTAAAATTTATATATTGAAAATCTAATCCCCCATGTTATGGAATTTGGAGATGAAGACTTGGAGGAGGGGCAATTAGGTCACAGGTCATCAGGATGTTGCTCTCATGGTGAGATTAGTCTACTGTATAAGAAAAGACACAGAGTTTCTTTTCTCTCTGCTCTTGGCCAATGTGGAGGTATGACAAGAATACAGCCACGTGTAAAGCATGAAGGGGACCCGCAATGCTGACAATGCTGGTACCCTGATCTCCCAACTTCTCAGCTTCCAGAACCGTGAAAAAGTAACGTTTGATGTTGAAACCAGCCAGTGGATGGTAATCTGTCCTAGTAGCATGAACTAACACAGCATACCTTATTGTGTGTCATAGAAGTAAAAGTGTGAGAGGAATTTGTCCTAAAACATGTTTTGGTTTGTTTATTTATGTATTTACTTATCTATTTTATAGTAGAGAGAAATACATCTGAAATGTTTTGGTGTGGCTACATGATATTTTCCTTAAAAAAACAAGAAGATGAGTAAGATCACCAATCCTTCAAATGTCTATGTGTAACACAAACTAGCCACGGTGGGCTCTCCAAGCAATTTGGGCACTAAATTCCACTGCTGTTTTAACGCCAAAAGCATTGAAGCTTTGGCTTAAGATTTGGTTTTCAATAAATAACGTCAAACTTGCTTATAGTATCCTTCATTATTGTACTTACTGGTATCTACTACTTTTCAATAGCAAGACTATGACACCCTATTTACTTCTTTATTCTGGTTACAGTTTTGGGGAGGGAGGGGGCAAAAGAAGAGGCAGATGAGCAAGTAAACAGGGAGACACTAGGCAGGGAGTTCAAGGGCACTTTTCTCTTGACAAAAGTGTTCCATGGATTTGAGGAGTTTGACAAATCTCAGCTCAAAATGTTGCGATGTGGAAAAAAGCTCTATATTCCCAAAGTGCAATTTATATAACGTGGCTGTTACCTAGTCATCATTAAAACAAATGTTTTTTGGGAGGTTGTTTTGTTTTTTACACCTAAAGTTTACTTTTACCAAAAAAGAAGCAACGCTTAATGTACACATATTATTCTGGCTCTTTAGAAAATAATGTCACAAAGTTTTAAATTGTATTGTTAAGATTAGTTACTAAGATAAAGCTATGTGTTGTATAGCTCTTATGTATAACCCTTGAGATCTGATCATTTCATGATGTAGATACAATTTTTTTTTCAAATAAATAGGAATAATGGAGACTGCCAAATAGTGTGATAGTTTTTTTGTAGAAGAGGTCTTGTAAGTTACTTTACTCTTTGGATTCTGTTCTTAAAACTTTATCTGCCACACTTATAGAAAAACAGATTTTAAATTTTTTTTTATTGATTTCAGAGAGGAAGGGAGATAGAGAGATAGAAACATCAATGATAAGAATCACTGAATGGCTGCCTCCTGCACCTCCCCTACTGGGGATCTAGCCTGCAACTAGGGCATATGCCCTGACTGGGAATTGAATTGTGAGGTTCTTGGGTTGATGCTCAACCACTGAGCTATGCTGGCCAGGCTAGATTTTTATTTTAATAATAATTTAAGATACATAGAAAAAGCAATTTCCTTTAAAGGAAAGAATGAACACTGTATCTTTACTTACTAAGCTCTGCTTGTGTCCTTTTCTTTCTTTACTTAACATTTCTAGGCTTAAGACATAACCGTAGGGAGGAGGGAGGGAGGAAACGCTGTTATGGTGAAAAATATTCTCCCTCCCTCCAAAACCATTCAGCTCATCCGTTAACAGAGTTCAAGAGGGTAAGAAGCAAATAAAACCGAAGATTTGTTCCCCTGGCACTGCATGAGGTGAGCTCACATTGATTAATTTCCAAGAAGTTAAAACTTATCTGTATTCTCTGAGTTGGCTTTGATTCCTAGATGTCATTGGGTATACCTGGTAGAGCTATTATGTGATGTGAGCAGAGGGACAATTGGTGACTACAAATCTTGTTAAAGGTATTCACAAGGAACACAGGCCATGGGAAAAGGTATCACAGCATTCTAACATCTTCCACGTATTTGCTGATAAAACTAGCGTGCTGGCTGGGCCCACGGGGATGGAGATGCAAACAGACAGAGGCAAGCTAGTCAGAATTCACAGGGAGTGGCTATTCCAGGGTCAGCTTTCTAGCAGCTTTCATTTTTGTCTGCGTCAATGTAAATTTCATATGTAAACGAGCATCGCCCATTTTAATGAAGTGTATAGTGTAAATGTATTAAAATGAATTATTCAGGGACACCGCGGGAAAGCAACAGATGTACCCATCTGAGGGGGGTCATGCTTAGTTTCACTTGATGAATGTTTGTTTTGTGGCTTTGAAAAATTAATGCGATGAAATATTTAGAAGGGATAAGCAAGTTTTAAATTGACTTTGAGATAAAGAGTTCTTCCTTTTAAAAAAATTATTTTTGATGCGCCATTGGCATTAAGTAGGATAAGTATTAACACAGTTTGTCTTGATGTGCTAAGAACCTTGCAGAGATATTTATCGATGCGTGAGTACCCATCATGCACAGAGAAACTACATTTGAAGATAAATTTTGAAATGTGGGAAACCCAAGCATATCTTGTCACTCAGAAGTAAAAGGCTTGACAGTTTGGAAACTTGGTGATTTGAATGGGGAAGATAGAGAATCAGATATTTATTTGAATAGCTTTCCCATCTGTGCTAGCAACTTCTTCAGTGATCTTGTTTCAGAGTACATTAAATCATTTACCTTATGGATAGTAAGAGACATTCACCATTATTTCCTTAAGGGGAATTGGCAAGTCCCATTGGTATATCAATGGTATTTCTTTTTTTCTTTTTAATTTTTAAAAATATGTTTTTATTGATTTTTTTAGAGAGAATTTATGGTTGAGAAACATCCATTTGCTGCCTCCTGCATGTGCCCTTGGGGGATGGAGCCCTTAACCCAGGCATGTGCCCTGACCAGGAATCCAACCATGGATCTCTAGGTGACGAAATGATGCTCAACCAAATGAGCCACACCAGCCAGGCTGCGTGATATTCCTCAATAAAATTATTTTCTGTGTAATATTTGATGAATACTTAAAGAAGTGACAGAAAAAGATAATAGGATCCCAAACTATAAGGGTTGTACAAACTAATCACTGAAGCAATGCATCAGCCCAGCATTCTTTCATGCTAATAGTGCAGAGAATGTTGGCGTTGCAAGGGACATTCGCAGGTCATCTAGTTGTTCCTCTTAATCCTGATCCCTCCTTGTGTATAGAGGAGAAAGATGAGTAGAAGAGACCTTAAGGAAGGTACTCAAAATTATATGACTTCCTAATGATGTATTATAGATTATAATTTAATTCCACTACTATTTACCTATTAATTCACTTATTAAGCTTTTCCTAGTTATGTAATCTTAGGTTGGAGCTATAACAATAACAAACCTGAAAAGATTCTTGATTTCATAGAATTGATGCTTAAGCAGAGGGAGATTGCCCTAACCGGTTTGGCTCAGTGGTAAAGTGTCTGTCTGTGGACTGAAAGGTCCCAGGTTCTATTCCGGTCAAGGTCATGTACATTGGTTGCGGGAACATCCCGGGTAGGGGGTGTGCAAGAGGCAGCTGGTTGATGTTTCTCTTTCATTGATGTTTCTAGCTTTCTGTCTCTCTCCCTTCCTCTCTGTAAAATATTAATAAAATATATTTTTTTTAAAAAAAGAAGAGGGAGATAGGAATTAATTAGTAAACGAATCAAGTAGATAAACAATTGCATGATGACAATTACAGGAGAAGGAAAAAAAATGCACCTTTTATCACACCTGCCGTGTATGCAGTTAACCAGAAAAATACAAAGGGGCATTTTCAATAAGTGCTCAGCCAGGAGGTGTACAGGGATGGCGCTTGCCTCTGATGTACTTCCAAGCTAGGCTATGAATTTCACAGGGATGCAGGCGCCCACTCTCCGTGAGGGCTCACGTGCTCATCTGTCTTCTTTTTTCCTCTCCCAGGAAATCCTGGATTGTTGACAAGCTTTTATAATCGTGGCAGAAAGAGAAAAGTACCAGCAAACACCATTTCGTTCGCTGCCCTTTCCCTGTCCTTTCCTAATCCCCATCAAACAATAGCTAGAATGATGAAAGCGGCAGGGAGAACAATATTCCCTCTGATAACTCACATGCAGCCTGGGGAATCCGATGGGGTCCGGCAACGATATTAAAAAATGCCCATGTCAACAGACACCTGCGGCCTTGAATGAACAGCATTCATGAGTGGAGAACGGGAAGCGGAGAGTTATTCGACATGCGTGCTTTTTAAAAGGAGCCCTCTGAGAAAGAAAATGAATTTAATCGATTCTTTTTTTTTCTCCATCTCCTTTAGCGATTTTCCCCCCTCCTTGCCTTGTTCATTATCACACACGGGTGGCTGCATACCAGGCACACAGCCATCTATACATTCACCTGATGAATCCCCTACCCTAAAGTGTTTCAGGGCCCTCAAGGAATCTCGTCAGGGACAAGCAGTGCTTCCCAGACGCATGATTCACTCGTGGGCTCAGATTGCTACAAAGTCCTGTGCCTGGGAATTCATTTACATCCTGGACTCAAGGCCCAGATCAGATGGTTTTAAGGTGCTCTCTTCTTGGAAAGGGCTCAGGGGACAGTCTGGCGGAATAATCTAAATAAGAACAGCCTCTCAATACCATCTGAGCGCTCCATGGGATTGCACATTGCTAGGCAAGACCCAGGAATGACCACACACCTCTAACCCAGCATACACGTCACGTTAGTCAAACTGAGCTTCAAAGAATGCAGTGAGCTTATGCTTCTCATCTGATTATCAGTTTGGCTGAAGAGCTAGGGAGCTGTAGGGAACTGCATTTGTAATGAGCCAAATTTGTGTGTACTATGTACTTCCAAGTGGAATACATTTTAAAAATATATTTTACTGATTTCTTACAGAAAGGAAGGGAGAGGGATAGAGTTAGAAACATCGATGAGAGAGAAACATCGATCAGTCGCCTCCTGAACACCCCTACTGGGGATGTGCATGCAACCAAGGTACATGCCCTTGACCAGAATCGAACCTGAGAACCTTCAGTCTGCAGGTTGATGCTCTATCCACTGAGCCAAACCAGTTAGGGCCGGAATACATTTTTAAAGTAAGATAGAAGAGCCACAAGCACAGCTGTGGCTGGAAGTTGCCGCCACGTGCAAACCCATGCAGGCCTTCCTTGAGGCGAGAACGGTCGCTGCATTTAGGAGTGAGCCTACACTCTCAGGGAGGTCCATGGTGCCCACTGTCAGAGAATCCTGGCTCAGGAGTTAGTGCCAGCATTGTACACACGGTCCATAGATGTGGTTCATCAGGGTTCCCAATATCTAAAACAGTATTCATTTACCAAAATGAATACTGTTTGAGATAAATGTTTCATACATACCCAGGGATAGAATACTTATAACTTCAGTCCTGTCACCTTAAGAAGTGCTTAGGGAAATAATCCGTCTATCTATTTATCGATTTATCATCTAGTTATCTAATCATCTATTGATCTATCATTTATCTATGATCTATCATCTACTTATTTATCTGCCTACCTATTGGCTTCTAAAGATTTCTTCTGCACATGGAACTTTATGACCACCCCTAGAGATGACAACACATTATTGAGAAGCCTTGTTTTCTCCTTCATCACCCTTCACTCAACCATAATAAATAAAAATAATTGATTTTTTAATCCTCTCCTATATTCACTTATCATTTAAAGGAGAAAATATTTTCTCCAGGTACTTCTTTACCATTTTTTAAAAAGCATCCTTAAGGGATTTAAGGAACAATTTGCTTCCCATGTGGCAGTAAGCTTTTCTTAGAGAACACTGTGCTGATCGCCACACTGCCCTTGGGGACCACCATCCACTCACCAATGAGCACCTGGCATCAACATCCAGGGCTGAGCACAGCATCCTGGTGCAGACAATGGCTCCACAAGCAGCCAATTGGACCAATGAGACAAGCATTTGCTTGCATGGATCTAGAGAAAGGGCTCAGTCTTCAAACATCAGCCTGCAGGCTAGTGTTTCCCTCACGTCTTTCTGCTCCTCCTATATTGTAAATCAGCGAGACAATTTGGCCAACACTGAAAGACAGTCACTTGTAGTAACTGTGTTCCCCACAACAAGGCACTTTGCTCTCTGCCAGGGAATCAAAGTGCCCTATCAAGTCACAAAACAAACGCAGTGACTGAGGGCCCTGGATGCTAACAGGCCCTTCTTTGTGTCACAGCAAAGATGTCAGTTTCAAACCTAAGTCTTTATCAGAAAAAATCATTTTTACTGAACACTTGCCATGTGCTGGTATTTTATGGGTTCTTTATGTGGATTAATTTGTTTAATCTTTAGCAGACGTTTATGCCGACTCACAACCAGAAATGTACGGAAGGGTCTTCAACTACTTTGAAAGCATTCTCCATCTTTTCTGCTTTAATAGATAATGACGCCATTTATTTATGTCTATAATGTTACTACGTAACATCTGTAATGCTATTTACGTCATTGGTGGAGAGTCACCTCATTCATTCTGGATACCTTAATTCTCCACCAAACTAATATGCAATCTCTCACCAGGTCCTGCCTCTTCTCCCTCCAAATGGCAAATGTAATTAACAATATGTTCTGTTGCTACTAATTTTTCTTCAGATTGTGCTGGCTCAGTTTTTACACATGAACCAGCACAATCATTTAAAGATACATATTGGACTGTGTACTTCCCTGCTTAAAAACTTCCTGATGCTCTCAGAATCCAGCCCTGAACTTTAAGGTCTCTGAGGTCCCCAGTGGTCAGATCCAGCCCTCCACTTTAGCCTTGAGATAAAGCTCCGCTCTCTTGCTTGCTCCTTGTGTTCTAAGTTCATCCACTGTCTTTCAACTGCTCTGACACCTCCACCCTTTCCTGCTTTGGGGTATTTGCATATATCAGATACCTTGCCCCTCCCATTTTTTACCTGTCCATGCCCATTTCTGGTCTTGCTAAATAGCCAACTCCAGAAAGCCTTTTTTAAATAACTAAATTAGATTATATTTGCCCAACCAGTTTTGCTCAGTGGATAGAGTGTCGGCCTGCAGACTGAAGGGTCCCAGGTTCGGTTCTGGTCAAGGGCATGTACATGTAGCAGGTGGGTGTGCAGGAGGCATCTAATCAATGTTTCTAACTATCACTCTCTCTTTTTCTCTGCTAAAAAAAAATCATATATTTTTTAAAATAAAATAGATTATATCATATTCTCTCTCATTGCCTTATGTTCTTTGCCTTTATAAAATTACCAAAATGTGTAATTACATTGGAAGGTTATTTGATTATCAATTGTCTCCCATTCAGATATTAAGCTTCATGAGTTCAGGGACCATAACTATTTTGTTGACACTGTATTTTCAGGACCTTGCACTATGCCTGATTAATGTAGAGACTCAATAATTAGTTGCTGAGTAAAAGGGATAGTTGCCAGCACAGTTTCACACAAGCCATTTCCCTAAATATGATCTTCCTGTTTTTATGTTGTTTTTGCTAAATTGTCTTGCCTACTCTAGAAAGTAATTAGGGCAGCTAACAAGAATCACTATTGCCCACTCCAAAAGTCTTAATGGCATAAGTAAAGATATGTTAAAGCAAGGTGGAAGAAAATAAATAATACTGACCTCTATTTGTGGTGATGATGATAAATATTATTACTATACCAAATACTGAGTGCTTACTAGGAGGTGGTAATCCTATGAGGGAGGTACCATGATTGTTCTAATTATGCAAATGAGGACCTTGCCCAAGGGCCTACAAATAGTTGGTGGTAGAGCTGGGATTCTGATCTAGGCAGTCTGGTTCCAGAGTTCAGTTCATGCTACCTTCCTTTAGGGCACCAAAGATCCATGCACATGGTGGTAGAAGACAGTGCTAGAAAATTCTCTAAGTATTATTAGAGTATGAAGTCAAAGTGTGAAGGACCCTAGATTTCAAAGGAAGTACTTCATATAGAGTATGAGAAATGGCAACACATATAGGAACTTCTCTGCCAGAAGTTGAAGGTTGAAGTGCAATTTGGTTTGAGTATTTATTTTCTGGGATTGCGACATGAAAATAACCCTAATAACTTTGAACGGAAGTGGGAAACCAAGGTTTAGATATTGATTGAAATCTATTTTCTCTTCCACTTTTAGACTAAGAATTCCAGATGTACAAAAGAGAAATCATAGCATTATGTGGTAAACAGCTATGAGGATATAACAATGAATTCTAGTCCATGTACCTTATTTTTTTTTTTTTTTTACAAATCTAGTTCAAAGTTAGAGCTTGTTGATGCTTTTGTCAACTGAATATATTTCACGAACTACAATAGGATTTAAAATAAATTTGGAGATTAAGGTGTATCATTAATTAAACAGTAAAATATGCTCATTTTAGGGAACAATAAATTGGTAATGATTAAAGGCAGGAATAACTTATACTAAGCTAGTGCCAATTCAAGTTCCCTGTTTATGTGCCCAAGTTGGGGTGATATAAATGCACAACGCATTGACATACCTGTTCACCTCTCTGTTAATGAAAATCTCCCCTGGGCTATGCATAAAGAAGCTTTCAGTGGAGCCCCCAGGATGTCCTAGGAGAGGAGGGGGTTCTATGTATCCTGGTTCTTCTAGCTGAGCAGATGGAGTTTGGACTAGAGGAGAGTTCTAGCCACTTAATGATGAGTTCAACTGCACCATCTCTAAGGTAAGCAAATCCTCTGCTCTTAATGATAAACAGTAAAATCTATTCCTTATAGACTGGTCTAGTTCAAAAGCCATCTTCCAAAAATGGATTTTCTAGGAGAAAAAGAAAAAAACACACAAAGGACTGAGAATCTATTTGAATAATGATGTCAGCTAAAGTGCACCGCCATTTGTTCCTTTGCCATCCATATATTTTTAAATGACATCCTGAAACCCCAAGGATGATACATAAGAGGCTTTTAAGCATCATTTCAACAACTTTGGTCAGTGGCTTTCATTTTGCAACGTGGAATTTCTGTTAAGACAGCAACACATAAAAAACAGGATCGACTTCAAGGCTTTAAGATGAGATCAATGCAGGAAATGGAAATGCAATTCTACTAGGCGGCATTTACATAACACCCTTCTTTGAAAGAAATCAATGTTATTCACCTATTCACCCCACTTATGTCTGAGAGGCTTTTAGAAAACAAACAGAAATATTAAAGTGACTTTCAAAGCAGGATTCCTTGCACAATTTTACAAGCAGGCTGGAATAAGGACAGAGAGGAATAGGTGCACATTCTACCACGGGCTGCGGTGGGGAGGGCTCACTGAGCTTTCCTGGCCCGTCTCTGCCCAAGGATGAGCCTCAGGGCGGGGAGGAGCCCAAGCTAAACAAACAGAAAAGGTCTGTGGAGTGCAGAGTCTGGAGACTTTGTCCGCAAAGAATTAAAAGCTTTGAAAAGTAAATGTGAATACAATTTATATTCAAAGATCATACAATTTGGGGAATTTCACTCAATATCAAAGTAGAAATATTTTACCACTGAGGCTACATGGTGTCTTAGTGTTTGAAACTTCAAAATCCCTCTGACTCCAAAAGCAAGACATAAAAAAGCAGTTCTTTTGAAAACTAAGTGATTCTCTTGAATGCTTAATCACTTCCTGTGAAACACTTGGTCAATACCAGAGGAAGGAAAGGAGGAGGGAGTATCACTTGGGTCATTTTAGGGAATCTGTGTAGGTTCATTTTCTTTTCTTTTCTTTTTTTTTTTAGTCTTTCCATTTTATTTCATTTTGTTTTTTAAAATTTCTTTATTGATTATGGTATCACATAATGTGTAGGTTAATTTTCAATGGTACACTTTGGCGAGTTTTGATATTCGATGGAAAATCATCAAAGCGGGGTTTTCTAATGACTACACAAGGAGTATAGGTTACAGCTTACTCATGAATGAATCATGCTCTTTGAAAAGTCATAGGGCTGAAATCCACAAAATACATCAATACTTTCCATCCACATCAAGGTTACATTGTGTCATGGAGTCCTCATAATGGCCTACCCTATTTTACAAAAGACACTTGACAAAATTAAGGGGTGTAAAGTATGGGGGCACAGTATGAGTCGTCGCCCCCCCCCCCCAAGATATGCCTCTGGTTGGCAAATTGTTTTGAGCTAAAGGCAAATCTAGCTGCAGGCTCAAGAGAAACTTCTGCCCCCCTCCCACCATAACTACCTGGAAGAATTTGAATTAGAGGCTTTGCCCATAAGAGATTATCAGAAGTGTCTTCTTTTGAATTCTCTATAGAGCAGGGAAAACTTCACTGTGATCACTGACTCTCTCATACTAGTATATGCAGAGTTCTCATACATATGTGTGTTTTAAAAAATGTTTTTTTCCCCCCTTGCTAACCACTTTTGTGCTATTTGTAATAGGAAATGATTGGAAACAACCCTGAGATCAATAAGTAAGAAACTTTAAACATCTGTATAAAAAGTACTGCTCTTCTACACAATGGAATACTATACAACCATCCAAAGTAATGAAATAAGGCTTTCCTTACACTGTTAAGAATAATCTTCAAGGTACGTTATTAAGCTAAAAAAATCAAGGTTGAAAAGTGTATATATTTGCCACCATTGGAATAAAAAGATAAACATGTGCTTGGAATTCAAGAACAGCCTCTGGAAATGCTAGCCAAGTTCCTACTAATTCTTCTAGGGAGGAAACTAGGGTGGCTGCACCACAGGAAAGAGAGAAACTACTTTTTACTCTGAAGCTTTTCAACTTTCCAACTATCTGCACATATTATCACCTCAAAACATAAAATAAATGAAAATACATTAGAAAAATCCATCATAATTTAGTTTTAAATTTCCCAAGAAAATAAATGGCTTTATAGTTTAAAATTCAGCTTCATAAGAGACAACAAGTCAAGGATTAGATAATTCAGTTTTTAGATACAATTCAGGATCCACTCCCAATTAATAGTACCAAAAAAGACACCGATTTGGCATTAAAAATGGGTATTTTATCATATCCACTTTCTGAAAATGAGTGAGAACTGAAATGCCCTTCAACTGGAGAATAAGCAAAATGAGGTAGAACAATTCAATGAAATACTTCTCAGAAATAAAAAGGATGGACCAATGACACATTCAACAACATGCATGCATTTTAAATGCTGTATGTTAAGTGAAGGAAGGAAGATTCAGTAGACTAAACACTGTGTGGTTCCATTTGTATGATAGTCTACAAATGGCGAAACTATATGGATAGAAAATACAATTATGGTTTTTGATGATTAAGAGTGGGAGGGAAGGTTTGACCACAAAGGGGCAGCATGAGGGAGTTCTTAGTAAATATTCTATATCTTGACATAGCACCCTAATAATGTACCATTTAAATTTTGGAGAATGTGTGATAGATCTGGAAAATGGAAGACGCCAGAATATCTAAACATTGAAAATAAAAATGTGAAAGTAAAATCTACAGCAGGGACTATCTCTTTGAGATAACATGCATTTTAATGATTAGATAAATGTACCAGTTTGACTGTTAAGCAAAGCAAGCACACCTATCATGGGTAATTAAATTAGTAAAAGAAAAGGTGACATCAAACAGTATGAAAGGAGTGGATTAATTTCTAAGTGCTGCTGAGATTCCTTGTTAAATAATCAATTTAGATACTTATTTGATGATACCAAATATATTAAAGAGCTAAACTTAAAGTAAAAGATGCAGAAGGGAATGCTAATAAATCTCTTACATTTAATGTGATTTTGTAAAATGTACAAGGGAAAACATTACTTTATGTCATATAGTAATTAAATTACTATTTAAATATGGAAGTAAATTTCAACAGAAAACTAAAAACACACACAGAGAAATATGATAGAAAAGTGCCTAATATCCTCAATATAGAAAGCATGTCATTAAAACAGAAAGATAAAATTCATTTGATTAAAAATCTAACTGGATAGCACATAACCCAAGTAGTTTAAAATCCAACCCAACCTGACCACCCAGCTCCATCAAGTTCTGTTCATTCTAGGGATGACTCCTGGCAATTTCCACCTGGTTCTAACCAGCACAAATGGGCTCTCATCCATTTAAAGGAAAGCTTCTTGGTTGGAATTGTTTTAGTATCAAGGAGGTTCCAAAATGCAGCAAGCTGCTCTGTGTGGCAAGGATCTTTCATCCATAATCTTAGAATATCTATATCTATCTATCTATATATATATATATATATATATATATATATATAGCCAGTGACTGTAATCCCATAATGACTGGAATGACCAGTTGCTATGATGCCCACAGTGGCCAGCAAACTGGCCCAATATGGGAATGGGGCCAGCCAGCAAACATCCTGGCCCCTCCCCTAATCAGCCTGTCCCACCACAATCAAGGGCAGGGCTTGGCAGCCATCCCCAGTCACAATGCTCCCCACCCCGATTGGCCCATAGCAACTCCCTCTAGCTGGACCAACCCCCAATGGGCTTCCACCACACTGGTGGGCCCATGACCTCTCCTCCCAGCCACCCCAGTCCTGATTGGGGCCCCAATTGGGGCTAGCCGGCTTTCTCCTCCTTTCGACAGGCCCAGGCCCCATCTGCCCCAATTGGGGCCAGGTTGGCCGGAACCCACCCAAACATGAATTTGTGCATTGGGCCTCATGTATGTATATATTTCAGGATATTCTTATTACATTAATCACTCAGAGGCTCAGCTGATGTCACTTCACATTTGATTTTTACAATTTATAATCAGTGACTAAAACGAAAAGAAATGAGGGCGTCATGGAAGAACATCGTACTGGAAAACAGATTTGTGATCAAAACTGTTTTAGAGATTTCTTAAATCTAAGAGCTATACCTCTGAATGCTTCTTTCAGAATACATTATTTTACAAAGCTATGTTGTAGCCCTAGTCATTTTGGCTCAGTGGATAGAGTATCAGAAGGGTCCCAAGTTCAATTCTAGTCAAGGGCATGTACCTCGGTTGCAGTCTCCTTCCCAACCTAGTCAAATTGTGTGCAGGAGGCAACCAATCTATGTGTTTCTCTCACATAGGTATTTCTCTCTGTCTTTCCCTCTCTCTTCCACCCTCCAAATCAATGAAAGAATATGTTCTTTATACCCATGCAAGGCAAACATGAATTAATTACATAGTTGAAAATGCTAATTACCTGATAACTATCACTATTACTGTATCTTATGAAAACCTAGACCAGCAGTAAAAAGGGGCCTGTCTTTAGAATAATACTTGATCCTTGTGGGTGGAGTTGATCATCCCTTTTTTATTACCATTATCTGGCCTCTTCATTATACTTCTTCTGCTACATGGTTATCTCTCACTTTAAAAATGTATTCCTATGTCTACTTTCTAATCAAATTTAAACCATGTGTTTTATGAATAAATCCAGAACAAATTAAAATGTCTACTGGTATAAAGGCCATTTATGTACCATAAGATAACTAAGATTTTAAAGTATACAGTGTTCTGTGCCTTCAATCATTAAACTATATGGATTTTCTACCTTGTTATTAAGATTTGATTTTTGGGGGGAGTTCTTAATCTAGGATTGCTGGAATTGTATTCACCCCGGTAGACAATTACTTTCTTTTATGGCTCTGAGATTTGCAGCCCCTTTACAACACAGAAGGAACTCTGTTCAGTTCTTTGAATTGGGTACCTGTGGTAATTATATTTCTATGTGGTGCATTTCAGCCTAAAAACATCACTGATAGCAAGACATTTCTCTCCAGTATCTCAGGAATGCCAGGAATAAAAAGCATTATCAGGTGCCACTTAGTTTCTATGACCTTTTGGTCCATTCAATGAAATAATACCATAGAGATTCATAAACAAACAAACAAACAAACAAACAAACAAAATAACAGTCTGTAACTCTTCTAATTGAAGCTTTTTAAATGTGCCTTTTCTTCTCTACCCAGTTCTCAATCTTAACATGCAATTCAGAATAGAAAAGAAAGTCATTCTCAGGCTTAGTTTTTGAAGAAAGACTGTTTCTCTAAAGGAAGTTTCTATAAATAGGCTACCTTTCCTATGTAACAAAAGAGCCATTTATTAAACACTAGTAGAAAAACCAAGTGCATGGCTTGCTGCATGTAATGGCCAAATATTTTCACTCTTCTGAAAACTAGAATGAGTATTGGAGGAAACAATTGAATCCCAAGGAGGAAAGCTTTGAATAGACTAAAGGAATAAAACATTAAACACAATACAGAATATCCATATTCATTCCATTTATCAAGTAAGAAAGAAACTTCACCCTCCAAGTTTGGGAAGTGTGACTAAATGTCTCACTGGTTTCTTCTCCTACAGTCTTTCTCCTCTTCATCCAAAAAAAGATATATGACTTAGAGTAACTAAGTGCTGTTAATAGTATTAATCAAGAGTATATATATTATATATATATATATATACCCACCAACTTCCCAAGTCCTCTCCCCACTGATCAAGATGGCGGATCCCATCCATGCACGAATTCATGCACCGGGCCTCTAGTTCTAAGATTAAATATATATTATATTTACATTACTATATAACTCATTTAATTCACAGCGCCACCCTCACAATACCAGCCTAGAAAGGAACTATGATTTCCTCCATTTTGTGAATGAGGAAATTGAGGCACAGGAAAGGTTTATGTCATTTGCCAAAGGTCTCACAGCTAGTAAGTGGCAGAACTAAATTCTGGGCTCAATCAGTCCGCTAACTATGCTTGAGTCTGAGTAGTTCACATACATTTTGTTAAGCCTCAGCCTCCTCATTTGTAAAATGGAACAGTGACCAATGAAAATGAAATACAATAATCCATAAAGCACTAAGCACAATGCTAGGCAGAGCGTAAACCTCTCACTTTCTCCCCACGAAAAAGGTGTGCAATGATAGGACGTGGGAACAGAACAGAGTCATTTCCTGGCTCAAACTGTATCTCCCCAGCTTTATATTGAGACACTAGAGGCCCAGTTCATGATTAAATCATGCATGTGTAGGGTCCCCTAGGCCTCGCCTACCATCAGGGCCATGTCCACTGCCTGGCAATGCTGAACTCTCTCTCTCCATGGATGCTGCCAGTGCCCCATGATGCTCCCAGCTCATGCCCTTCCCCCACATGCCACCTACCCTCCTCCGCCTATTCACCACATGCCCCAACCTGCCTTGCTGCACCCACTTCACTGCAAGCCCTCTCCCCCTCTTCCCCGATAGCCCCACCAGAGCCCTGGCCTGCGAGAGGTGCTTCATGCATCTCCTGGTGACCAGTTGTTCAGTCGTGACGCCATAACGGCCACAGGCTTTTATGATAACTGACATATAATGTTAAGTTTAAAGTGTACAATGTGTTGATTTGGTACATGTACATACTGCAAAACGTTTACCACCATAGCATCAGCCAATGCTCCTTCTATCTTTCAGGAGATACATCAGCCAAAACTAAGACTGACGTGATCATGTATGAAGAGTAGTAAGAGAAATTCTGTATAATCAGACAAAATAAAAGGTGCAGTAACTAGAAATGCCTAAATCCTAATAAAACCTAATAAAACCAGTAACCCAAAGACAGAAGTTGTCTTCTCTACAGAAGCCAAAAGAGTGTAAAATAATTCTGCTAAACCCAGGACAAATATGTTGCTGTGTCACACTGGGCTGAGGCAGCAGAGATTAACAATGTAATTAAACAGCTTGATGGAAACTTTCGAAGTGAGCAGGTGACAGAGGTCAAGGGGAGAATCTCTCAGTGCTATTGATATAGGACTTCATTAAGCCATCAGAGAAAGGGAGGATAAATACCTATTGTAACTACAGTTCAAATCCATGTAAAGATTAATGAATCCAGCCCTAGCTGGTTTGGCTCAGTGTATAGAGTGTTGGCCCACAACTGAAGGGTCCCAGGTTCGATTCCAATCCCTGGCTCTGGCCGGGGTGCCAGTCTCTCTCACATTGATGTTTCTCTCTGTCTCTCCCGCTCCCTTCCACTCTCCCTAAGAATTAATGGAAAACTATTCTCCCATAAGGATTAGCAAACAAAACAAAAAGAGACTAATGAATTCATTTTGCTGATTGCCTGGGACACTCTAGCCCATGGGTGGGCACACTTTTTGACTCGAGGGCCACAATGGGTTCTTAAACTGGATCGGAGGGCCGGAACAAAAGCAACCTGACCATGCTGGCACTCTCCTCTTGGGCTGCTAGTGAAGGAGCGGAGGGAAGAGCAAGAGAACCCTCCAATCTTTCAGCTCCCTGGGCTGGATAGAACAGCCGAACGGGTCGGATCCGGCCTGTGGGCCGTAGTTTGCCCACGGCTGCTCTAGCTCATGAGTTTCAAGGACACACCAGCAGAAGGTTTAGGAAAGAGAAACCTTTGTGAGGACTATAACTGTCTTTTCAACAGATTTTAATTACAAAAAAAAAAAGATATTTCTACCTGCTAATCAGAATTAATTGTAACAACTAACAGGATGTTTGCTGTTCCAACACATTTATATTTCTTTTGCTCCTTTTAATTTCCATAGGCCATTATTTCTTCTTCTTCTTTTTTAATGTAGAGACAGAAGAAAGAATGTGAAATGGAAAGATGATTTAACCTTTGTGTGAAAGAAAAGGATTCTTGTGCTTTTTATCATTGTCTTTATCCCGAAGAAAGCTTTTGAGGTTGAAAGATTTTAAAATTCACAAAGAGGAACATATTATGCAAACTATCTATATGGAATCACTGTAGTTGATGGTATCAGCTACACTTTATAAGCATTTACTAACAAAATGCATTATTAAGAGAGAATTAAGGCAGCATTGTTAAATACACCAGGATAACAGCTTAACTATTTTAAAATAATTTTAGTCTGTATATATTAAGTAACTCCTATGTTCAATTGTTCAGCATTGGAGGAGATATGAGATAGAAATTTTTAAAAAGGCATAATTCTGTGGTCCAATGGGATAAAGAACGTATACAGCAACTGTCACACAAAACTACTTATCACAAATGGATACTCAATAAAGGAGAAAATAATTTAATGTAATATAATGAGGGTTAAGAGCAGAGGAGTTAAAAATCAGGAAAATATGCGTAAAAATGTTGCATTGATATTAGAGAAGAATTTCTTATAAATTATTAGAAGGCATTAATAAAATAAACAGATGAACAGAGTGGATCAAGATACATGGAAGCATGCAAAAGAGAGAAGGCTGGGATGGTGGGTGGGCAGGAGATAATCAACCAAAAAACTCATAGGTATATTCTTTTAAAAAATATATATTTTATTGAGTTTTTACAGAGAGGAAGAGAGAGGGATAGAGAGTTAGAAACATGGATGAGAGAGAATCATTGGTCAAATGCCTCTTGCACACCCCCTACTGGAGACGTGCCGGCAACAAAGGTACATGCCTTTGACAGGAATCAAACCTGGGACCTTTCAGTCCGCAGGCGGATGCTCTATCCACTGAGCCAAACTGGTTTCAGCCATATGCATATACTTAACCCATGGGCACAGATAATAGGATGGTGAAGGGCTGGGGTGGTTGTGGGTTGGAGGGGGTCAAGGGGGAAAGAAAGGAGGACATCTATAATACTTTCAACAATAAATATATATATTTTAAAGAGAATAAATCAGAGGAAGTAGTTTTAAGATAAATAAGCAATGGCTGGTTCAGAGCTTGCCTAATGAGCAGTATCATTATTTCTATTAAAGCATTTTCTTCAATTTTTCAGATGTTTCACTCTGAAAAATATTAGAAAATAAATAATGAGTTGTGTGCATGCAAGCTTCTTGACAATTACTTGGAGAGAGTGGCAAGTGTTTCATTTAGGATACTACAGATTCATCTAAAAATTGGCTAGAATGTTTTCAATCAATCCTAATAAATGAGTTTCTAGATTTGGAAATTCACTAAGCACTTAATTAATCAGAGCTTGGTTGCCATGGTTTGTATCTTAATTGGTCTTAAGCCACTCAACCCTCTTTTCTTGCTAACAGGACTTATTTAGGACAGACACTAAATGGTTTAACTATTCATTAGTGATGTTGACAGAAGGCAAAGCCCAACATTGTCTTAGAAATACAAGTAAGGTTTAATAATTTATTTTCTAAGTTTTCACTGTGAAATCTTTAATGCAGGAATTTTTGAAAAGCTCAAGGTAGTTACTATGTTAGAAATAATAGATGAAGATGGCCAATAATTCTGGAGATGTACAGAAAACCTCCTTGTCCCTCTTCTCTAGTTCATGAAATGATGACTGTGTAAAAAAGAGAAGTAGAGACTCCAGACAAATTCTACTATTACTCATTGAAGCATAGACATAATTATAGAAACTATGTAGTTAGCAAAGCATATTGACCATATTATGCTAATTAAGCATTATAGATTTTATTATATAAATAGGAACATATATATATATATGTATACATAACAGAAATAACCACCTATATCTCTATATATCTATCTGTCTATCTATTTTATCTAATAAAAGAGTAATATGCAAATTGACCATACCTCCATTAGACCCACAAGCCAGGCTCACCAGCCAATCAGAGCAAGTATGCAAATTAATCACAATCAAGATGCCTGCGGCCACAGAGAGAAGGAGGGAGGCTTGGGTTTCCCAGACAATGGAAGAAGCCAAGCTTTCCGCCTGCCCTAGCCAGCCTAAGCCTCCACTCAAGGCTACAAAGTTTTAATTTCAGAAGGTGATCAAATCCAAACAGAAATGGCAGCAGGCATGGAGCAAGCAGAAGGCTTGGCTGTGCATTAGGCTACAAAGTTTCAATTGTAGAAGGTAAGTAAATTCCAGGTACTACGGCCTTGCTTGGGTTACCAGGGGGCATGGCTGTCCTGCAAACTGCCACAGGCCCCTCGCCCAGGCCTCCCCACACCCCAAGAGTACCTCCACCCAGATCTGGGACACCCTTCAGGGCAAACCAGCCAGTCTCCTCCCGTTCACCAGGCCTCTATCCTATCTAATAAAAGAGTAATATGCAGACTGACCATCACTCCAACACACAATATGGCTGCCCCCATGTGGTCAAAGATCCATTATCCCACAATATGGCCAGCAGGGGAGGGCAGTTGGTAGGTACCTGGCCTGCAAGGGAGGGCAGTTGTGGGTGTCAGGCAAGCAAGGGAGGGTAATTGGGAGGTACCCGGCCTGCAAGGGAAAGCAGTGGGGGTGATCAACTTTGTAGGAGAGGGCAGTTAGGGGTGAACAGGCCAACAGATGAAAAAAGTTGGGGGCAAACAGGCTGGCAGGGGAGCAGTTAGACATCAATCAGGCTGGCATGAGAGTGGTTAGGGGGTGATCAGGCTGGCAGGCAGAAGTGGTTAGGGGCAATCAGGAAGGCAGGCAGGCGAGCAGTTGGGAGCCAGCAGCCCTGGGATTGTGAACAGGATGTCCCAGATTTGAGAGGGTGCAGGCTGGACTGAGGGACACCACCACCCCTTCCCACCCTCCTGCACACATTTTATGCACCAGGCCTCTAGTTATATATAATAGGAATAATAAGCCAATATAGTATTTCTCCTAGTCAGGGAGAATCAACTCCCAAGTTATGCCAAACAGGACAAATCCATAGACCAAGAAATACTATTTTCTGTTTATTCTCAAGATATTCACTTTTTTTTTTATGTGAAGAGGGGAAAAGTAGAATGTGCTTACCTAGTGACAAAAAGTAAAGGACTAGACATTATTTCAATATAAATTAGGGGAAATCATTTGGCATGTCAGAAAGCAGAATTTATCATTGTGCCAGGAATGAGTTATTTTAAGAAATAACAATTAGACTGCCAGCATAGCCCCCTGAAAAGCAGTCTTGAAGAAATGAGGCATTTTAAAAGTAACTAGTACCTTTTTCCATCAAATTAAGTTTCTTTTTCTTGTGAATATTTAAATATACAAATGTATATTTAGATATACAAATGAGTATGGGAGGTTTTTGTTTTTTTCAAAATTAAGAAAATATTTCATGCCCCAACTGGTTTGGCTCAGTGGATAGAGCGGTGGTGTGTGGACTGAAGGCTCCCAGGTTCGATTCTGGTCAAGAGCATGTATCTTGGTTGCGGGCACATTCCCAGGAAGGGGTGTGCAGGAGGCAGCTGATCGAAGTTTCTCTCTCATTGATGTTTCTAACTCTCTATCCCTCTCCCTTCCTCACTGTAAAAAACCAATAAAATATATTATATATATAAAAAAAGATTTCACTTAATGTTTGCCA